>WHYT01015025.1:81046-95687 GCA_009806455.1 Tetrax tetrax
AGGTAACGGCCGCGGGGAGCCCCCCCGAAGCCCCGAGCCCCCCCCCACGCTCGGGGCAAGGGCCGGGGCTGAGGCGGGCGCTTGCCCGGCTTTTCCCACCCAGTGGCCCAGAGGATCCTGAAGGCCAAGGAGCACGTGCTGGCCATCGGAGGGAGGAAATACCCGCTGGAAGTGACGGCGCATGTGGCGGAGCTGAGCCCTGACGAGGTACGGGGGCAGCGGGGCGGCCTCACTCGCTCCTTTGGTCTTAATTAGCCTGAAAGCAAATCCATTTGTATTCCTATTCAAGCGAGGAATTATTTTTTTCCTGTGCCAGTAGCACAAGGTCAGCCAGGCAGGCTTGGTTGGTCTTTGTGCCTGTCAAAGCGAGGAGGGGTGGTCAGGACCAGAAGGAAGGGGCACTTTTCCTCAGCCCATCTGGTGACACGCGGAACGTCTCTGCCATGCCGTTAGCTGGACACCGTGCCGTTAGCTGGACACTCGCAGTGTATCTTTCCTCTCTCCTTCTCAGGAGAGCTTAGGAGACAGAGAGGCTGGTGTCTAGGAGGCACTGGAGAGTTCTTGCCTCTTCCTCCAGTTTCAAGAGAGCATGGCAGGACCACATCTCATATTTTCGTGTCTGAGCTCTGAAAACAAGGGCGTGGGAGTTAGCCTGGCATTGCAGACCTTTCCATAAGTGGTGCCAGCCTGCTGGAAGGTCTGCAGCCGAAGCTCTGGAAGAAGAAGAGGGCAACTGCATTTCAGATGCAGAAGAGGTAGTGGATTCCTTGGGTTTGGGCTGTTTGCAGAGCTCCCAGCTTGTAGAAGTGAGGCCGCATCTCTGTGATTTGCCTTTTGCATCCCTTGGTTGCAGAAAGCTTTTTGCTATGGTTCAAGAGTTGCTTGGGCTGGCTGGGGCTTTCAGTCCTGCCGGTGTTACGCTCCCGTCTCATACGACAGCAGAACGCTGAGAGGAGGTGGCAGACCATCTTGTCTCTTCTGTCACAATAACGCAGGGGCTGTGGCACGTGTCAGGTGCATTCGCCTCCCCTTGTGCCTCGGACGGGGGGGTATTTTTGGTCCTTGCCCTCTCACTCCTTTGCTACTTACTTGCAGATCTTCACATGCGCTTGCGTGACGGTTGACTATGGCAAGCTTCCCGCTGGCGAAACCCTCCTGAGGAACTTGCGTAAAGGCTACAGCAACGTGCAGTTCGACTTTGACTTCAAGAAGACATGCTGCACAGTCAAGGGACGATTCACTGAGCTGCAGGCCTTCAGCAGAGACCTGCTGGGCAACCTGAACCTCAAGAGCCAACCCATAGGAGAGAGCCTTCTTCCAAGTTCTGTGGCCAAAGAAACCAGAATGCGTGATCACCAGCAAGTGCCTGACTCCGCTGAGTCAGCACGAGACACGGCAAAACTGCTGAATCAGGACCAGGTGTGTGAAAAGGCAGCTGACCTCCCATCACCTCGTGGCCCAGTGGATGGGGAAGCTGTGGAACAGCTGGAGGACTTTTCCCTAGTGATGGACTCAGACATTTACTTCTACATGCAGAGGTTCTGTGCTGCCGAGTACCGAGGCGTGCTACGCCGGCACGGTGTGGATGTGGTGGATGTTAGCAGCGATGGCATTGCCATATTGTACCTCCAGCCATCCGCAGGTGTGTCTGGGGACACGGATGCCTTGCGACAGGCCCGCTTGGCCCTGCAGCAGCTTTACCAGAAGCTGGAGGTGAGCTTGCGCAAGGAGAAGATCGCCAAGGGAGGACTGGATATGGACAGCCAGGCTCTGAGGGCTCTGACACAAGAGCTGCAGAATCTGTATCCCCAGTTGCTCTGCCATGAGAATGAGAAGCAGCTTTATCTCATTGGAAACGTTGTTGATGTCTCCCAGGCCAAGCAGTGCCTACAGAATTTCGGCACCAGAAGAGGTGCTGCACAGACGGCTGGTGTGCTCAGCAGCTCCCTGCCCTCGCACCCAGCAACCTCCTCCGCCGCCGAGGCTGCGCGGCACAAGCCCGCAGTGCCTGTGGACGCCTCAGCCCCAAGGCTCAGCCCAGGCAGGCTGGAGCCGAAAGGCGAGCTCAAGCTGGCTGCCACCTTCAGCAACCTGAAAGCTGACAGGCCTCAGGCCCGCCGGGGCCTCTCGCAGAATCAGGACTCCCCACCGGTGGAACAAGCGCAGCTTTCTGGAAAGCACTTGCCCAAGACGGATGCTCCAGGTCCGAGCGACCCGACAGCACTGACCCAGCAGTGCCAGCCTCCAGCCTCTACAGGAGATGTGGTTTTGGGGTTGGCAGCAGAGTCTCAGCAGCAGGACGCCAAAGAATGGGACCATGTGAAGGGAGGTGCCAGGCTTGCAAGACAAAAGGTTCCGTCTCCCTTTGGGGGCAAAGAGAACAGCGCCTTGCAGCATCCTGGGGCCTCCAAAAGCTCGGGTTCCGTCAAGCACCACCCCCTCGCTGGCACATCTAGTGCTTTTGACACGAGGACCTCTTCTGCTTTAGGCTCTAAACCCTCTGAATCCAAGCCTCTGCTGCGGCGTTCCAACAGCTTCTCCTTGCCAAGGTCCAAGGAAGGCGACAAGCCCCGAGACGCTGGCAGTCGGGTGAGTGAAGAAATGAGCCTGGACGCTCTGCAGTGGTCTTACCTGAAGGACGTTTGCCGCTCTGCTATCGACGAACTGTGCAGGGGCGGCGGCGTGCAGATCTCAGAGCGTCGGACGGGCGACTGCGCGGTGCTGACGCTGCAGGCAGCGGACAGGAACAAGCTCTTGCAGGCTAAATGGAAGGTGGAAGCTCTTGTGCAGAAGTGTCCTGACCTTGTGTGTCAGAGCATGAGCTACTCGGAACTCGCTGTGGACGGCCCAGATGACAGTGCCCTGAGTGAACTCTGCAGCCTCTTGCAAGGAAGCTCTCTCCAGGTTGGACTCAGCAAGGACAAGTACAAGCTGTATCTTGCCTACCCCAAGGAGATGCTGCCAGGAGTGACTGAAGCCTTCCACGTGTTTTCTTCCAGGAGGCTCCGTGCCCTGAAACGTTCATCCTTGTCTCCAGGACCAGAGAGTACAGGGCACGCAAGCGCCATCCAGCCGAGCAGAAGCCGGGATGCGATGCTGGGTGCTGCCCTTCCCGGCAGCCTGGAGTCCCTACAGCTGGGCCTGCAGCACCTGAGCATTAGCGATAAAACAGACCCTGCAGATGTGCTCGGGGCTTCCCAGCTGCCAGAGGCTGAGAAAAAGAGGTCCCCCAGTCCTTGGAGGTTCCAGCAGGCTCCGGGGCAGGAGGAGGCCAGTGACCATGTTGATGGTGGGGCTGTGGAAGGAGGAAACAGCCTTCACAGCCCTACCATAGTGGATAAGCCGAGTCCTGCCGGTCTGAGGGACTCCCAGGAACAGCTGAAGACAAAACTGTCTGTGGGGGAGCCTGACATTGCGCGGGCAAAGCAAGTTTTGCCAGACAGATTCCAGTTTGTGAGAGACAAGAGCAGAGGAGGCCACACCGAAGCGAGGGGACAGCTGCGCTCGCCTGTTCCTGCAGCCGACGGAGCCCCTCACTCCCTGCCCACCTGGCTGTACAGGACCATGGCTGCTGAGCCACCCGAGGCCGCTGCTGAACCGTCCCCCGCAGCAGAGCCCAGGGGCCAGGAAAGGGCCCTGCAGCCATCGGGCAGGAGCAGCGTGCAGGAGGAACCTGACCGCTCGTCACAGCAAAGACGAGGCCCCAGCCTTGGACAGGAAAGCTCCAAGACCCCTCTGGGCCACTGCGATGCTTGCCAGAGCTCAGGTGTGAGGTGCCAGGCCCCCTGCGGCCATGCCTTGTGCAGGACGTGTTTTGCAGCCATCAGTACGCAGCCAGCTTGCTGCAGCTCCTCTTCGGTTGCCCCAAGCCACAAGATCTCAGGGACATTCAAGATCTCCTCAATATCTCAGAGTCTGCCTGGCTACTATCGAGACCTAACGCTCCTGGTTGCCTACAACATCCCGGACGGCGTGCAAGGGGTAGGTACCCACCACGGGGGCCATCCCGCTGCAGGACCTGCAATGGGTTCTGTCAGTGGGGGTGAGAGGGGTGTTGGGGATGGGGGAGGCAACCTCAGCTCCGTGGCCCACACACAAAGCAGCAGAGGTGCTGTGGAAGGCAAAAAAAATACCCACACCAGGTTTGGGAGCAGCTTGCTGCTTTTGGAGTGCCTGTGACCTCTGGTTTTAGTCAACTAAAAGTTGACTGAAAAGCACCTAGCAGCCCACGGGGGCCACAGTTGTCTGTGTGTTTCCAAGCTGGGCAGAATCTCAGAAGCCAGCTCTGAGGCATGGTACTCTGGTTGTTGGTTAAAACACTTTCTTCTTGTGCTGAGGTTGGTGATCCCCGCCCAGGACAGCCTTACAAAGGAGGGGAGTTCTGTGCCTTCCTGCCTGACAACAGTGAAGGGCAGAAGACAGCAATGCTGCTGAAGAAAGCGTTTGAGCGTGGGTTGACATTCCAGATCAAGTCCTGTGATGGAGAGGAAAGAGTGACCTGGGGCCTTATCCCACACAAAACCTCCTGGGAAGGAGGTAAAACCAGGTATGACCCAGCTCATCCCAAGCTTTCACATTTTGGGGATTTTTTTTTTTTTTTTTTTTAATAGCAATCAGAGGATGAGAACCGTGGGCTTCAGCTCAACAAATCCTGGAATGGGCGGCTCTTCCAGGCTCCCACAGTGGCAGAGTTGGTGCGTCCCTTTGCTTCAGCTCACAGGGCAGCTGTGGTGTGGCAGACCAGCCCTGGCACCCTCCAGCTGGAGCTAAAGCCTTTGCCCATTCCACATCCGTAAATTCCCCACGGACAAGAACTCTGGGCCCTGTTCACTTACAGCTTTCCTGGCTTTTTCCCAGTTCTGCAGCCAGCTCTGGGTGCAAACTGTGCCTGCGGGCAGCGGCAGCTCCCGGAGAGCAGGATGCCCACCCTCAGCCCCTGCTGAAGGGCTGGGGCAAACATAAACTGTTGCTCCCCTCAGGGGTTTTTAGCACCAGCAGCAGGATTTATACCCCTTCCCTCTCCGCCCCACAGGAACGGCTATCCAGACGCCCAGTATCTCCGTGAGGTTTGCGCAGTGCTGAAGAAACTGGGCGTTGCGTGAGGCGTCCTGCCTGAGTGGCCGCAGCCCCTGCCTTCGCTCCACCCTCCTTTCCAGCTGACAAAAACTGCAGCTTCATGTAGCTCAGGAAAAAGCAGATGTTTGTCCAAGGACCTCCAGTGTCCCCAGAGGTCGTCAGAAACCTGCACCTTAGTGACAACAGCACCTCCCTGTCCCCCCTGCCCCTGGATCGGAGCTTCTCTGAAACTCCAGCCCCTCCTGGATGCTCATCCTCCCCCACCAGTTACGCAGCTTCGTTCAACACCAGCCCCAGCGCGGCTTTCAGCAGCGTAACCCAAACCTGGGCAGGAGCCTGTGTGTAGTCCAGCCCTGTCTTCGGAAGTCTCTTCCCCTCCAGCTGAGTTCTCATTAATTTCAGCTCTACACTTAGACATTTCAGTCCCCTGCAGCCAGCCCCTCCCCAGCATCTGGGGCCAGCAGGCATCCTGATGGTCCTCTGGGGAGAGCGTTACCAGCTCTCAGGGCCCAGGACAGCTGCCTCCCATGAGAATCCACAGGCATGGACCATCCCAAGGTGGAGAAACACAAATAAACAAGACTTATTCCCACATTTTTTAGTAGTGATTGTTCATGTCTTGCCTTACCATCACCCCAGGCACCCATTTCAATCTCAAGTGGCTACAGAGATACCCAGACACAGAGTAAAGTGCAGGGCTTTGCAAACGAAAATCGCCACAGCTGCCCTCCCTAACAGGCTGTTAGAAGATCAAGGAAACACTTGAGACAACAATTAACAGTTGTCCTTGAGAGCAGAGACATCTTCTCACCCTGGGAGAGCTGTTAGAATTTATAAACTGCATGTGTCCACCCCCTGCCTGCCTGGAAAGCAATGAAAGCGCCTCAGAGGCTGAGCTGGGGACAGAGGGGTCATTCTGACAGAAGCCCGAGCAGCACAGCACTGAGGGTTTCGTTATGCTTTTAATTAACTTTCGAAACACATAAGGCATATGGTAACATTAGACAGAGGAGCATTACACATTATAGTCATGTAAACAGCATTGGCACACTTGCTTTCTGTCCAACATGGTTACACGCACAAAGCGGAATATATTTTTTTTTTAAACCAAAGATATTTCCATGTGTCTGTAGGATGAGTATCACTCGTATCACATACCTGCAAATCAACACGACTCGGACAGGACAGACCAGACCGTTTGTAAGAGGCTCGGAGTCTGACGCGTTTCTCATCGCGCTCACGCCGCTTTGCCATCACCAGGGCTTGGCGCCCCAGAGACTTCGTTAGGCACCAGGAGTGGTTTTACACCTACGGTAGCAGCTGTAAGCGGGCCAGGATCCTGCACCCATTAAAGCCTGAGGCCCACAATGCTTCTTACTTCTCCCTGTTCCATCAATTGTAGTTTAATACAGGCGTCTGAAATGAAATTTACAGCTAAACTTTCCCCGGCTCAAAGTACGCGGCAGGGGGGATGCTCCTCTGCGCCAGCTGAGGCTGCGTCTGCTCCCTTTCCCTTCTGCAGTTAGTGTGAACACAAGAGAGCTGCAGAGAAACCAAAGCATCAGAAACACGACAGAAGCTGCCTGGTGATAGCAGAGGAGTTGCATTTTGTCCAAGAGCAGTACCAGTCTGGGAAGCAACTGCAGTGACGACACAGGAGCGGCACTCACACCTCCCGTGCCGAGCAGCCGCCCCGCGGCAGCGCGCGGGGGCAGGGCCGCCTCACCTCTGCGCGTGAACTCCTTTACTCCTGCTTTCCACCTGGACTCCTCACAGCACAACCTTTGGGTCAGACAATCGGTAAAACAAACATTAAATTGCACTTCTGATAGCTGGAACAGCACACGCAGCTGAAGCACAGGACTCCCATTTCCTCCACAGCGCGACTTTGCCGTAAACAGTTAAGCAACGCTGAGTGGAATGATTTGTATCCTAGGGTTTTTGTTTGTTTTTTTTTTTTCTTTTTTGCTTTGGTCCTTAGTATACAAACCTGCTGGTTAACTTTGAGTTAAGACACTTGAAGTTGTTCTACATAGGTTCTATACTTATCACCCCGTAAAATGTTTGTCCGTAAAAAAAAGTTTTTAAAAAAACAACCCAAAAAAAACCCAACCAACCACAGCCACCTAGAGCAGAGCGTTATCAGTGAGGCAGTGGAGAGCGAGGTTACAGTTAACCTTGGTGTTTCTGTAGGACGACGTTGTTGCTAGCACGGGACATGAAACAGCGGGTGCTGAACTCTAACAGACAGCAACTGCCCAGCACCGGTGCACTGAGAGGGGCTTGAGGAATTCGGAGGGAGAACACGCAAGCAGCTCCCTGAAGGGAGTCAGGAGCTGGGATTGTTTCCAGAGAACCAGGGCTGGGGCAGCTGATAAAGCCTCGCTCGAGGGCTGGCTGGAGCCAAACGGCTGCCCCGGGGGAGACAAGGGCTCTACACCAGCTCTTCTGGACTGGGGAGCACGAAACACCAGGACGGCCCTGGGAAGGCTGTGATACACGGAAAGGGAGCGGCTTGTTCACGGGAAGTTAGACAGCATCACCAGTGGGCACAAAACAGAGCTAGCAAGAATCAGAACAGGTTTTTGGCAATACTTTGAAAGGCCAGAATGGAAAAGGCTCCAGTGACTTCCTAGTCCTTACAGGCACGTAGAAGAAGGCACTGAGATACTGTTTTCATATCAGGTGTCCTACGGAAAGCTGCAGGACTCCCGCTTTCCTCCTTCACGCTGGATCAGGAGGGACAGACCGCGAGAGCCTCGCTACGCTGCCTAGTCCAAGGCCATCCAAGTAAGGCACTGAGCACGCGCTTAGCCCAGAGTAAAGCAAGGAGAGGACGTTCCTGTGGAACACAATTGGATAGTTTTCCCCTTCACAAGCGTGCAGCACCTGAAGATGTGCAGGGTTGTGTGCCATTTGAGCACGCTGCTCTTTCATCAAGCTGAAGTCCAGTTTCTTGGAGGAACAGGTCCAGACTTCCCATTCCAGCAATTTAGACAGTCCTTCTCTTGTCAGACCTGGTAAAGCAGCATTAGACACTGTTGGATTTAACCTAAATTGGCACGACAGGACAGCTTGAAAGGAGAAGCAGCAAGATTTTGGATTCAGAAAGGTTAAAAGTTGTGCTTGCGAGTTTCGTCAGACCATGTTTATGAAGTTCACGTATCAAGTGTGAGAGATGGACTGACAAGGATCTGTGACGGGGCTCTGGTCCTCCTCTGAGGTTGCAGAGAATGGGGTTGTTTTAACACTTCAAGAACTGGGGACTGAGCCCAAGCACCCGAAATACACGCTGCGCTGTTGGGTACGAGCCCCACTGGAGGATGGAGCTGGCCAAGGAAGTCGCCACCCTCCTCATCCGCGCAGGACCCCCCGGCCCCGCACAGTGCTTGGCTGCTCTCGAGCGGCAGCGGGGCTTTGCGTACGGAGCCCCTCGCCCAACAGGCGCCTTCCCTCCGTGGGGTTTGGTTAAGCAGGACTCCTAGGAGCTGGCTTTTGCTCCTGGAGCCTGAACTCTTCCATGATGGGCAGCACCCTCAGGTTTACCTTTTCAAATCCAAAACGAAGCCTAAAAGCCTGCAGCACCTACAATCCAGGACAAAGCCTTAAAGCAAGCACAGACAGAACCACGGGCGCTCAGGGTTGAGAACGAGGTCCAGCAGAAAGGGGGGCACCACCCAGGACACGGAGTGCTCACAGAACTAGGCTTGGGTCTCTGCACAGCTACCTTGCCAGATACATGGAAGAAAAGAAAAGAGGAAGAGAAACCGAGCTCTGGCCTGGGAGGAGCACTCTAGGCAGTTCCTAAGCCCTCAGCGCTGGAAGAGAGCCCAAGGGCTCCCAGGACTTGCAGTTTCAGAGGAAGAAGAGAGCCACAAGGCTGGTTTGAGTGGATGTCTAATGAGCTAGCTAGAAGAGAACAGAAAGCACAAATTAAACTGCTCAAGATGCCCAGGCCAAGAGGCTTGACAGTTTACCATCTACACCGGTAACTTGGCAATAGCTTCACCGAGTGGCGTGCCACAGCCAGCCAGCCCAGGCTCCTGGGAAGCAGCCTTACGGGACTGGCTCTGGGAAGTCACTTCCCAAACTGCAACACCTCCCTAGCACACAGGGCACAGCACAAAGCGAGCATTAACAGGGGCTGATTTTGTTCCCATCTTGCTAAAGTCCAATGCAACACTGCAGCCCCTGGCGATAGAAACACGAGGGTGAAGTTCAGCCTTGACAATACCAACTTGGAGCCCAACATTAATAAAGCACAGAGCCAACATCAATTGTTCAGTCATTTGAGACACAGTTGAGTCCTTATGGTCTCTAAAAATCAGACACAGTTTAGATCTCCCTATCCAGTTTGGAATCAGAAAATGGACAAGATCAAGGTACTTAATTGAAACTTTTCTGCTGTGTTCAGACACAGCCCAGCCCAGCCTGTCAGGTTATTTGGCCACTGCAAATTAAGTGCAGTATGCTGTAGACTCCAAAATGCCAGGATGGTTATTTACAAGGGAAAGGCAACATGACCTGTTACTATCTGACTGGTGTTAGAGGCCTTATAAAAGCAGAGGATAAAGAGCGTGGCTAACATAAACAGAGGAGCAGCTCGTGCTAGAGTTAAACTAAGCCAGCGTGCTTTTCCTCTGGCTGTTGAGGAAACATCCTCAGTTTGGGCCATTCTGCTGAACGAGCTTCTCGGAGATGACAGTGCAAATGCTTCAGCAGGGCTCAGTTGCTGTGGAGACACTTGGCAGTTGCTACAGCATTTTACATCTTGGCTTTACAGCCGCAGGCTGTGCAGTTGTTAATCACCAACTGCCTGGAAGCTTCAGCTGCACGGCCAGAGAAAAATAGGGTTAGTTTGGAAACTGAGTGGAGAAACAAGCGATTAGAAAAATGTACAAAATAAACAGGCTTCAAAAGAGAGAGCTAGGGCAGGAGGCATGTCTGGCAAAGGGTCAGTCACAACGAGAGCATGCAAACCTCATCTGAACTTTAACCACGATGTTCTTGTACTGGTGAAGATGGAAGCTACTGATCTGTCCATTTCCAGGTCCCAAAGAGATCAGGGAGTTAAGCCATGAATTCACAATCTGCACACATATCTTCTCCTTAGTTCTCTTCTTTTTTGGATTCTTCCTTGGGTGCTTCAGGAACCAGGATGACCTTCCCAATATTCTTCTTCTCTTGCATCTGCCTCATGGCATCTGCCACCTGGAAGCAACGGGAATCTCGTGAGACCCACACCCACCACGCAGTGCAGTTGTGCCCTTCCTGGACCCCCTGGTGCACCCAGAGTAGTCTGAGGGGCACCCAGGAGGTGGCTCTCCTGGAAGCCCAAGCAAGTGCAGAGCATTTGAGTGCCTCTGTACAGATGCATTTTGCATAGAGTTGGGCAGCTGCCCCAGCCTGCTCGTAGGAAACTGCGCTCACGAGTTCACACAGACAAACTGTGACGTACATAAGGATGCTCTGCTACACAAACCATGGAAGAATGAAGCGTGTGTCACCACAGCTTCCTCTCCAAACAGAGGGGAGCCCTGCAGAAACCCAGCCAACAGGCAGAAGGACAATGCTTCTACCACCTACAAAACCACAGAACAATGCATGTGGAGATTTTTATTATTATGTAGAAGCAAAACAGCACCTGGGCCAGGCCTGGAATCAGAGTTTTCCTTAAGTATTTGCATCAGACTAATTCTCAGCTACTAACACCGACAGATCATTACCAAGTCCTCCGCTCCCTGGCAATAAGCCCCATCCCAGCCAAGGATTTCCAAGGGAAGAACCTGACTGCCTGGACACAGTGATGTAATAACCCTGGGCATGGCAGAGCTGCCAAAAAACCAGCAGCTCCCTTTCAACATCTTCATTCTGCTTCACTGCCTGGGCTCTTTTTCACTCGTGGAAGGGCAGCAGCAACCTTCCCAGCTGCCTGCATAATTACAGGGTGCAGACTGAGGGAGTCTCCAGTCTGATGCACAGCCCAGCCCCTTCACAGGCTGCTGCTGCCCACGGAGCACAGCTGAGCACCTGCCCTATTCCACAGGGACACTGTCTGGCATTGCCCAGCTCCGTGCACTGGAGCAGAAGAGCCCAGCCACTTTACTCCCACTTAATATCTTAAAAGAAAAAAGGCACTGAATCTCTAAGAACAGATGGTTGTTAAACAGTCGCAACAGTTCAGCCACCATGAACACGGTGCTCACACCGAACCGGAGCTCAATGTGCAGAAAACAATTGCCCAGTAATTTCTGGGAGCTGCCAGCCTATATGTTAGCTCAGACTCACCTGATCAAAGGGCCATACAGAGTCTATTTTGGGCTTGATTTTGCCTTGACTGTACAGGTTAACCAGCTTGGCGACAACACCTCCGACAAGCTCATATTCTTCATCCATATATCCAAGGTGATAGCCACACACAGCCTTGTTATGGTGGAGGAGCTGCAAGGCATTGATGCTGAACTGGTTCCACCAGGTTTTAGCCATAGCCATGAGGTTCTTCTTCTGTCCCGTGAGCAGGTTTGCTACCCCTAAAAAGAAGGCAAGCCACAGATGGCATCAACACAACACGAGAGGCGGTGGGCATCCCATCTACCAGCTCAGACAACACACAGGGTACGGTGGCAGAGGACGGAGTGAGAACCGGATCACATCGGGATCCACCCAGCTGACCTTCAATGGAAGCAGGTACCTGCCTTAGCCTCAAGATATACAGAATTTGGATTATCGGCACCCTTATATTGCAGAAATATAGAACAGCAACTCTCTTAGCAGGGCAGCAGCAGCACAGCTAGACTGGAGCACTGGCAGAGGCAAGAGAGGGTTACAGTCACATCCAGCAAGGCTGGCAGGACAGCACTCCCCTTCTCCTACAGCCGGGCTTCTTCAGGGGAGCCGCACGCTGCAGCGGTTGGGACAACAGAAGCGGCACACTGCCGCAAGTGTCTGGAATCCCACTGGGGGCTGTGTGAGGGCTTTGTCTAGGGGACAAAATCACAGTGTTTCAGGGCTGGGGAATGGAGAGATAAGTATTCAGTAGCCCCAAACCTCATCACCCACACATCCTCCAGAAGAAAAGCAAGGCTCTATTAGCGCTGTGCATTAAGTCAGCCTGGACAAAGCAGCTGTGCCAGTGTTCCTCTGTGAGGACATTCCAGCTTCTCCCCTGCACGCACCAGCTCGTACTCAAAGAGATTTCACCATGGGAGGGAAGAGCCTTGGAGCCTGTGACCAGAGCTCTTGGGACAAGGCACAAATCTCACTCCCCTCAGAGAGAAGCACCCTAAAGACCTTCAGGAAATAACAGAAGTACAACACACAGCAGTCAGCATCACTGATACTCCCTCATGGCTGTGCATCCAGTCACAGAGCATTTCCGTGCAGATCTGCACCCACCCCACCACCACATGATCCCTCCTACGCGGGAGCTGGGGTTTGGCACGCTGCTCACACTCACCGTAAGTGATGACTTTGCCCATTGGCTTCAACAGGTTAAATGCTTTGGACGTATCGGATCCTCCCAAGGGGTCCAGGACAATGTCAACACCTAGAGGGAATTAAAAGTAACTAGGAGTTTCTTTGCACTTGAAAGAAATACAGGAGAGTTGTAGAAGTCCTTCACCGTACGGTACCTTTGGGAGAGATTTTCCGGACCTCCTCTGCGTAATCCATCGTTCTGTAGTCAATGGGGTGAGCGACTCCGCTCTCCTTGAGCGAATCGTGCTTGGAGGCAGATGCCGTGCCGAAAATGGTGACATTTTCTACAGTCTTGCACAGCTGGATGGCAGCAGTTCCCACACCACCTGAAAACCAGCAGTGAGAAAGACTTAGAAGCAAACAGCCCAAGCAGTCAGAAAAGCCTCCCGATGGGTAAATTACCCCTGCTCGTACCGATCACACAGCACTGGGAGGGTACGGCACGCAGGCTTTGCCCGGGGCAGGCTGACACCTGCGACACGCCGGGGGAGACCGGCTCTGGCTGCTGGGAAATGGTTTCAGCATTTGCCAGTGCCCGGGTCAGCGTGAAGCCTGCGCCTCTGGCAGGCAACGTTTGTCCGTCCAGCCCCATTCCGATCCCTTCCTCGCCCGTGCCACCCATCAGAAGCTGCGCGTTGAGGCCAAGAGTCTCAGCGCGGGCTGGTAAGAACTATTTACCTGCGGCCATGTGGATGAGGACGCTCTGGTTGGGTCTCAGGTTTCCGAAGTCAAACAGGATCATGTAGGCAGTGATGTAGTTGACAAGAAGAGCAGCCGCTTCCTCGAAGCTCATCCCCTCGGGCATCAGGAAAGTCTGACTGGCTGGCACATTCACCACTTCTTGCCAGAGCCCTGACCTAGCCAGGATCATGACCTTATCACCAACCTACAATCAAACAGAGAGCAAGGCGGTCTGAAACAAGCCCTAGGCTAGCAGAAGCCATCTCACCCTTGCCCTCCGGGTGCCAGAGCCAGGTACACGTGTGCTGCTCTCTGCACAGAGGTCTGCAGGGACTGCTCCGCCCCTTGGGCAAACAGCACCACAGCACAGCATCTCTCGCCACGGAGCTGGGCACACGCCAGGAGCCCCAGAGGGACCGTGGGCACCCCAGGCCGTGGCTAGCACCCAGCGTGCTGCCTGACTGCCAGCTGCCCAAGCCAACAGACCCCCACAACAAGGTAAGAGAGATGGTGGCTGTGTCCTGCCCTCCTTGCCCAAGCTGGGAGCAGGAGTCTGGACACCGTGAAATATTACTGCTGCCCCTTGCAAGGATCATTCTGCCAACAGGCAGGAGGCTTGGGGCAGCGCTGAACAGGATCAACCCTGGAAAGCCGTGTCCAACCTTCAGAAAACCTCCCGGGTCTAAGCCTCAGGCCCGAAGTCTGAGGCATCCCCCAAAATCTGCTCTTACCCCAGTGGGCAAGAAACATCTGCTCGCTGTGCAATGGGGAGACAGCAAAACACCAAGCGGTCGTATCAGCCAGCAGACAAGAGGCAGAGCCGAGGCAGCGAGCAGAAAGGCTCCTTGCGTGCGGGTTTGGCATCTACACTTGAATAAACCAAGATGTTTTCCTGGAGGGGAGGGAATCATCCCGGACACCCTAGGGCTTTATTTGAGGTTTTGTTTTGTCAGTTGCGTACCCAACAATCATCTTAAAGCACCAGCGCCGCAACAGCCCTGACACTCACAGCTCTGGGGTGCACAGAGCCAACTGCTCTGTCCCCCCAGTTACCGGCGATGCCGCAGCGGTGGGCGCGGCCGCAGGCCCGGCACCAAGAGCAACCGGCCCAGTCGTGCCCACGCCTCGCCACCCTCAGACGGGGCGGGCAGCTGGAGCAGTTTCCTTCCCCGCTTGCGTGGTTTAAGGGTTCGCTCACAAACCCCCTCGGGACCAGCATCGCCCACGCTTCAGCCCCACGCCCCGGGAAGGGAACTCTGTACGCGCCAACGCGGACGGCGGTCCCCGAGGCACACGACCCCCAGGGACCCCGGCCCAAGGGCGGGCGGGCAGCGATGCTTCGGGCTCGCCCCCCCCGGGGCGAGCACCGCGCGGGGCGGGGGCGTCCGGGTGCGGGCAGGGAGGCGGC
>WHYT01015025.1:116972-142321 GCA_009806455.1 Tetrax tetrax
GTCCTCAGTCGTGATTCTGCACGAAGCCGTAGGCATAGCTCTCCGAGCCCTCTGAGACCCTTCCCAAACTTCACGCTGTCTTTCTGTAGAGGCGTGAATTGCAAGTGAAGCGCTTGGTGCAGAGCTAATAAAAAAATGGCATTTAGCAAAGGTCATGTGCACCTTTTAATTCACCTCTGATGACCTTTTTGGACCGCTGTGTGCGCGTGGTGCAGCTGAACGCTGTGCTCTGTCAGCGTATGTACATCACAGGCTTACTGAGGCTCTTTCCCTACCATTTCTGGAGTCTGTAGCTCAGATGAAGTCCTTTCGGTGTCCAAGAGCAACAGTAAATTAAAATGCGACCTAGGACTGTCTTTGCTCTCATACACTCGAGTTCTTTGCTGTAATTTTACATCCATTAAATTACAGCTGTAGGATCAGCATGGCTCTACCTAGAGTAGTGGCTTTGCTGAGTCTTGGACTGGCTCTAACACGTAAAATGTGTTTGACTCTGCTCTGGAGCTTCCTGACCCAGGAGACTTTGCTTTTGCTGCTTTTTATTCCCTGAGACAAAAAGGGGTCTTTTGCTTTGCCCGCGTGATGTGATCCGTAAGGATGCTGGCTCTTGGGGCAGCTCTGGGTGCTGGAGCCATGGATGAAGTCTCGGCTCTCAGCGTTTGACTGGGAGCTGTGGTAGAAGCATGGAATGGTGGCTACGACGTGGGAGTCATTGCGTGGCGGATGGTGCTGGGCTGACGTGTCTGTGCGAAGTCCCTCAGATGTGGTAACAGCGAAACCATCCTGGTCGACCTGGGGACCTTCCCTGCAGAGGGTTCCCTGGAGCGGCTCTGACGGGGTGAGTCCGGATCGGGGTGTGCCAGGAGCAAGGGGTGTCTGACTCTGCGTGTCAGCGGGGTGAGCTTGTGCACCCACAGCTCGATCACCCCTGTGCTGTGGGGGTTTCCAAACCCTGCAGCTTGCAGAAGGGGAAGGGGTGGGGTATCTTTGTTAGGCACTGAACGGCTTTGCTGTGAGCCTCCGTATTTGACATGGAAAACTTCATCTTTTGAGGATGCGGAAGCACGTTTGATGCATTGTCTGCTTTTTAGGAATTCTGCAGAATGTTTGGCTTTGATCTTACAAATGTTAAAAGGACATGATAAAAAGTCTTTAAAGCTGTGTATCTGTGTCTGATACCTGCATCTGATGCTGTCACACATTCATTTTTACACTTTTTAACAAAAGACACAAGTTTGTCTAATATTTATCTTTATAGCCAAGAGGAAATGAACTTTGATTCTTTCTCCCTTCTCCTTATGAAAAATGTAAGACCTTTTTAACAGCGGTGTTGTAGACAGAGTTTGCTAAATAGTTTTCCAGATAAATTCCCTTCTGTTACAGCTTTGATTTGAAATACACAGGAGCCAGTTCTTCAATAAACAGTCCTGCAAAGCAATACACAGCGATTTTCCCTAGTCATCAAACTGATATTTTTAGCTATAGACTGCAAGCTGCTGTTGAATTTCCACTGCCCTTTGGAGACACTTGTAAACAGGAGCTTTGATAAAAGAAGTTTTGCACAATAGCAAACTCAAACAGCTGAGCTGGAGGGGTTGAGAGTGGTTAATTGCCCTCCTCATGCAGAATGATGGGCACTGGGGCGCATTTTCCCTTGTCTCTGTGCTCCCTCCTGTCTCTTTTAAGGAACTTCACACGCAGGGGGTTATTGTTCGTGATAAATTCCATCCCAGCGAGGGAGGGAAAGGAGGTGCTGGGAAACTGCTCCCCTCCTCCTGTCGGGATTGCCCTTTATATTTTAAAGACTCGCCGTCTCTTGGATAGGAAATTGGAACTAAAAGTCTCCCCCAAAATCAGAAGAGAGATCTGGACAGAGGGAGCTGACTATTGATTTTTTTTTTTTAATTTTTTTTTTAACCCTCCTGTTCCCCTCTGCAGTTAATTTTGAAAGTGGTCAGAGACTCTGGAAGCTGCGCAGGGTGAGCTGAGCATCGTCCAGCAATGGGTGCTGTGGCAAGAGCTGTCTCCCTGAAAAATCCCTTTATTGTGACCGAGCCTGGTCACAGCCTCCCTGGCAGCTCAGAAGTCCCGTTGATAATGTCTGAGCAAACTGGAATGTTGTCTGCTCCCTGGGGCTTGTAGTACCAGCCCATACAAGTGTGTTGAAAAAGTGGCAAACGCAGGCTGTGATGTTGGTGGTTGGCAGGCAGTGAGTCCAGTTAGAGAAATATTGCCCTAGGCTGGACAGAAGTGGTGGAGAATTGAATGGCTCCCAAATTGTACCGGGACCTCTGATTTCCTTTAAATGTCTTTTAATCCTCTGTCCATGGATTGGTTTTTCTGAGGCTGGTGACTCTGGAGAGTTTCCGGCACTAAGAATCCTTCATGAGGACGAAATCGGTGCCGCTCAGACAGGGCAAATGCAAGGACTCTGCACCATCTGAGGTGCCTTAGATCTAGATACCTACCAGGGAGAAAATTGAACCACGTTTGAGCTTGAATCCTTGTCCGTCATGTGCAGGTGCTAGTTGCATTTCATGGTTTTCCGTTTAAGTTTGTCCCACCTCCGGGCATGCTGAGAGTGGAATTGCTTCTGGTGCCATTCCACAGCAGGGCAGGGATGTCCCATCCCTCCCATCCCTCTGAAGGCCTGTGCTGCCTGATGTTTTCAAAAACCTCCGCTAAAAACCAGTTTGATACCTTTGTGTGTGAGGGAAGGGGTGCAGAGCCTGCCTACCATCCTGGGTGGACGGGGCTCCTTGGAGCTGCCGTGCCCTGGCACCTCTGCCCGTCAGCCGTACGGAGGACACGGTGCTCCGCTGCTCTTTGTGCTTCTGTTCTGGCAAATTCTTTGCTGCCTGTTGGCTGAATGTGCTCAGCACAGAAAAACTTGTCTGCACAGCGCAGGGGGAAACTCCTGTTCGACGGGATGCCTGATGGCTTGGGAGTGCTGTTCCCAAAAGGGCTGGGTGCCTCCCAGACCCGCGGTGCCCGAGAACCCGTCAGGAAGAGCTCTCTTCCTCAGGGCCAGGTGGAGGAAGGGCGGATGGTTTTGTGATCATGAGGGATGCTTTGCAAAGAGTAGGCGAGTTTCATTTCCGTGCTTCAGAGGCGTGAGAGGGAGCGCGGTTACCCGTAGGTGTGCGCCGGGCAGGTGGGTTTTCCTCAGTGATGCGACAGCTGCGTTCGCTGTGGGATCAGGGAGTGTCCATGGGTCTGCCCGCTCCGGGAGGTCTCGCGCCTGGAGCAGAGTCGCTGCTGTGCTCAGCAGGTCTCTGGCAGTGAGAGTGTTTGGTGTGACCTCCCCAGGGACAGGCTCACAGTGCGTTCTGGCATTGCCAGACCCTCTGCCCACACCTCCGGACTGGCCCAACGCCACTGCCCCCCTGCATCGGCGGCCCCGCACAGCCCCTTCCCCAGCACTGGGTACCAGCCAGGGCAGAGATGGGCTCAGGTGATACAAGCAACACTGCTGCCCGATGCCTCGGCAAGGCCAGGGTGCTACAGCATCCGTGCTGGCAGGTCTGAGGCTTTGCCCTGCACCTAGGTGGGATTTTTGGTTTGTTTCCAATAATAATGGGGAGGAAGCTACTCTGTGCATGGCAGCCTGGGCTTAGTCTTTTGCTTTTGGTTCACACCGCTTTATGCCAGGAGGCTCTGCCTGCCTTCTGTCCGTGTGGCCTCTGAGCGCAGGCAGGGTGACCTGAGGCCGTTTATCTGCTTGGCGCATCTTTTGCTGATGCGGGTCCCGGTGCGGCGTAGAGCTGCCCGTTCCTGGTCGAGGCTGGCTCAGGGGGAGGCCCGGGTCTGGCGTTGTGCCTCGCACATCATCACTGCCATCTTGGAAAGCTGCTGGAGAGGACTTCTCTGTCCTTTGTGGGCTGGCAGGATGCACCGCTGCCGAGAGCCGCGGTGCCTGCCGCAACCTGTGACACTGCGAAGATCAGCGCCCGGGGGTTCAGCAGTGCTGCTTTGCCCCGCTCTGTGCTGCAGCTCACAACAGGGGAGCTGCACGGTTGCCAGCCCTTCGCCCGGGCTTCTCTCTCTCAAGCAGATGTGCTTTCGAGACAAGAATAACATTGTGAGTTGCAAATCCCCCTCCGCCTCCCCCTTTGCCCGTAGTCGGCAAACAGTCCGCCTTGGCATGGCCTGTGTGGGAACCTTCAGGCTGCGATACCGGATCCTGCTTTAGGGCGGCTACCGAGGAATGCTCACGAGATCGGAGAGCGGGAAGGGGGCAGCTCCGTGGGTGCTGAGGCTGACTGTGCCTGGGTTCCCAGCGTGCCGCTCCAGGATTGCTGTGGCTGCCCCTTCCAAAGCCCAAGAGCGAGTTCTGTCCTGGGAAGCGTTCGATGCCACTTGCACTCCGAGGCAGAGAAAAAATGTGGAGCTGCCCTTTCCATACCAAAATAGCTCCTCCCATGCTCCCTGTTGAGGCTGGGAGCCTGAAACCAGCATACTTGTGTTCTGCCTCAGCACAAATACGTAGTTAAGCCTAAAAATATGTGCAGCTGGGTGACATTCTCAGGCAGGTCAGTAACCAGTTGGACAGAAGTTTAAAGGGTTGCAGCAGAAGCAGCAGCAGAAATGCTGATGCTGGAGTGGGTGGAGGATGGCCCTGAGAAGACATGACATGACTTGACAGTCCCCGGGGAGGATCGTCTCGCTGGGCTGGGCATGGTGTGGGGGTGCGACGATGCTCTGTGGCTCAGGGATGGAGGTCGCTCGTCCTGCACGTCCCTGCAGCAAGGGCAGCACGCCCTGTGGCAGCATCCATCCTTCCTCCCCTACGGATCTGGGAGGCTCAGCCTCTGTGGGGCTGTGGGGTGTCCTGGGAGTGGTGGGGGGTGCTCAGTAGGAATGGTGCCATTAGCGACAACCAGCCGACCCTGTTGGCTGCTGCGACCTTGTAGGCAAGAAGGGCTTTCCGTGGGGTGGGTTTGTTCCCGGCTCTGATGCAGAGCACTTTCCCGTCACCGAGGTGATCTGCTCTCTCCTGTGGGCAAGGACAATTCTGCTCTCCTCATCTCTTCTGTCAGCCTGGCTGCTCTGTGGCACCTCCTGATGCTGCTTTAACGTATGTTCAGGGCAAGGGGAAGCTCCTTCTTGAGGTGGTCACATAAACAGACCTGCAGAAACTCCCTGGAGCAGGGCTGTCACACCCCATCCTCTGCCTGTGATGGCTTGCCTTTCTCCTAGCCTTTGCCCAGCGTGATGCCAAGGATGCCCCTCTCGCCCCACCAAACAGTGCCAGCGTGCTTTGGGATGGCTGACGGGGGACGGCCGGGGGCTCTGTGGGAGGGAGAGCTATGAGGGAGCCGGTTGGTATGCGCCCTGGGCCCTGTGCGTGTGGGGAGGACATGGATGCAGCTTTCCTTTTGCTCCAGATTCTGAAGATAAAATCTCCACTTGATGAAACTTCGCAAGTGTAGAGAACCCAGCCTTCCCTGTGGGGAGAAATCTTATCTGGTAGCTGAGCAGTCAGGGAGGGATCTGCTGCTTATGCACAGCAAACCTGAAATGTGCAGCATTGCATAAAGTTAATTGTGTTGGTTCAGCCCTCGGATGTGTTTCCCAA
Source organism: Tetrax tetrax (assembly GCA_009806455.1). Classification (NCBI taxonomy): domain Eukaryota; kingdom Metazoa; phylum Chordata; class Aves; order Otidiformes; family Otididae; genus Tetrax; species Tetrax tetrax. Next base: position 122,551 of record WHYT01015025.1, read on the forward strand.
AGCCAGAGCGTGTGCCGGCTGTGCTGTGGGAATCTGTTGCCACTCCTAGTCCTAGAAAGGATGATGGGCAGGTTGTGGCAATGCCAGTTGCCCTTGTGACATGGCAAGAGTGCCAGGAAGGCTCCCATTGTCTCCCTTGTCAGCTGCCACCAGCGTGATTTGCAGCGTGCTCGTGAGAAGCCTGGACCAGCAGCCTCAGCCCTCCCACCCCAGATGCTCGGTGCTGCTCCCTGAGAGATGCCAGCTCCTTCCCAAGGAGCTCCCAGACCTGCCCTCCAGTTGCCAGCGTGGGGTTTGTGTCTGAGGAAGCTCCTCCGAACCTCTGTGAGCTGTGTATGTGAGACAGGGCACGGGATCCGGATCAGGCAGAAGCACCCCGTGCCTGCCTGGGCTGGGGACTCCTCTGCCGGTAAATCCAGCAGAACAGCCTCCTCCTGAGTGACAGGTTTCCAGTAATAAGATCTGGAGGGAGGCCCAGAAATGCCACCTCAGCTCGTGCAAATACCATTCCCTTCATCCCGATCATGTCCATTCTGAAGGTACGCCAGCTGGGCTGTCTAGTAATTTACTCATTTTTGTATGTGCATCGTAAGAATTAGGAGCAGAGGTTAATTGTCCAAGCTGATTAGCTGTTGTTCCAGTCATGCACTTCCCAGATGACTGCTTGTTCCATGTCATGGAACAGTTTCCTCCTTTCCTGTACTTCAGGGGTTTTCAGTGATGTTGAACAAGCAAGAGGAACGTCATGGTCCAGCCATGAGGTTGGATGAGGCTCTGAGCAACCTGATCTGGTTGGAGATGCCCCTGCTTCTTGCAGGGGGTTCGACTGGATGACCTTTGAAGGTCCCTTCCAACCCAAACCATTCCATGATTCTATGAGAGAAGCTTGTAAAAGTCCTGGGGCTGATGGCTGTGCCGTGTTCAGTGTCCCTCGGAGGGCTGGACTGGGGGTAGTTGTGGTAGTGGCCAGCTGTTCATTCCGCTGTTTCCTATCTCCCTCCAGCTTTGGTGGGATGCCTCATCTCCTTGTTTTGCCCGCTTTCTCTCGGGCAGGCAGGGCATTGTGCCATTTCAGGACAACTCCCTGACCCTCACCGTGCTGTCAGAGAGCTGGGGGCCCTGCCCATCGTGATGCTCCATCGACTTCTGAGCAAACAGAGACCTTCACTTGGGTAAAACCTTTCCAAGGCCTTGCTGGCAAGGATGGCGGGATCTCCTTTTGTGGCAAAGCCTGCTGTCGGAGGGGTTTCTGTGAGAAGGCACGGGGGATGCGCCGGTAATGGCTCTGCCCCTAGGACTGTGGTGGAGGTGGCCTCTCGGAGAGAAACCGCAGCTGGCTTTGCCTGTGGGCAGAGCCGGGGTACCCCCAGCAGCCCATAGCCCCTCGGTGCTGGCGGGGGTAGGGGTACGTGTTTGTCAGTCTGGTGTCCCGTGTGTGGACAGCCGGTCTTCGCTGCAGAGTGGAGCTTGCACCATGGCGGCTCTGTTTGACTGTTTTTCCAGGTCTGCTTTACTCTTAAAGCCACTCACTTTAATCCCTAATGTCACTAATTGCTACTTCTTCCATAATTGTGACCCCAGAGTTGTTGGGTCTGAGCTTCGGACGGTGGTACTGCCAGAGCCCGTTGTTACCGGTGTCTCTGAGTCTGTCACCAGTGCTTTAACTCCTGTCTCTGCCACTTGTCACTGCTCTGCGCTGGACTCTAATGAGCACTGAATTAGTGTCAGAAACATCATTTTTGTATCAGAGGGATCTGCATTATCCTTCCCTTCCAGACAATCATCAGCCAGGCAGGGTCAGGGATCTTTAACCTGTCTCCGAGCTCTGGCTGAGCGGGGAGCTGCAGGGTGCTCAGAAATATTGCTGCAGTTTATCAATCTTCAAACAAAAAAAAACCCTCTGATTTTCTTTCAGAAGAGAGGGTCTGATTTCACCAAGTCGGTCTGTGAACTCGTGATGCTTCAGATCATTGTCTCCCTGATGCGCAGCTCTTGCAGTCTGGGCAGCCGCAATGGCTGATCTCCTGGTCTCCTGCTCATAAAGCCCATCAGCACTAATGACACCAGGAACGAGGAGGATATCTGCATATTCTGGTCTGTTGTATACCAGGCACATTGCGCTATTGCTCTTCAAACATTGTCTTTTACCTTTACAGAGGCAACTAAAATCTTCAGGGCAGGGACCTGTGTCTGAGAGTCTACCGTGCTCATGGTTCCTCCTGGGTGGAGATCATCTCCGAGAAGCCCCTTGTGGAGGTGCCTGTTCCTGGCTCCAGGAGGCCCAGGAACACCTTGCAGGAGATGTCTTGGGGGTCATGCAAGTAGGATGGGCCCGTGGAAGGCCCAGGGACACTGCTGCCGGAGCCGTGTCGTGGGCCAGGCGGGAGGCAGAGGTGGCCGTGGGCACGGCGGCTGCTGACGGACATGAGTGACGGGTTTTATCAGCACAGGTGGCTTCATCCTGCAAATGGAGTTCCGAGCCCGTTGTGTGCTCGGTTGGAGAGCTCCTGTGCTGCGGCCATGACCTGCCCGTTCCCACAGGTGCTGGCTGGTTGTTGTATGGTTGAACTAAGTTGAGTAAAAGGACAACGAAGAAAAATTCCCTTCCTGCGCTGTCCCCAGTAGGATAAAGGGACTGGGCATGACCTTTGGGGCTGTTTAACTGCTGCTCTTCAGTGTTCCCTGAGGCTGAATTCCTCTTCACCCTCCCCGTAAAGGCTGCCATTGTTTCTCTGGGCTGATTTCCCCTTTTCTAGCAGTGGGAAATATTTTAGGGTGACTCTGTGCCCTCTTGTTGCATCCGCAGAGGAAATGGAGTGTCCTGGACGTCTCAGAAAACCAGCCGAGATTTTTGTGGGCTCACCATGGGGACGGGCCTCGCCTCCCTGTCCCGGCGCGTCTGGGACAGCTGCCACTCCTGGCCTTCCATTCACGGCTTGGCTTTCAATTTTTGTGCTTTCCCCTGGGTAGGCCCTGGGAGGAGACAATAGCTGGGCTGTGGCAGGGGATGTGTGCCTTTCTCATGCAAATGGCTGCCTGCATGGGGAGCTGGGCGAGGGGCAGGGTGGGGGGCACCCAGCCGGCACGGCCCCTTCCCCAGCAGCAGCTTTGTGCTCTGGTGCAGTCTGGTCCAGGAGCAGCTGGGTGGGTTGTTCCCTGCCCAGCATGTCAGTAAATCGCACAGGGGTTCTATTTTCAGTCTTAAAGGTGTGATATAAATAAAATATATTATTATTATTAACCCCTTCATCATTGTCGGCCCTGGTAGAGGAACCACTGATCGTGAAAGCCGTTACGTGAAGGCACCCCGTGTCCTGTTAACCCGGAACGCTCGCGTGGGGAAGGCACGTGGTGATGGAGCGTGAGCGTCCTGCTCCTGGCCCGGACCGCGGCTGCAGCTGCGCATCCCGGGGAGGTGAGGAGGGGGCTCAGAGCCGTGCCTCCACGCGGCCTTTGCCTCTGGTGAGCAGTTGCTCAGATGCTTTTTAAGTAAATTCTCAGATAAATAAATTTCTCTGCAATGAAAGGCTGCTTGGAGCTGTGAGTTCAGCTCCAGAAAGCTCTGCGTAACCTCGGGAAACGCTGCGCACGTGTGCTGGTGCGCAGGGGTTTGAGGCGCCATTTTGGGAAGTGCTGGAGGGCCCCACGGCTGGTGAAGCTCCGGGAAGGGCTCTTTGGAGCCGTGGCCATGGAGGGGATGGTGTGTCTGGTGCTGGTGGAGAGGTGGTTCAGGCTTCCTGCCGTGCGTAGGTCCGCACCTTGGTCCTGCTTTGACAGGTCCTCCAGACAAAGGCTTGGCTGAACTGGTGGTGGGATTTGTCTAGCAGAGAAGACATCCTCTGTAGTCTCTAAACGCCGCTGCTCATCTGGCCCCACTGTGCGGGGAGGCAACCCGAAGCTTTTTTTCAGGCTTGTCGATGCAGCACTCCAGAAAGCTGGGATGAATTTCTGCTTCGCTCCGTGGAGGATGTTCTTGGCTGTCCCTGCAGAAAGCAGCGTGCGCTGCGGCGGTGCTGGCTCTGCGGGGAGAGTTTACAGTGAGCCCTCTGAGACAAGTGCGATGCTGAAAAATTTAGGTCTTGGCAGCGCTTGTCTGTGTTTCAAGCCAGAGCTGGCTGGGGTTGTGGGAGCCCCTCGCAGAGCAGATTGTGGCTCTGCGTCCGTATTTGCTCCCCTGGTTTGTAATGTGCTATTGTTGGATGGGGGGTGCCCATGTGAGGAGGCTCATTATCTCTCCGAACGGCTAATAAGGAACAAATTAAGATTAACACTATGTTGGTATAGATGGAATGGCACATTTCAGTCCTCTGCCCGAGAGCGGCATCTCTGAGTCGCGGTGCCAGGCATCTTGAGGGGCTGCCAGCTGATAAGAAAGCGGAGCTACACATGGCTGTATCCACCCCTGAATTTCAGATGACAGCCACCTGAATTTTATTTTTAAGCTGGTTTTTGGCTTGCTCCAATTTTCTCTCTTTAATGACGAACAGATGCACGTAGGTCCTGTTTCTTGCAAACCTGGGTGCCAAGTGGGAGAATGAGTCAGGCAGTAGAGGAAGGCTGGATCTGCAGACACACCCGCCTTGGGGGGTGTGTGTCCAGAAGTGCCAGACTGTGGGTCTCCGGGGTGTCTTGCTGGAGTGTCTGAAAGGTGTTGAGCGCGCAGAATCAATAAAGCTGAAGACCTGGAGTTGAGGGAACTGAGGCTTTTGTTTTTTTTTTTTTTTTTTTTAATTGTACTCAATCAAAAAGTAATAGATGCAAAAACCAGAAGAATAATCCCCCAAACAGACTTCCCTGATTCAGTAGAGACATCTCCAAAGAAAGCTGGAGATCACCAAGTCTGGAGCACAGCAGTTCTCCTGCCCCGCTGCGCAGCGCGGACCCTCAGTCTCCGTCAGCCTCCCGCGGCGGGGCAGAGGCTTCTGCAGCCCAGGCCGTGCGCGCTGGCTGTCACCCGCTGCCAGAGCCGCTGGCCAGTTCAGCTACCAGCAAGGGTGCCAGGCGCTGCGCCCGTGCTTTGGGGCTGGAGCAGAAAGGCAATTGGGATCTCATTTAGAAAATGAAGTTCTTGACCTAATGCATCCCTTCCCTCACCTCCTCCCGCCAGCACAGGGGTCTTTCCTTCCATGGTCCCAGGTGGTGAGAGCATGATTCCCGGCACCGGGGTGGGACGGTGGTGGCTCTGTGGGATAACGGAGGGGCTGTGATTCCCGGCACTGGGGTGGGACGGTGGTGGCTCTGTGGGATAACAGAGGGGCCGTGCTCTGCTGCGCTCGGCGCTGCGGACTCTCCCCAGGAGCTGGCTGGCTGCTGCGGGGAGCAGCAGGTTGCTATGATACAGTTTGCTGTGGCAATGTCTGCGCTGAATGGAGCCAAAACCACCTCTACAAAAGGAGCATTCCTGGGCTGGGAGGAGGCAGATTTATCTGTAGTGTTTATGTAAAGCTGAGGAGCTGCAGGGAGAGGATGTGTGTGGGAACGCTTTCCTCCAGCCTGTGCTGGGGGCCCCTGCGTGGAGACAGAGACCTTTATGTGCGTGGGGGAAAGGACCCAGCGAATCCAAGCATGCAGATCAGCGCTGGATCTCGCATCCTGTTTGATAAACCCGCACCAGGCATGAGACAGAAAGCTCCCCTCAACAGGAGCTTGGCGCTGCCTTCGAAAGCGGCCTGGTCCTCGGCGGGAGCTGGGTCACCTTGCTGCGGCGCAGGAACGTGGGAGGGAGCGGTTTGCTGGTGCCAGCTCTGCCCGTCGTGAGCTGAAGCAGCTTGAGCCTGAAGCGAGGTCGGAAACCTCCACGCCTGGGATGTGGGGTTGCCCCGGGTCTCTGTGCCTCCCTGTGCACCAGCCTGCATCCCGTGTCCCTGGAGCCAGCCAAGACACCAGGGACTGGCTCCTTTCCATGCAGGGAACATGACTTTCCCTCTAGGATGAGGGCTGGGCTCTGCAGAGATCAGGGTCCGTTTCTTCTGTACTGGATCCCAGCTGCTTCTCTTCCCACTGAGTTTGCAGTGATGGAGACCTGCAGCTTCTCTCGCTGATGGGAGCAGGGCGTGCAGGTGCCTCTGCTTCTGTGGGCTGGCAGCAGCCTGGCTGCTGGAGCTGGAGAAGTTTGGGAAGACAACACATCTGAGCCCCCAGACTGCCCTGTGTGGGCTCCGGGCGGAGGAAGGAGCCGTCACAGCCAGGGCTGCTCTCCTGGCTGGGTCTTGCAGAGGGATCTGGGGCGTTGGCAAAGCGCGTGGCGTGCGGAGCTGGGCTGGAGCTCATCAGTTGTGAGCCCCTCGTGCAGACGAGAAGCCAGGGTGGGAGCCCCTGCGGAGAATCAGCCTATTCTTCTCTCACGCTTCTCCCAGGCAGATTCCCATCCTCCCGGAAACATAAGCCACCATCATCCATAATTCATCAGGTGCTGTGCTCCGTCAAGGAGCCACCTGACAGCCGGGCTGGGTGCTCCACCCTCCTCGCAGGGTGGGAAAGTGCCGGGTCCGGCATCCCGAGGGGCCGGGGCAGGAAGCGCGTCCGGTTTCCTCGGCCTTGGGGTGGGCGATCCTTCTTTTGGAGGAGACCGATTCAACAAGGACTCTGGTGTCTCTGCTTCCCCTTTTCCTAAATAAACATCTGCTTCTCATCCCTCCAGGAAGTTTAAGCCATTGTAAAGCCAAATTTAAAACCGAAACAGTGCTTTTAAGTAGCAATGAGCTGATTCCTCCCTTACTGTTTACTGAGGCATCTACAATTGCAGACAGAATGTACTTCAGATAAAAACGGGCCAATGATTTTAATGCCCAAAATTTGCATCGAAGGTGTGTCTGCGCGCAGCAGAAGCTGTGCAGGATTCGGGCTGGGCTCTCTGCCTGCTCACTGAGAAAGTCTGCAGAATACGTAATCATCCCCTCCAATTTATAGCTTGTTCACCAAATCCTATCACATCTTTTATGCACAGAAAAGAATCTGTCTGACTTTTTTTCACCACAAATGGCAATGCTTTTTTTTTTTTTTTACCTGTCTTAAATTCCCATGATCTATGTGAGCAAGCTCTCCTGCATAAAGATAGCAAGAGAGGACAAAACATAGCAGCAGCGTTCCCTGTCTTCTCCCAGCCACACCTTTGCACCCGTAGTGGTGCGGCAGCTGCGTGATGAGTGATGGGGTGCGTACGCAAGCGATGGAGAGAGGGATGTGCTGCTCTACCATATCACAGCCCTTCCAAGCTCCCTTCTCTGCAGTGAGCCCGCGTGCCCTGGCCCCACAGCTCCACTGCCTCTTGCTTGCCAGGTCCTTATTAGGGAGGGAGAGGGATGCAAACCTTGTATTTATTTCCACCTCGCAAACGGATAAATGTTAAGAGCGCAAGGAGAAAACCTCTGAGTTCCGTGCCTGAACAAAGGGGCCAAATCCTCTGCAAACCAAACTCTGCTGAACCTGACAGTGTCTGGTCACTGGTCAAAAGCTTGGGTCGACATCCTTTATCTCTGACAGAGCAGGTGGGGTCGTGTGGCAGTGTCTCCAGTTCTTACTGGAATTAAAGATCTCTTTGCCCGGCAGGGAGGGCTGGGGGTCCCAGCCTGCCCGTTGGCCTAACGAGCCATCAGTGGGATGAGACTTTCCGCTGACCGCTCTCCTCCCGCTCCTCTCTGCAGGCTCAGCGTATTACGATAATGTCCGTCCCTTGGCCTACCCCGACTCGGACGCTGTGCTCATCTGCTTCGACATCAGCCGCCCGGAGACGCTGGACAGCGTGCTCAAGAAGGTGAGTGCCCGGCGTGCCTTTCGCCTGGCGAGATGGGTCCCCTGCAGCGGCTCCCTGGTCCCAGAGGCTGCCATCGGGCTAAAAGCTCTGGCCCTGTGGCCAAGCCTTGACTGGAGTTTGTGTGCTCACAGTCGGCTGCTGCCCATCCCTACGTGGTCTGCGCGGAAAGTGAGATATGGCCATTGGAAAGGAGCCCAGTGATGGTGTAGCTCATGGTAGCTTGTGGCACGTGCGTGGGGTCTGCGTTATGTGCACACACACAAATGTGGGGACACAGAGAAACGTAGAGAATTTGGTAGGGCTTTCATTAAGACCTTAGAAAGTGTTTTGCGTCTCTCGTCCCGGAGAGCACCGCAGGGCTGGGGATCCGTGGTGGAGCACCGCTGGCTGGTGTCCCAGCAGGTCCCTGCCTGCCTCGCTCTGGGGGAGTTGGTGGCATCAGGGAGAGGGTCTCATGTGGGGCTTTCCTCCAAGATGCAGCTTCCTCAGGATGCTGCTCAAAGGAGAGGGTAAATGCCCACTGGCCACTCGCATCCCTTGGTCCTGGCCATTCCCTGCTTCCTTCCATAAAATTCAGGGAGCTGTGCAGCAAAGCTGCAGAGAGCTCACCAGCAGCAGCATCCTCTCTTGGCTGGCATCTCGTTTGCGAAGCTCTCTGAGACACTGGGTGTGAAAAGCCCTTACAGAACAGTGATTCCTGTTGCCGTTCTCCCCAGCGAGCCCCAGGCTGCTGGGGCTGAAGCAGCCACTGTCTGAACAAGTCCCGTTGTACTGACGGCCCTCTTGGCCTCTCCACGTTTTGCCCGATGTTGTGCTGAAGCAAGCACCTCTTACTGGCTGGGAGGGCTGGGAAGTGGGTCTGTGTCTCAGAAGTGTCCTGGTGAGGAGACAAAGACCCTTCAGATAACTCGGTCAATGGCTCAGTGTTGGTTTCCAAAGCAGGTCCCGGGTACCAAGCGCGCTGGGCGGAGGAAGGCGTGTTTCGTGTGGACTGAAAGAATCCATTGCTCAGCTTGGGAGTCAGCAGAATAATAATGCAAGCAAACCACTTATACCTTAATGAGATGCAAACCCATCACTAATGAGCTGGGGCTGGGGTTTGTTTATGTCTCCCTGCACACTCTTTATGTGAGGCCGCGCTGCCCAGTGCAAAGTCTTCCCTGCGCGGCCTCGCCGATGCTGTGAGTGCTGTTAGGCAGTGTCTTTTTGATACAGTGGCTTAAAATAAAACCGAAATCACCGGGGATTTCTTAAGTGCCTCCGAGTAGATGCCTTGTTTCCTTTGGTGCAGGCTTGTATCCTATGGAGGTGAGGAAAATTCCTAAGACACCGTGATGTTGAAATGGGTTTTAGCTTTTGATACCAGGCGAATAAGGAAAATAACACTCCCTAGTCAAGCCTCAGGCAAAAATGCTAATTCAGCAGAGGAAATCTTTATTATTGCTGCCCTTCTGATGCCTGGGCTGCCTGTACAGCATGTACAGTTGAAGGGAAGGAGCCGTCCCAGAGAATGCAGACAAGCAGCTCTTCATTTCCTACAAAGCAGGTTTTCGTGGGGCGGTGCCTTTGTTCTTGATAGCGCAGCAAATCTCAGGCTCCCTGTCGCACCTCTCTCCACAGACCGGACAGCTCTGTGTCATTACAGACAGCCGTGACCCCTGCCTGGTAAGAACAGACTCGATAGCTTTGAGGATTTTCATCCTTGAACTCCAGCTCCAAAAGAACTGCATCACCCTCCCCTTGCTTGACGTGACATGACTGTGGCACCAGAAATCTCCCAGAAGCTGTGCAGCCTGGCGTGATGTCCGGGTGATGGAGATATGTGTGAGTCCTGGTGGACAAACATCTCTGGCACAGGGAAGGGGGGTTCATGGTGAAGATACTCGAGCCCATCTCCTGGTGGGAAATAAGATTTCTTCTGTATTTTGCAGTTGCTTTGGTCTGATATTGGTTGAATGAAACTTGAGCCATTCTTGGCACTTCCTTTCCTCCCCAGGTTCTGGACAGTGGGTGGTGGGGTTGGTTTATCCCCTTCTAATTGCCCAGTGTGTGTGTTTAACCATCAGTTAATTGCTAATTCCAGGTGACATCTTTAGCCAGGGGTAATCTCTGTTTATCATCTGCCTCCCACTTCAGAAACACCAGACAGGTAACCAGGGTGTGAGAGACCGGTGGGGCTGTACAGGTCACAGATGATGGTTTATTTACTGCTATGGATGCTTAGCTGCATGTTGGGCACTCATTTTTGGAGCTCCGAAAGGAACCGTTAGTGCGAAGGAAGTGGATGTTTGCCCTGGCCTTCTTCTTCCATTGCTTCAATCCTTTATTTCCCTGGCTGTAGCTACGCTCTGAACGTCTTAATATCTTTAACGTGTGGCTCCCAATAATAAACAAATAACAGCGTGCTGTGCAAAGAGCTCCCCGCTGACCGTGGCTCAATAGGTCCGGCGAGGTTGACCTTCGGAGTCCCAGATGTGTGCACCAGACTGTGCGGTCATTATTTTTCCGTAGCCGTACCCAGGAGTGGTCTCCCATGGCCTAGCACGGGGGACTGCAGCTTGGATTTAGCAGGTTTGCAGGGCGTAGCTGGAACAAGCGAGCATAAAGGTATCCAAGAGACACAGCGACCATTCCCAGCTGTGCCTGTGGCAGTCATTAAAGCGCCCTGATGAGCTAATCAGTCTCTGAACAGCTGTGACCCCCATTTGGAAGAGCCATGAGCTGCAGAGTGCACAGCCTTGGCCTCTGAAGTCTGCTTTCCAGACCCGAACCCATTAAAGCCTCATGTTATATTCAGAACACCAGAAGCTGGCTGTCTCCAGAGCCGCTCTCGGCTTGCGTCCTCGCTGAGAGCCCCCGCGGACTGTGGGCGCACAGGCTGCCGCGGGGCCAAACCCGGCCTCACGTCGGCACCAGGCGCCGCAGGTCCAGTGGCTGCCAGTAGCAGTCCTGGTACCCTGACTGGTCCAGTCCCACGTCCTGAGCCAGGCCAGGGTGGCCCGGGAGTGCGTGCTGATGGTCTGGAGGTGCCGGGACCCCGGGCTGCCGCAGTCATCGCTCCTCTGTGGGAGAGGGAGGTTGGGTTTGCTGGTGGGAGCAGGAGAAGCTACGCAGCAGACTCGTGAGCTCTGCTGTGGTGGTGAGGTGTTTGGTGGGGTGGTGCTGTGCGGTAGGAACCGATGGCACAACTCTCCTTGCCCATCCTTCACTCCCGGGCTGGGGGATCTTGGCCGGGGCTTTTGGGCTGGTTGGACAGGGATTGGGAGTGAGGAGCTGAGACCCTGTGATCGCCGTTGTTGTTCCAACCTTGACCGTTTCGCAGGCTGCCTGCTGCCAAAATTAACCTGACTTGGAGATGTCGCTGGGCTGCTCGAAGTGTCTCATACGCCGGCAGCCCCTGAGCACCTTCTCCCTCTTGTCTCCTCCGCAGTGGCAAGGGGAAACTCAGGAGTTCTGCCCCAACGCGAAGATTGTGCTGGTCGGCTGCAAGCTGGACATGCGGACGGACTTAAACACGCTCCGGGAGCTTTCCAAGCAGCGCCTCATCCCCGTGACGCACGAGCAGGTGTGTTTCAGCAGCCGTCCCCGTAGGGCTGAGGGAAGCGAGGCAGGGACCTTTCTGCAGGACCTACTCGTACAAGGAAGCTCAGCAGCAGATAACCCCCTGTGCCCAGGTCTTGGTCTGAAGCTGGTTTGATCTTGGCTCACGGACTCCGAGCTGCTTGTGCTTTCACAGCACTTTTCTTCAGCTCTGGCAGACCTTGGCTGCTGAACAGCTGCCTGGTTAGTAGCCGAGAAAAGTGGCCACCTTCTTCAGAGGTGGTGGAGGTGCCTCATTTAACAAGTCGTGGGTAGAGGGGAGCGTTGTGCTGCTGCATCTCCTAGCTCAGCGCAGCTCTTTCTGCTCCAACTGACTCTCCTGTTTGAATTCGGTGTTGGGGGAGCACTGCCGGGGGGGGGAAAGCCACAGCTGGAGGGTCTGAGGGTCTGCTGCCAGGCTGCTGTGGCCATCAGTGGACCCAGCAGTGTCTCCAGGCTGGCCCAGAGACCCGGTCTCTGCGGTGCAGCGCAGAGGTGGCTGCGCTGGTCCCAGCCAACTGTTGTGGTGAGAGCGGTTGTCCAGGCCCTCAGCTGCGCGGTGGCACCGCATTTAGTGAGAACGTGCGAGTGATTCGGGGTCCAGCGCCCGGTAGCACTGTCTGCTTGGGAGGCCACCTTCACGTCTGGTGAGATGCCACAGACACTTGCACTTTATTTACAGAGGTGAGGAGTAAAAATTGCGAGCGCGCCGCTCCCACCTGCGCCACGGTGCTCTGACAGGGCTGCCGGCGCAGCCAGGGCCGGCGATGATGTGAAAGGATGCTCCGTGCGGAACGCCGGTGTCCTAACCTTCTTCCCTTTTCCTCCCACTCTCTCTGGACCGCAGGGCAGTGCGCTGGCGCGGCAGATCGGGGCAGTGGCCTATGCAGAATGCTCCTCCAAGGTCTCGGAGAACAGCGTACGGGATGTGTTTCACGTCACCACGCTTGCCTCGGTCAACAGGGTGCATAAGAACTTGAAGCGCAGCAACTCCAAACGGGGACTGAAGCGGGCATCGCAGATGCCTGGCAGGACGGACTTACTGAATGACACAGAGATCAGGAAAGACCGAGCCAAGAGCTGCTCCATCATGTGAAAAACAGGCTGTAAATAACGTGTGTGTGTTGTCCATTTTGTACAGTAACCGGCTGAGACGAGGGCATGGTGCTGGCTGCAGGAACCAGCCCGCCTTGCCAAAGCCTTTCTCTCGGTCTCTAGGGCTGAGCAAAGATTCCAGCTGCAAACTGGGGTGCACGAATCACCCCCCACCATGGAGACTTCTGGGTTGGCTGCTGCTGTGCGGATTGCTTGGGGTGAAGGAACTGCTTGACAGAGGAGTGTTCAGGTGCTGGAAGGTCTGTGACTGGGTGAAACAAAGTGAAAGGGAGTGATCCTGTGTGTGTGCCACCCTCCTGTACCCACGGCCCAGCCCCTGCGCCTGTGTGCGGCTGAACAGCACGCGCGGCGTGGGGCGGTGGGCTGTGTGGGACCGGGGCTGGAGGGTGGGAGGTGGGTGGGAAGTGCTAGCAGCAGAGCGCGATCAGGAGAAGGTATTCTTCCAATCTTCCTTTAGAAGAGAAATGATGTTTGAGGTGGTGCTGCCTTCAGCAAGTCGCCATGGAAGATGCAGGTCTGGTCCGGAGCTGGGAGGGAAGGCATCCTGGGAAGGAACCTTAACCTGTTGAGACACCACGGTAGCCCACCTCCTGCGAAGAAAATAGATAGGTGGCTCTTCACATGGGATTTTAGATACTTGAACTGCATTTGAAATGCAGCAGAGTGGATCTGGCCCTGAGGGAGAGGTCTATCCCAGTAGATGCATCCTGAGAATTGTGGTTCCCTTCAGCGAGCAAATGCCACTCGGGAGCTGGTGTCCCAGCTGCTGACAGCCTGGTTACTCCTCAGACTGCTTCCTGCCGCGGGCAGCTGCGCTTCCCGAGGAACACAGCTTCCGAAAAAGCAGACCGCAATAACTATCCATCTCCTGCTTCCCACCCGTTTGCAGGTGCAGGTTGTGTTGCATGGTGCTGTGTTTGTCTGGTACAGAAAACCAAAAAGATGATGTGCGTATCTGCACCCTGTCCCCACCGTGGCAGCGGGAGGGAAGGTGCTCCCTGCCCCTCCTGCCCTGCTGTACAGCCTCCCCCCGACACCTCTCATTGCTTCTGCTGCTGCCCTCTCGAAATGCCTTTGACCACAGTGTTAGCCTTGACTTGATGTCACATAGACACTTTAAGGAAATCTGCGCCGTTGCCACATCCAGCTGTGTCAGTGGGCGACAGAAGACAAATAAACATCGTTGGAAAATGCACGCTCCTTGACTCTATTTGTTTTTAATAGTCAAACCAGATTTGCCTCAAAATGTCTTGCTGCCTGCCTTCTATTTGTGTCCTAATGTTTCTCTCTGGCTCTTGAAATACGCTCGCGCATGCACTTGAGTGAAAAATGCAGAGGACTTAGCTGCGTGTGTTCATTTTGGAGCTGAAACACCTGCCTTGAATAACCTCTCACTCCATCCTGAATCCTTCCACCCCACGGAGCGTTTGCAGGTTGCCTGTGCCCGACCCACCGCTCTGACCTGCGCAGGCTGCCCCTGGCCTCGCTGTGTCAACAGCTGCAAGTGACGATGGCATTTGAGTTCATATTTTGTGTCTGCTCTCCCACTCAGGTCTTGGACTTCAGCTGCATCAGGAAGCTGATAGGGGAACTGCAGCAGCTGAGGTACCAGCACAAGAGCAGCTCAAGCAATGACTGAGTGCTGTTGTGCTGGGTGCAGGTTGCAAAAGCATAAAAATGCATAGAAATGCCCATCTGGAGGCTGGGAGGAAAGAAACGGAGCAAGGCGCTACGCCAAGAGCAGCCTTCAGCATCACGGTGCTTTTCTCTCGCTCCGCAGGGTCCCCCAGAGCCTTGGCAAACATTAATGAACCAAACCACGTCCCTGCTTGTTGAGTAGCAACCAGTGGCTCACCAGTGTCGCTACCAAGTCCTCCTAACCGGGGTGCGTTTGTTCTCATCATCCTCGTTAATATAATCGCTGCGCATTCCTTCTCTCCACGTAAGCACCACGGTATTTGGCAAGCACAGCTCCCCTTTCTGTCCTCTCACATCTTCTTTTGAATTTATTCTGGTGGTCTGTACGAAGAGCCGTGCCGAGCAGAGGGATACGACGGGGTGGGCTGTCGCTGCGGGAGGTGGCTGTAAGCCGCACTGGGACCTCAGTGGGTGCCTGTTCCCCTCCGACTCCTGCAAAGAGAGGTCTGGAGACAGGCAAGCGACCCGGCAAAGCCGGCAGACGCACTGCAGGCGTCAGGCGGTTTAACCAGAGTGGAGATGAGCAGGAGGGGCGATGGCTGAGGAGTGTGACAGACCGAACGGAGGAGTTTGGCCGGAGAGAGGATGCCCTGTTTGCTTACACCATGAACTGGGAAGCGGCAGGGTTGAAGCACCAGGCACTGGCTGCTCCCGCTCCCAGGCCAGCGCCTGCGGCGGCACAATTCTCCTCTCCCGTCCCTCACGTTGGAGGAGGTGCTGCTGCCGACGGTGCTGTGCTGCCATTTGTGCAGAACTGGTCCTCAGCCAGAGACAGGCTTGAGCTGCCCAGCAGCTCCCGCGATGCCGGCCTGTTTGCTCGGGTCAGTGGTGTGGAAAGATAACTCAGCCCCCGTAGCCCTGGCTGTTAGCTCTGCTGCAACCACAGCGGTGCTTCCCTCGCTGCTGGTGGTGATTTGCTGTTCGTACACTGAACTTCCCAGGCTCTTCTGCTGCTCAAACGGCCCTCAGGGATGGCTTGTTGCAGTGTAAAGACACATGTCCCAGCAGCAGCTTGGGAAGAACCAGTCAGAATTAATGGCGAATAAAATCTCTCAGGAGACTAAGGCAAGTGAAATAGCCCTCAAGACCGTTTATCATGAAGTATCTGAGCTGGATCCTTCAGCGAGGTGAAGTAGAGATGTTAAAGCCCATGGGGGTAAGGCCTTATATCCTCAGTTTCCATCAACAAACTTCTTTCTTGCAGGCACGTGAGTGTTTCTGCTGCAGCTCGTGGCGCAGGTAACAGAATCCAGGCCAGCCAAAGGTATTTTAGGGTGCTGACCTCTGAGGGAGTGGTTTCCAGGAGGATGGAGCATTGCAGTCCTGCTGTCAGTGCGTTTATCACACTGACTGGCCTCTGCACGGCACCCAGCACCTCCCTAAACACTTGGAGCATTTGGGAGCATCTCAGTGTGGGACCAGGGCTTTCCTCATGCCTGCTTTAGGGGGAACGACATGACCCATGCCCAGCTGAGAGACCTGGAGGGGCAGGAGGCTGGCAAACCCAGAAAAGGCTCCTACAGCCCAAGGATTCCCAGCGATACGTGCACTGGAAGCCATGAGAGAAGAGAAAGAGATGGCCCCCAGCCATCCCCACCAGCAGAAAGCTCTGAGCACCCAAGCGCTGCGGAAAGGACCCACAGGGTGACAAAAGCCCAGCTGGCCAGGGTAACGGCCACAGCCCACAGTGGGGCCGGGGGTCAAGGTTAACAGGCCTGGGACCAAACGCAAACTGACGTTCACAAAGGGCTCGCCCAGCGTGCTGGAAGCGCGCAGACACGGCGGGGTCACTGCAGACAAGCAAAGCTTTGTAGATCAAAGATCAAGGCAGGAAAGAGCCTGACCTCCGCGGAACAGGGATGGGGCTGGCAGAGCCGAGGGCGGCGGGAGTCAGGAATAATCACAGCTTTCACACAGCAGCCTGTCTTTTCACAGCCACTGAGAAATGCAGGGAAGGAAGGATGCTGGTGGTCATTCCGACCTCGTGACAAGCAGTCAAAGCACTGCTGCCGCCTCCTCTAGCACCTCTCTGCCCTCTAAGTGGGAGGGAGCGGGGAGGAGAAGCGTGGAGCTGTAGAGGAGCGGCAGTCGGGCAGGAGAGTGTTTACAGGGCATTCATCCGGGAGCCCCAGCCCCGTAACTCCCTCAGCGCTGCTGTTCTCTGCAGGCACTGCATTTTTAAAGCGCTGCAAAGGTTGTATGGGCGAGTGCCTGAGTACAGGGAACGGGACAGAAGGGATTCATCTTCCTGGTTGTCCATACGGCTCTTGTCCCTGGGCTTTCCTCATCTTGGAGTGGGGACGAGGGAGCAGCAGCCACCACGGCGCTGCTTTGCGTGGGAAGCAATAGTGGGGCTCTGGCAGGGACACCATCCCCCATGAGCTGTGAGACAGACAGAGGGACAGCTTTAAAATGGAGGGAGGTAGATTCAGATCAGACATTAGGAAAAAATGGTTTATGCTGAGGGTGGTGGAACAGTGGCCCAGGTTGCCCAGAGAGGTGGTGGATGCCCCATCCCTGGAAACATTTCAGGCCAGGTTGGCCAGGGCTCTGAGCAACCTGATCTGGTTGGAGATGTCCCTGCTTCTGGCAGGGGGGTTGGACTGGATGGGCTTTGAAGGTCCCTTCCCACCCAAACCATTCCATGATTCTATGACACTTCCCAGGATCTGTCCTGAGGGACCACAGCTGAGAGAGCCCGGCCGTGCAGGGCAGCTTCCCCTCCCCAAAGGCTTGAACCACGTGCATCGCCGCAGCGTTTCGCAGACTAAACCTTGTGGAGATGCGGGGACCTCAGCATCACCCGTGTCAATTCACAGAGCTGCTTCTACCACGTTCCGTGTTGTGCTGGTGTAGGTACGCTGGCTTACGGTGCTGCCCAGACTAGAGAGAACAGAACAGAGCACGGTTCATTACAGTCAGGGGAATTTCCAGTGCCCGCTCCCACAAGATTGCCCCACCAGTAAGGGAAGGAGGACATCAGACTCCAACTTGCCTCCACGAAGAAGCAGCTGTGGTATACATGGTCTTCCCTCTGCTTTCCACAAGACACGTTCAGGTGCCATCTCCCAGGCATGTTCAGCACTCAGCGCCGCAGGCGAAGCTGCAGCTGGTGTCTGGGGTTACACAAAAGCGACAGGATCTTTCTTAAAAGCTTCTGGTTCTGGTTTTGTGCATTTATTTATTTTCTATACTGAAGGGAAATGTCGTTGCCATCCTCGACCCCTCCACCCCCCTCCGCTCCCCTCGGTCTAGCTCTAAGTAGCCGGAAGCCTGTGGTATGAAAAGAATGATATTGGAATGAAAGTGATTTGTGCTTCTAGAAGAGCAAAAAAAGAGACTAAAATAAATTTAAAAAAAAAAAACAAACCAACTACGTAGCAGCCAAAAAATGTGCATCCTGCCTGAGTGAGCAGGACCAGAGCTCAGATGCAGATCTTGCCAGAGCGGAGCTAGACACAGAGATGTGCAGACTGCTAGAAGCCAACGAAAACCAAAGTGTAGATGCTGCCACGGCTGAACTGAACCCAAAACGTGCATCATGCCGCATACAACCCAGGCATCAACTGTTTGGAGCCTTCTTTGAAGGCTTGGGCTTGTGACTTGGGAGTGGGACTGAATTCTGGGCAAACGAGGGTCCCCATCCCCTCCTCAGAGGACAGTAAGGGCTGCTCTTCGCAGCCACCGTTCAGCACGCAGCTAAATATTCTGGCACTCGCCTCTCTACCAGCTTGCTTGACTATAAAGAGCATTTGGGCTCCCACAGTGGTTCATTTAACCAGGCTTTTCAAAGGAGTCCCTCTCCCGTGCTCTCCTTCTCTGCAGAGGAATAAACAAGATAAACCAGGAAGCAAAATCAAAAGAAGTAGAGAAAAAAAAAATTCTGAAGTAGGAAAGGAGAGTCACAGACCACAGACCACGTGAAACCGTTGTTGAGTCCCTGCTTCCCCAAACCAAGCCAGCGCCTGCCTGGGAGCAGTCTGGGAGGTTTCTTTTTTTCTATGGATAAGGAAGCAGGTGGAAAAGTAGGTGAAAGTGTGGGTTTTCTTCCCTTTTCAGCACAGGAAGAGCTCCAAGGAAGTTGCTGAAGTGGATGACAGGTAATTTTGGAATAAACAAAAGGCAACGCTCCATCTGTGCACGGGATGTAACAGTGGCCCTCACCCAGCGCTCAGAGCGCCAGGCGCTGCGTTTCCGTTAAAAAGCGCCAGGTAACCCGGTCAGTGATGCCAACGGGCTGCACGGAGCAGCCGCATCCCAGAACGCGGGCTCTCAGCTTATACAGCCAGGAGAAACCTCAGCTCACGCTGCCTTGCAGATGCACGGAGAGCTGCGTTCTCCCACCTTCGTCTGGGTGCGCGAGGAGGATGCAGCACGCGTGAGGAGGGCAGGAGCTGGACTGACTGCGAGCCGGACCACCTCGTGGTCGGGGAGGGATGGGGGTTGAGCTTAGGAGAACGGATACCCCATCAGCTTCACACCTCGCCTGCCCATCCCAGCACCGTGCAGATCTGGACTCGCGGGAGAGAAGGAGCGGCCACCTCCAGAGCTCGCTGCCGGCCGCCCGAGGAGTCTCCCGAAGCGCGCACGCCGGCTTTGGGAGATGAGTCAGCACGGCTAAGGGAAACAAAACCAAGCAGATGCAAAAAGTGGAAGTGACACATAAAAGACGTAGCAAGCGAGGAGGACTCGAGGCCTCTAATTAGTGCCTGCAGAAAAATGAATGAGCAATAGTGCCAGTGCAGGTGTCCTGCCTAAAAAGGCATCCCATATCCGTGGGGTGTGATGAGCAGCTAGCTGACTGGGACAGACAGCCCTTCGGTCTGGATCACAACAGAAAACATTCTGCTCCCAAAAGCAGTAACTCAATAATATTCTTAAAGCCCAGATCTCTCCCGGGAGAGCTCTGCACCGGCTGTTTCTGCAAGGACACTGCCCCATCACAGCTTCTGTGGAAGGACGCAGGCGTCTGTGCACCAGTAGGCAATGCCCCACGGTGGGAGGATGTCCCGGGCGGGACGAGGTCTAACACCAAGGCTACGCAGATCTGTGGGCTGGGGGTCGGTGGAGGGATGGACTTGAGCAGCTGAGGCGAAGCGCAGGTGCAAGAGCCGGCAGAGCAGCTGCTTCTGGATCCCACACACCCGTGACCAACTGCGAAAGTTGCAGGGCCACGGAGGAACAGGTGCTCCTCGCCAGCCGACATTGGTAACCTCCGTCCTCGGCTGCCCGCCATCTCCACAGGACGTCTGTTTTCCTGTTGGGGTCACGTCTGGATAGCCACAGTCTCTAGGGGTAAATTGGCTTCCTCACAAAATACGTTTATACCCTATGTGCATAACTCTCCTCGCTCGTGTCATTGGGATCTCACTACAGGGAACAATCACACCTCAGAAAATTGAGGCCAATGAGGTCTGCTACAGAAAAGGCAAGACCCTGCCCATAGGAAAGGAGAGGACATCTATACCAACCAAATGTCCTTAACCATTAATATCCCACTATTACAAACACCTGAGAGGGAAATGGATTCCTTGCTCCTCATTATGTATCACTGCCGCATATTACTGAGCATCAATACTGACCTCTGGTATCTTCACAGAGCTCGGGAGTGAATTGGTGTGTGCA
>WHYT01015025.1:151144-174580 GCA_009806455.1 Tetrax tetrax
GGAGCCTTCTTTGAAGGCTTGGGCTTGTGACTTGGGAGTGGGACTGAATTCTGGGCAAACGAGGGTCCCCATCCCCTCCTCAGAGGACAGTAAGGGCTGCTCTTCGCAGCCACCGTTCAGCACGCAGCTAAATATTCTGGCACTCGCCTCTCTACCAGCTTGCTTGACTATAAAGAGCATTTGGGCTCCCACAGTGGTTCATTTAACCAGGCTTTTCAAAGGAGTCCCTCTCCCGCGCTCTCCTTCTCTGCAGAGGAATAAACAAGATAAACCAGGAAGCAAAATCAAAAGAAGTAGAGAAAAAAAAAATTTTTGAAGTAGGAAAGGAGAGCCACAGACACAGAACAGACCATGTGAAACCATTGTTGGGTCCCTGCTTCCCCAAACCGAGCCAGCGCCTGCCTGGGAGCAGTCTGGGAGGTTTCTTTTTTTCTATGGATAAGGAAGCAGGTGGAAAAGTAGACGAAAGTGTGGGTTTTCTTCCCTTTTCAGCACGGGAAGAGCTCCAAGGAAGCTGCTGAAGTGGATGACAGGTAATTTTGGAATAAACAAAAGGCAACGCTCCATCTGTGCACGGGATGTAACAGTGGCCCTCACCCAGCGCTCAGAGCGCCAGGCGCTGCGTTTCCGTTAAAAAGCGCCAGGTAACCCGGTCAGTGATGCCAACGGGCTGCACGGAGCAGCCGCATCCCAGAACGCGGGCTCTCAGCTTATACAGCCAGGAGAAACCTCAGCTCACGCTGCCTTGCAGATGCACGGAGAGCTGCGTTCTCCCACCTTCTTCTGGATGCGCGAGGAGGATGCAGCACGCGTGAGGAGGGCAGGAGCTGGACTGACGGCGAGCCGGACCACCTCGTGGTCGGGGAGGGATGGGGGTTAAGCTTAGGAGAATGAAGCGAGGAGCTTCACACCTCGCCTGTCCATCCCGGCACTGTGCAGATCTGGACTCGTGGGTGAGAAGGAGCAGCTGCCTCCAGAGCTCGCTGACGGCCGCCCGAGGAGTCTCCCGAAGCGCGCACGCCGGCTTTGGGAGATGAGTCAGCACGGCTAAGGGAAACAAAACCAAGCAGATACAAGAAGTGGAAGTGACACATAAAAGACGTAGCAAGCGAGGAGGACTCGAGGCCTCTAATTAGTGCCTGCAGAAAAATGAATGAGCAATAGTGCCAGTGCAGGTGTCCTGCCTAAAAAGGCATCCCATATCCGTGGGGTGTGATGAGCAGCTAGCTGACTGGGACAGACAGCCCTTCGGTCTGGATCACGACAGAAAACATTCTGCTCCCAAAAGCAGTAACTCGATAATATTCTTAAAGCCCAGATCTCTCCCGGGAGAGCTCTGCACCGGCTGTTTCTGCAAGGACACTGCCCCATCACAGCTTCTGTGGAAGGACGCAGGCGTCTGTGCACCAGTAGGCAATGCCCCACGGTGGGAGGATGTCCCGGGCGGGACGAGGTCTAACACCAAGGCTACGTGGATCCGTGGGCTGGGGGTTGGTGGAGGGATGGACTTGAGCAGCTGAGGCGAAGCGCAGGTGCAAGAACTGGCAGAGCAGCTGCTTCTGGATCCCACACACCCGTGACCAACTGCGAGAATTGCAGGGCCACGGAGGAACAGGTGCTCCTCGCCAGCCGGCATTGGTAACCTCCGTCCTCGGCTGCCCGCCATCTCCACAGGACGTCTGTTTTCCTGTTGGGGTCACGTCTGGATAGCCACGGTCTCTAGGGGTAAATTGGCTTCCTCACAAAATACGTTTATACCCTATGTATAACTCTCCTCACTCGTGTCATTGGGATCTCACTACAGGGAACAATCACACCTCAGATAATTGAGGCCAATGAGGTCTGCTACAGAAAAGGCAAGACCCTGCCCATAGGAAAGGAGAGGACATCTATACCAACCAAATGTTCTTAACCATTAATATCCCATTATTACAAACACCTGAGAGGGAAATGGATTCCTTGCTCCTCATTATGTATCACTGCCGCATATTACTGAGCATCAATACTGACCTCTGGTATCTTCACAGAGCTCGGGAGTGAATTGGTGTGTGCATCTGTACACAGAGCAGCAGATCCTTTCCCCCACAGCAATCCCCTTTCCTAAATGTATAGAGACCTGGAGGAGTTTCAGGCTGTGTTAACAGAAATCTGAGTGTCTAGTCTTTCTTGGTGGATCTGGGTGAACGTTCTCCTGTGGTGTCTTCTGTGGCAGCACAGGGATGGATCCTTTAACTTGCTCTTAGAGCTGTTGGAGCACAGGTAAGTGAAAGGTGCTTACTACCGCCAGGCAAAGGGAGGGAGTTTCAGTACGTACTGATAAATGAAGGAGTAGCTGCACAGAGAAAATCTGGTTTCAGGTCACAAGCATGCTTATGGCAGAGCCAGGAAAAAAAAAAACAAAAAACAAAAAACTTGCCCACTGTACCCGCACCTTCGCAGGGCTGCATCGCTGAAGCACTTTTACCAGGCACAGCGTTGCTTCTCTCATCTCACGGTATAAGACTGGCAGGTAGATAAATAGTTAATTATTGAAATTAATGGGAGGCCTGATGCGAGGAGGCTGGCAGCACAGGGCCCTGGTCCCTCCTGTGCAGAGCGGAGCGCAGGCCCCAGCGCCGATAACCGGCTCCCGCTCCCAGAGCGGCATTTGGCCGGTGATGAGCAGAGGCTGCAAAGTTATCTCGCCTGCTGAGAAAGGCGCGATTGTGCGCGCTGGATTCCTTCACAACAGCACTATTGTCCGCAGCCCCTCAGCCCGGGCTGCCGTAGCTAATTAGCATGGAGAAATCAGCATTCTTGCTCTACCCCTAACGTCACCCGGGGAAGAGCGACCCACTGCCAAGCAGCTTCCCAATGCCGTGCCTGTCCCCAACAGGGAACGGGGCCTTTTCTCTCTGCATTTGTGCGGGGTTTCTTGGATTTATATCCCTGAGACAACGCAGGAGCTCCTCATGCATGCTAGAAGCAGTCCTAGACCAGGACAAGCTGTTGGTGCCTCATGGACAGGTGACTTGACCCCAAACATGGATTGCAGCAAGCAGTAAAAATGGGGAACCTCCAGCCCTTCTTTTCCCTTTGTCAGTCCACTCCCGTTGACACCCCAACTCTTACTGAGCATCAGAAGGGCTGCTACCACCTGCCCAAATACATTTGTCTTTGATCCTAACTGCATTCTGCTTATTCAGCCTCTGCTGAGGATGCAGAGGTCCCAAAAGAATTGATAAAACATCCCATCACCTGTATAGGCTTCCCATTGGATTCAGAAGCTGGCAAGGTCATGAGAAAAGCACATCTGCGTGCTTCCATAGATAGGATTTTGAATTCCTACAAAGACTGAAAACAGGAAATGTAAAAAGATAAGGGTTTTTTTCCTTCTTAACAGTGAAGCTCCTAAACTTCCACAAGTTGCAGCTCCATTTAAGCATTAAGCACACCAACGCCCCTCTGGGGTGGCAGGAAGCGAGCTGTTCTGCTTCTTTGTCTTAGGGATATCTCCTAGGAAGTCAAAATTCCTACTTCTGCATTGTCCCCAGGCAAGTTGTCTCTTGCCAGAGCCACTCCCAAACCTGCTTTTCTGGTCTTCTCAGGTTAATTCCTGCTGTCCCCAGCCCAGCCTTACAACTGTCACCATTAGAAAGTCTGGCTTAGATGTGTTCAAATACAGCGGGGGATGACATAAGGGCAGTTACAAGTCTCTAACTGGTGGTAAGCTCTCCGTAGGGAGGATTCAATATTGGGAGCTCCTACGGGCTGTGAATTTACCCATCTTCCTCTGACCAGCCCCGTTCTCCTGCCTCCTTCCCCTGGGATGTGCAGGCGGTGAGCTCCAGGGCAGCATCAGCCACCGCGCAGACACCGTGTTCGTGCCGTAAACTCCGGGCAGGAGGATGCAGGAGATATCCCGAAACAAACATTGAAGCCTAGCAAACATGAAAATTGTCATTGCAACTTCAGTTCCTCTGCACCTTTTTCTCTGTGAGCGTCTCTCCTTTCCCATTTTCTTGGTTTTGATTTTCTCGGACTCTCCTCTCTTTACATTTCTCTCTCCCTCCTTTCTCACACTTCTGTAATCTGCTGGAACAAGGCAAACTCTTCTGCAGATGTAGCTACTTCTACAGTTAAGCTGGACTTTCAGTGAGAGATGGGCCTGTTTGTCCTTGGAAAAAATGTCTTTGTAAGGAGGAGCTCTCGGGAGCCACACATTTCCCACGAGAGCCCATAGTTCTTAGCCCATAGTTTGAGAAAGCAGTGGAAGTGATAGTTGAATCACTTGAATTTGGAAAAAACCCTCACCTCTCCAGCCCCAGAAGCAGAATGACAAAGAGAAAACTCTGCAAAGGGAAGGGAATACACAGCAGTGAGGAGCCACGGGGACAAAGGGAGGCCCACTCCCACAGCCAACTTACCAGGAGAAGATCAAACCACATCTCAATATGTTCAAGCAGACTTGAAAAAAGGCAGTTCTGCTCTCCAAATCTGCAAGGACTGATATGCCTCCCAAAAGAAACTCGATTTAAGGACCAAACGGTGAATCTGCAAAGTTCCTTTTTTCCCTTAAGACATACTAGCTGAATCACAAATGCAAACATTTACTGTTTACAAAAAATAAATGCAAGTTTGCAATTGCAGCTATTAATTTTATTTATTCTTTCATTTTTTTTTAATCCCTTTTATGTTTTGTTGTCATAAGACTTACACAACAAAATCAGATAGTTGCGCTCGTCATTGTTGGAAGCGCTTTGACTGAGCGTCAATCTGATTATTTAGTGCTGCGCCTGCAGCAGAAATTAGCACGCGAACATGCAATCTGTTGTATTTCAAAAAGGAAAAAAAAAAAGAAATAGATATGATCCATATATGGAAAAATGTCTGTACATTTTCATAAGCTGCCTTTGAAACCGAAATTACTATGGGGGAGTTTCCATTAGCCCTTAGATTTGATGCCTGCTAGCAATGTTTACTTAAAATCTACTGGAAAAAGCCATCGTATTTTGCGGTGACTTTGCATGATCTGTTCTATTTAGTAAATATTTGCCTTACACACATTTAACAAGAGTCTTCTCCAAGACGATCAATCTGTGTTTAGACTCGCTGATGGAAGCAAACTTGAAAGTCATCCCAGCACAGATCACAAGTCTAAGAGAAACTCCAGAGCCCCCAGCAGAAGAGACCTCAAGGAGACGAGAGCCGACCACGCACCGGTCTCTGCCTGAGGTCCTGATCTTCAAACAGTCAGGGCACCCAACAGCTAACAAGCCATTCTCTTTTCCCTCCAAGAACGTACATCTCCGTTGTCCCACATTTACAGACAGGAATGAAATGTCTTTCCCAAATTGGAAACACTTTTTACTTTTGTCCAGACTCTTTAGATCAGATCCAAGCAAAACACTGACGGCGTGCGTACCCGCAGTGCGCAGATGACCACCTCTTCTCTCACAAGGTTTCCATCTCCATCCAAACAGACCCGTCACGTTCCACAGAGCGGCACTGATGCAACCCTTTGTTCCCAGCATGACATTTCCTCCCTGTCAGTCTCCCAGTTCATATTTCTTTGACATTTCTCAACACACTCCAAGCAAATCATTCAGCCAGCTAGGCACCTGTGGAGAGAGGATGTATGAAACACCCCTCGAGCCAGTAGATCATCAATAACATCGCACGTGGATGGATGGATATTTTCCATTAGTGTCAGTCAGCCTGTGATGAGGAATGGAAAGGGAGCAAGGATATTGAAATTATTTTCTCAGGCAGCGCGTGACAGAGCGTTGCTGAAGAGCTGTCTCCTTGCTCAACTCCCTCACCGTGGCGCAGGAATGCAAAGAAAGTATTGCATGGCAAGACCTGGTCTTGGCTCACTTCAGGAGCAGCTACTAGGTTAACCCTACGCCTTCTCAGTCTAGAGGTTGTTTATTCTTCAATAAATAGCTTGTTCATGCTCACTGAGTTCAGCATCTTCTTCACAATCGTACCAGGTCTTTCCAAGAGTCCCAGGAGTGAGTTCCCCAACAGCCTCGTGGTGACACAGCCTGAACCCAGCATCCCAAGGCCTGTTCCTGCCCATTCCCACCATTTCCTATGGATAAACTCAGCGCAGCAATGGAGTTTGTCAGATGTACCAGAAATTCTAAGCAACCTCAAAATACTTGACTTGAGCTCAATTTGGTTTTTTTCATTCTCAATGGAAAATAAAAGTATTCTATCATACCTAGTGTCACTTGGCACCAAAATCACAGTAATTATTAATAATTTTAGCAATATGCACCTAAAAACTACTTTGAACCTCTGAAAAAATCCTCATGACACAATTTTATAATGGCACTTCAGCAAAACTCATCTCAGGAAAAACCAACAAAGCGTAATATCTTTTACTGAAGCATATTTTTCTCATTCTGTTAAAGCCTGTTTCAAAAGTCCAAATGGTCAGGGGGAAAAAAAAAAAAACAAAACACAACTTACTACAGTAAGTTGGGGGAAATAGTGTTTCCTCCAAATATTTTGATTTGAAAGCCTGACAAGTTACTCATCCTGGCCTCGGTTTAACACATTCCCGTATGAGGTGCCACTGTTTCTGTTTAACAAGGAGATAACGCGAGTGAGAAATGGAAAACCTGAAGGCTTCATTCTTACAAATGCTAATTCCTGCAGCGCGAGGTGAGCTTCTGAAACCCTGGTATCGATCCAAAGCGGAATATCTGCTATTGCTGATTAGCACAGCGAAGCCTATGCAGCAGTGGTCAAACAGCAAAAACCAGACTGAGGACTCGGAATTATTTCCCTGTGATTTGTTTGCTTTCTGTCTTCAGTTCACCACAGAGCAGCCTTTTTAGCAGTTTCCAAGCGTAACATGTGTCGATAGCGTGCCCTCATCGAAACGCAAGAAAAATAGAACTGCAGGCAGGGGTCCCTCGGCATCCTGCTCGTACGCGCTCCCCGAGAAGCTTTAATTACAGATGTGACCTTGGGCTTTGTCTGAAGGAGGAATATAAGCGTGAGATGCTGCATAATTGCTGTCAGAAGGGGTTTAACTTGTTAAATGGCTACATGAGGAACCTTCTTCAGCTCCTGGTGTTGTCAAGTGGGCTTTAAGGAAATGAAAATCCCAGGTCTGTGTAATCAGCCTTATAGTTGGGTGATAATTAATGAACATATCTGACATCGTTAAGCCGGTACGTATTCCTCTGCGTCACCAGTCAGCATTAACTGTAAGGGTGGCACAAAGAACAGCTCTGGAGCATTTGAGGGAGGAGGTGCTGGAACACGGAGAGCGGAGGGCTGCAGAAACCCCACGGATTGGAGAACACCTAGCACTTTCTGCTGACAAATAGGCAGCTTTCTCCTGAATGTATACCCAGATCACTGAATTTGTTCACAGGTGCCAGTGGCCCCTGCTGCTGATCGTTGCAAACTCAGGAATTTAACCTTACAAACCACCCTAAGGGTCAGGAAATACTGGTTTCCGTGCTTACAAGCGGGAATGGAAGCACATAAGGATGCATTCAGGGTCAAAAGAAGAACTGGCGTAAGAATTAGAAACAAAAGTCTGATTCCCCCCTCCCTCCCAATTGAAGGAAAGTGCGCCAGCATGAGAGAAATTCTGAGCAGCTTGCCCCAGACCTTCGGAAAGCACCCAGAGGTAACAGCGGAGTGGGGTAACACCCTGAAGAGGATCCCGGGGAATTGTGCTGCTCACCAGACTGATCTTTACTCACAGCTCGCACGATCCACCTGGGCACAGCTGGTATGCTCAGCAGTGCCATGCAAGCCTTCAGTCTGCGCGTAGTAGCCCATTTGAAATCCCCAGGAACAAGTAGGGCCGGTGCCTTGTCTTGTCCCCGTTCTGCTCACTGGCACACAGATGTTTCTCGACCGTGCAGACACCCCCGCACATTTGTCCCCAGTAACCGGAGAGCGCGGTCTCAAACGGTTGCCTGTGATTCATCACGCAGAGACGTGCATTGGATCTGACAACCAGGAATAACATTATTTTATATATATATACAGTAGCTTGGAAATGAGCTAAATCAAAGAGAATTCTGACACAGATTTGGTGATCTCTGAGATAATTACTGAATATACTGAACAGGCTACTCTTTACCTACGTATTAACGTGCCTACCTGTATATTTATCTGGGAGATTACCAGACACTTTCACGCTGGCCTCTGCTTCCTCTACTTTGTGCCTGCTGGTTCGTGTTTGCTCATCACACAGCTTTTCAAGCTGGGCTTTTACCTTTCCACCCAGCCAACCAGTCGGTGGCTATCCTTTTTCCAGCCTTCTACCTCCCTTTACAGGATCAATTAGAGATAGTTCACGTAGAGATGTTGGTTTCCACAGATTTTATCTGATGGAAGTATGAGAAAAATGACACTGTGCCTCTCCGGATGGTTACTCTCAGCACTGTGGCTTAGCCTTGGCTTTTTACAGCTGTTTTGGATATAATCCTCCATAACTGCAGAGATTTAAAGAAATGCTCTGTAGGTCAGGTGTAAGCCCTTAGCTTTACTTGTTTCCCTGTGTAGGCTTTCCCCACACCTAGCCAGATTCTCAGCTGCTTGCTTTTCATTTACAACAGCAGAAAGCACGGGACTTGCTCTGGGACTGGGGCAGGGGAAAGCGCCACGCCTGTAGTCCAGTTGCCAGAGCCAGATTAAGATTAAGAAGGGGTCAGTGGTTTTTAGAAAACTGCATGGTGATCAGCAGAATAATGAGCTGCTACCATAAAGAGTAGCCTGCCAGCAGTTTTTGATTAGCATTGCCAGCACACACTCGCACAGATGCATGTCTGGTTGCTTGGTACAGACAATTCAGCCTGCTTTCCTCCTCCTCTGCAGCTCTCAAGAGGAGTATTACTGCAGGACACACCGCACAAACCTCTTCACAATTCAGACCATACGAAAAATAAAATCAATTAACAACTTAAAAGTTAAAATTACTATTTCTGTGCTCAGCAGTTCTCAATGAATGGGTACAGAACACTGAACAGTAATGTCTGCTTCCTTTATATGGACTCAGCACTGAGGTTTTTTTCCTGGAACAAGGGAAAACAGGTTTCCTTCCTCTATTAATCCAGAGCAAAAGCCTGGTGAGGGAAAAAAGGGCATCCTACTAGGATACAGGATCATAAAAACATAGTTCCTCAGACCAGCATCAAGAAGGCAGGCCAGACCTGATGCTTTGAATAGAGGGACAAGAACATCGCCAGCCTCTGGAGTCTCCTGTATGCAAAGCCCGCCAACCCAAGTCGGCTCCAGTTCCCTGCCATGACAAATAATCACAGGCACCAGGTGAGAAACAGGTTATAGACAATTCTTGGAAGATTTCCCTCACGCACACTCAGTTCTAGCCACAGTGACAGTCTGTCACCACTGGGTGGATGGTGAGGCTTTGGGCACCAACTCCCCTTCCTCTAAAGCATAAGCTTTTGATCTATGTTTATCTAACCCTGACCAGGTTTTGAAGCGTTTCTCTCACCAGTACTGATGATTTTCCCCAAGAGATTACTTAAGAAATAGAGCATCAGTGAATCAAAAAGTCCTCTAAGCCAGGAATGAGAAATGTGTGAGAGTGCAAGCAGAGGGGCAAGTCTCTCCACACCTCCTAAGGAAGCTTCTGCTGAGGTTCTTATGAATAGGAGAAAGTGAACAAAGGAATTAAGAACTTGTGGGAAATGGTTGACCCAGCATCGCTGCAGGAGTATAAATAGCTGCCCTGATTCACACCATTCCCATTGGATCAGTATGCCCTTTGTCAAGTCTTGCCTGGTAAATGCTTGAAAAGTATCTCAGCAGCAGCACTGCCAGCTCCAGGAGAAGGCTCAGTCTTACTTCAGGGTCTCTGCCTGTTTGGCACTTCTCCACCGAATGGGCTCCTGTGGCCTGGCTCGGCTGGAAGAGCTAAGCCAGACCCTGGAAGAGCTAAGTCAGACCCTGAGCTAAGCCAGACCCTGGAAGAGCTAACCTTGTTGGCAACCCTGCACTACACAAAGGAGTTCGCTCCAAGTAGCGAGCGTACAGTACAGCGTTCTGCACCACCATCAGCTGGAGCTGAACCGGTGCTTTTGTCTGGCTTACAAGCTGCAGTTCTGCAGGATTCGTGAGCTGGACACAGCCACGTGCTGATAGCTTTTCTATCTTTGCCTTGCCGTTCAACTCATGAGGGTTTTCTGCTCAGTAAAGCCTGGCACAGCGCGACACGCCCAACTTTCCAGCCTAACGCAGACCCACCACAGCACAGGCCTGACTGAAACACTTCATCTGCTGTAAATTCAGTACCACCCCTTCAAATCTTCCACGGGTTGCTAGAACAGAGCCCACAGACAAACCTGCCACTGCCCTTGCCCAAATCCAGCTGGGACAATCTGTGTCTTCATCAGCCAGCTTGGAAACCCCCAGCACACGCATGTGAACGTGGGCGATTGTGCACGGAGACTCTTCGGTAATGACGCAGCGTTAGCATTTCTCGACGTTTTAGTTCACAGGAAAGAGAGTTTAGATGTTGCTTGGGAGATGCCCAAACAGACACAGTTTCAGATTTCATGAGCTGATAAAGCCACGGCATCCAGGAATCTGTTTGCTGCAGGGATTGTGAGTAGACAGAAAAAGAAAGGGCTGTGACGTGTATGAGCGCGCTGGCTACGTGCCCGTCCTGTCCGATGGAAACACGAACCCTTGCGGGGCAGGCACAACGAGCCAGGACAGCGAGTACTCCAGCGAGTCAGAAGGATGAGCTGTGCACCTGCACAGCCTCTCTGAGCACCGAGAGCACAACTGAGCACGACCTCTCTTGTGCTTTTCATCCAGGAACCAGGTACTGACTAGGGAAGGAGAAAAAAAAAAAAAGTTTAGGCTAAAGGTTGCTTTTCACAGAAAAAAACTTGTCAAATCTTAGTACAATTAAGTGCTTAATCTCAAAGCCTGCAATAATCATACTTGCAGCTCATTTTAAAAGAAAAAAAAATAAATCCTAGCAACAGTTTCTCCTCTGACCTTTAGGCTTCCAACATTAACTTCAGTACTAGAATTGCTCCTCCGCAGGCAGGCAGCATGTCCCCTTAGCATCAGAAGTCCATGTCAAACCAGATGCCGGCCTTGAGGTGCATTCCGGGCTAAGTGCTGCAGATATTCAGCAGGCACGGCAGCGAACGGTGTAGAAGGAAGAGGCTGGTTACTGATTTGACCAGGTACATGAAGGTGCATCCTGCTTTAGGGAAAAAAAGACTCTGTTCTGCTAAAAATCTGAACTTTACAGTAAATAATCTCTTGAGAGCTTTTTTTTTTTAATGAGATGTGGCAGCAGTGCTCAACACACACATGAGTAAGTCACAGTCTACAGAATCTGCCCTCCCTCGTGTGCCTGTGAAGATAAGTGCTTGTTTGCCTGCCAAATGTTATCATTCCAGCATTCTCGACACGAAAGGCTCCGAGCCTGATGAGCTGCGATGTCTTTGCTCCGCAGCAGAACTGGGAACCTCTTTGCAGAAGCGTTCTTTACATCAAAGAAGCAAGGAAAAAAGAATTGATGCTTTTCAATTCTAAGCTAAGACTTATAAGCTGCTGGTAGGCACATAATAAATGGCACATCCTTTCAAATAGAGATGAACCTGCATAGGTAAGGAGTTCAGAGTCTAACGTGTGTTTCACTTAGGAGCAACTGTGCCACCCTCCTCTGTTTTGTGACCTCCTGGCAAGATGCTGGTCCAAGGCTAAGACTACTTATTTCAGATCCTGGCCCTTTCATAGACTGCAAGGAATAAAATTTCATCTTCAGCCCTCGTCTTGCTGCTACTTAGTAGTCAGCTGTGACTGAAGATGGACTGCCTTCATGCTTTGGGCGAAAGGCAAGGCAAGAGACACTTATTCCTCCCCAGGACAGGATGAGGAGATTAGGTCACACACTTGGAAGGCCTGTCAGCACCAACTGCTTCTCTGCTTTCCTTAGGTAACTCCTAAACTCACACCATTGCTACTGGAAGAGGTGGTTGAGTATCCATCAGCCTTTGTGTGTTGTCTGTTCTGTCTGTTGCAGTGGTCCTAGAATCAGATGGGCGGCACAAGTGACAATCCACAGTTCTGCTTTGCTCCATCAGCTTTTGCAGGATACCGTCGTGCTGCCACCGCAGAAATCAAGATGTCTTGACCTCTGGAAAATGCACTACTGTGCTTCCCAGTTAAATAACTGGTTAAGGCAAAGACTTGATGTGCAGGCATTCTTACACAAGTCCCACATGGCACCTTATGAACCCACCTCTGAACTGCAGAACAGTCTCTGACTGCTTCTGCCACCCCAGAAGAACAGAGCCTCTACTCTACCCATGGCCTTCACACCTCCTGGCCCCCACCTGACTGAAAGTGCTGCACTGATTCCGTAAGCACAAATCTTGAAATCCCTTCAGAAAAGTCCTTCTCACTTATTTTCTGGAAAGATGTCTGTTCTTACTGCCTGTTCAAGAAAAATCTGTTACCTATGCTCCAAACAATTAACAAAATCAGATTCATCTTCTTCAGCAGACTCCACTTTGACCCGAGCCAAACGCTGAACAGCAGCAAAAGAAAGACGTGTGCTGCAACGTGCGCTACAGAATCCCTGCACAAAAACCTCCATAATCTGAATAGTCCTTCTGTAGTCTCAGGATCGTAGTTAAGATTCCAAAGGACAGCCAGTAAATACAATGTAGGGAGAGGAGGACAAAGCCCTTACCTTCACGGCTCAGCCTCAGCTCGCATCGTCTGTCCTGTGAACCAGGTGAATTCATGGGCATTTTCTACCAAGATGGATCATTATAGATTACACATGAGGTTTTTATTCATAACATCGGCAAAATAAAACTGACACCAGACCCAAGATGAAAACAATCCAGCAAATCACCAAGAATAATTATAGGAACATACTGAATATCGATTTGATTTACCATTAACTCTAGTAATGAGTCAGACAAGTGTTCTAATTGCATCCATGAATAAGCTGCTCTCTTATAAATGGCTTCAGATCTGCAAGGAAATAACTCTTTGTATATGGATCCAAATGCAGAGGGAGCATTTTAAAGAGTAAACTACTTCAGCAAAAAGCTATACACACAGTCATCGCTGCTCATCAGCAGTATTAGCAGGTCAGGTACTGAAACACATGTAGCTTCACAGAATTCCAAAGGAACACTGTTACAAATGTAAGTACCCACAGAAAAGCCAGTCTAAGGCAGCAGAACAAAGTTGTTGTCAGAGATACCTTTGCTGAACAAATCCCACCATCCCAAGCCACGATCAAGCCCCTGTTAGTCTCCTTTCACAGGGAAGGAGCAGCTGGTCCAGCAAACAGACAACCATCTAGGGCTGGGATGCCTCCAGCCTGTACACAGAACTGTTCCTGATCTACCTAGGACCAGAAACAACTCAAAGCAGGCGCAGTAATATCTAGCCTAAAGCAGAAGGGAGACAGGAGAGAAGGATCAGTCATTATCTGTAATGTGTTTGGAGATCCACCACTTAATGTGATTGCTGTACGACTGACCCTTGTAGTCCAGGCAGTACCAGGACGCTTGCCAGAGCCCACGGTCCGTTAGTCAGCTTGCACCAGTCCCAGCACAGAAAAGGCCCAGGCACTCTCTAGAAACCAGTGAAGTCTCATGAATCATTGCCCCGCCATGGGGCTGCGTAGAGAAAGACCCATGCCAGATGACACTGCAGCCCCACTGGAATCCGACTTTCCCTTCTGGAAGCCCTGTGCCACATTAACACCACCCCCTCCCCCCCCAAATTCTGCCATCCGTCCCGTAAGCAGGGAGCTTCTGCTCCTTTGAGGAAAGAAAGTAGGCAAGTTGGGGTTCCCATAAATTCAAGATGCACTTTTGCAATAAAGTCCTTTCCAAACAATAATGGCCGAGTGAAGTGGCGAGGCAGGGAGCGCAGGCTGAAGAGCTTCCCTTGCGCCCCCCGTCTAAAACCCCAAGCGGGAAAGAGCACGGGAGATCCCTGTGCAGCCCAATCGGAACGCTGTGGGAATCCACCTGCTGTCTCTTTCCTCTGCCTCCTGCATACATGTTAAATGGATTTGCCACTTTAATATTCTCTTAGAGAAAGCCTCAGAAAAGCTCATTTACAATGCATAATGACTACAAGGCTCTGCAAGTAGACGCATTTAAAATCTCTACATGATAGCACAGGGAGCAAGCCCCACCCTGTTCTCCTCCTTTTTGAGCAGGAGCTGCCATCCATAACCTATCAGGGGTGTGAACGGTGTTCCCAGCAACCAGCCACCACCAACACCAGTTACCTTGTGCACCAAGGAGTCTATAAATCAAGATGCAGAGTCAGAGGTGGGAAAAGCAGCATACTGGCACCATCCTTCACATCCAGGTTGGAGTAAAAACTGACATAATTTGGCAGCTGTGTTAAAGGGGATTCTTAATTAGACCCCACCCCCTACTGCTTCAGCCTTCTCCAGGCTAAACAAACCCAGCTGGGATTTCTAGCATATGGACTCTTCTAGCTTAGCAGCCATCAACATGCGTGCCACGCAGGTGTTTCCAGTATCAACAGCAGCAGCTGTGGTGGTGTGGTGGCCCCAGACTCTTGCATGTTAAAGAGTTGTGGGTAAGGAACTGGACCAAGAAGGGAAAAAAAAAAAAATTGAGTGAAAATATGGTTCAGTCTCACCCCCTTACGCAGGAAGTTCTGGTATAGCAAGGAGAAAAGCAGAGGCACTGCACATTTTAGATACAGGTGTGCTGCGCCATGTTCCAGGAGAAAGTCTGCTGTTTAGTTCTCTTAATGACCAGAAACTCCCTTAGAGAAGCAGCAGAATCCTACGTCAAAATTCAATATTGCCAAATGCAAAGGGCTTTTATCTATTGAGTAATATTTTTACCTTGAGCCTTAATTACCCCCTATAGCCCACAAACCTCTCCCCGTTGCTTCAGTCTGCAGCCCCCACAATAGCTATGAAGCAAACAGCAATTACCCATTTATTCCAGCATCGTTAATGTAATCTGAGCAGGCTCTGTCAGCGCATAACTCCATGCTGCCTAGCAGCCAAATGTAAAGGACAGTCTGAACTGGTAACAGGCTGCTTGCTCCCTGCTGGCCTCCCTATCAGCATGGCTGATAAGCATGCAAGACAAAGCTACACCTAATTAACATACATGAATTTTAACCACGAATCTGTTCCCATAGATTAAAGAATACACCCTGGACAGCTTCTGCCCCTCCATGGCTTGTTAACAGTTTCTCTGGTAGAATAATGCAGCCCCCCAAAAATACTCCAACTCAGTTGTGATGGGGAAAAGGCGGGGACAGAACCCCAGAACACCTCTGCAGGGCCTGAGGCTTTGGGCTGTGCCTGATCTCAGATGCTGTAGCAGGCAAGATCCTGGCTAAATATTTTTTTATGAGCCTGCCTGGTGCTACAGCTGTTATTCCCCCTCTACATAGCCAAAGGCTCGGTGGAGTAAAGAACAATAGAAACCATGCACAGCATAGCCAGGCATCAGGCAAAGCATGTTACCCAGAATCAGATGCTAAGGACTCCCAACAACACCTTGAGTGGAAAGAGGAGCAACAATGCCGGTGCAGTGGCGAGACAAAGCCAGCCTGTAACCGCCCCAGCGCAAGGTTAGCTCTCATGCACACGGGATGTGCTTTGCTCCCCAGAAGCACTAAAAGCCTCTCCTTTGCATTAGGAATTAGTGAGCATTTAATAGCCTAGAGAAAAGGGGAAGGACAGAATTCAATTGCCACCCCCTCCTCATGTAATACTGAACACTTCCATACAGCAAAGCACTAAAATCTGATTCACCGGCTCCTGCTGATTCAGAGAAAGCGTGGCCTGAACCCCATGTCAAGAAATACTGACCAGAAAGGCTGGGTTAAAGCTCTGTGTCCCACAGATTCCGCTGGGACCAAGGGAGAGAGTAGGTACACTCAACAGCAGAGGGCAAGGTTTCTTGGAAGTTGACCCTAAGGCAGCTGCATTGAGGAAAGCTCCTGTTAGGCGACAAAAGCAGAGTTAAGTTTAATTACAAATACAGCACCTACCTGATGGCAAAGCCTCAGGCAAGCCTTCAGCAAGCACAAGCCTTTCCTTTGTTTTTTTCCCTCCCTCTAGTGAATATTATAAAAGGCACGGGCTGCTTCCTAGAACAGTTTGTATGCAGCCCCTTTAACGAGGTGTCTAGCTCTTTAACGATATTTGATTCTGCTACTCGTTACCCTCAGGTAATTACTGTAAAGGCACAGCATGGTCTAGCAACATCTCAATAGTATATTCACCCCAGAGGCTTCCTACCCCAGGAAGAGTCATAAAGCAAGCTGCTTTTGCCTATCAGGGAGGAAATGCAGCTTGATCCTCATCTAGAAAACAGCATTTCCAGCCCATAGAGTAGCCGGGGAGCTCCAGGTGCTGGGGCTTTATTTCTGAAGCTGGAAGGCAGACTAGAAAACTCAGTATGGATTCCACGATGGAGGCCACGTCGGCTCCCCTTAAACTGTCTGCTGCTCTGGAAGCATATCCTTCCTT
Organism: Tetrax tetrax; assembly: GCA_009806455.1. Taxonomy (NCBI): domain Eukaryota; kingdom Metazoa; phylum Chordata; class Aves; order Otidiformes; family Otididae; genus Tetrax; species Tetrax tetrax. The sequence goes on from WHYT01015025.1 coordinate 167,652, forward strand.
TCTCTAGCTAGCCGTTTAGTCAAACCATTTCACTCCGTTCAAGTCTTAGATGATTGCAGATTACTACAAAAGTTCACAGATGACACTTAGTTTATTAGAAACAGAGTTTCCACAGCTCTAGTCTAGTCACCTCCAAGGCAGAAGGGCAATGTCACAGGTGCCATTCCTACAGAGTTACGTACCTGGGAGCTAGTACCTCACCTGCTAGAAGGGACAACCTCTGCATCAAGATCTGAGTGACAATTTCACAATGGCAGATGCAAAACAGTCTCGTCTGGCCTTTTACTCGCATCTAACAGGCAGCATTTAGTTGCCCCGCCGCCCCCATAATCTTCTGAAATGTAGATTATATAAAAAAAAAAAAACCAAAACCAAACAACCACAACCAATGTGGGCTCTAGAGATAAGAGGAGCATCAATCTGAAGGTGAGGCTGTGTTGAGCAGCCTCAATAGTTACAAGATATTGTCACAAATAAGAAAACATTAATGTACATCAACTGAAAAAATGCTTCCAGCACTTACACCACCAGTAGCAATGCCCAGTTAGACTGCACTTGCCTCCTCTCGGCAACTGCAAGGCGCTCAATAAATCATTTACCTCTCAGGCTGATGGAAGTTACAATTCTGATTCCAGCTCTGAAATTCTAATTTACATTTTTGACCTCTTCCAGTAAGTCTCCGCTCTCTTCCCCATTCCAGGCTGGGCTTCAGATATTTTTTCATATATGCCTCAATGCAGAGACTGAGTGATTGATTCACAGAAGAGCTAAACAATAAGTAAAATACTTGCCAAAATAATTTTATTTCCTTTGAGCATTCCAATATTTACAAACATACTTTCTATAACTTTCAAAAGACAACCCAGCAGCAATCCGAGCACTGAACAATTCTCTGAACTTGCTATAGTTTTTTATTTTTTAAACAACAACTTTATGAAAGCAGGTTCTCTTTTGCTCTGAAAGTACAAAATTATTCATGAAGTTTAATTGCTTGGCAACAGAAACAAGCAATGTATTTTCTTCCATAAAAAGCAATTTATTCTCTTTGCGGTCTCATTTTGCAGGCAGGGAGTATTAGAAGTGGACTCTCCCAGGGTCTGTTGTAGGTCACCGGGATACTAAAGTGCATCTGTTTATTCTCTACATACGCTTCTCCAAAATAAGCCTGACACAAGACTAGTGCAGGCCTATGGTTTTAAGGCTTGGTTTACATTGAGAATATGGGGGTTACTTGACAGTGCAAGCACATTTTAATTCAATTTAATTATTTTAAATCACTGTCTTCCAATATCCTCAAGTATATAAACAGGAACTGCCTGCAATGGTAAATAACACATCACCATTTCTCTGACGAGGCCGTGTTCTACATTTTCTGACATTTAAAATTTGTTTTACATTAATTTAAAGGACTATTTTGAAATTAGAAGTGTTGATCTTTAAAAAAATAGTGGGTAATTCCATCTTTATATGGTAATGTTGTTTAAGTAACTTTATTGATAATAAAAATGCAGTTATTTTCCTCTGAACAAGAACACTACAAGCACATAATCTCTGCGTAAGTGCCTTAAAAATTCTCAGTCCTTACAATAGTTACCAAACTATCGGCATTGACGAGAATTTCTGAGCATGGAAGAAGAACTGCAGATCACCCTTAGGACACGAGGTAAGCATCCAACTCCTGGCGCTCATAGCAAGCAACACTGTCTAATACCCACTCTCGAGTCACCATGGCAACATTGCTCTTTTGCTGGATTGCTGCAAGACAAAGACACAAACGATAAAACCGTTATCAAAGGGGCAAAGCAAGCTTATGGTGAGCTTACTTATGTCTTTCAGATTAAGCCATTTGCTAGATCTTTGACATTTTAAACGCTTTGATAAAAACCAAGATTTTAAAACCAGCGATACAGCACTACTACTCCTTTTAACAACGCAGGTAATGTTGCTGCTCCAAAAAGAATAGCTGTTTGGCAGATGGTCAGGCAGGAAGTTCTGAACACCACAGGATGAACGCTAGAAGCAAAGAGCGCTGCCCTTTTAATTTAGGACCTCGGTGACAGAGCGTCAGTTCCTGCCTGCTCAGGCGCACCGAGTATGTGACAAGCAATGAGTCTCATTAAGAGAGCAGCAACAGAAAATTACTGGAGTGCTCCCAGACTGTTCTTCACCATTCCAGGATCTTTTTCTTTCTTTTCTCATTTTCACAGCGCCATGGAAACAGCTGTTGTTTGTACATCATCCTTCTGCTCCATTTTTTTTGTTGAACTCCACCGCAGCCTAAACAGCTCCCATTCATCCCATAACTCCACTGTCTCATTTAAAAGTAAGTTGATCTGGAACACTTGCACTTTCAAAGTCTGATGGTTTCTCTGGAGCATTTAGATTTTAAGGAAAAAAAGGCAAAGCTTCATCAGTTAATGCTTTGTAGCTAGATATTCTTTCCAGACCAAGAGAATCTTGTCCTATCTGAGGTTTTCTCCTAGATCTCACTAGTCCAAGGGCACGCTTCCCCACCTTTTAGAAACTATCTCCAATCAGAAGAGTTTCTGTAAAGTTGATAATACGCAGGACAACTGAGCCAACAATAGGATTTGCCTGCTGGACTACATTTTAAGCCTCTATTGCCGATTCTTGAGATGATTATTAAAAAGACTGAGGTGATAAAGACACTCAGTGTGTACCGTGAAACAACCCATGACAGTGTGTTGTTTTACCTCTATAATCAGTGTTTTCCGTCCAAGCATCTGGCTGCACAACCACAACAGCAGTAGAATTCTAGGATTTCAAGATAAGAAAATAAAAACGCTACCGTTATCAGTCTGTCATTACCTCACTTTCACATCTATAGGCAGAGAGCAACAACTGGGCTAACTCTAACCTAGCACATCACTTCAGAGAGGACTTTAAGAAGTGGTAGTAAAGGGAGAAAGATCTTTGTCCCTAAGATTTTTTCTGTGATTTCTCTCCAGGAATGCTGTGACTAAGTTAAGGCACTAAAGGCTTTTTGTTTGGCATAATTACTGTACAGACAGCTCTCAAACACTTGCATGCATCAGTCTTCGACAAGCCCACGAAGGCCAGGTCATCTTCCAACACGTTGCGCGTTACGTAGCTACAGACCGTTCACGACGTGAAGTGAAACGTTCAGGAACACTTACCGCTGTGCGCGTGAACAGACGCAGCTGCTTCACCACAGAGGCACCACAAAGCTCCACCATCCATTCCAGATGTTCTGAAGAAATCAGATAAACAGTCTATTATTTCAATGTTTTATATCACACCGAAACTGATACTATTCCCTAAGCCCTCATGTGTTCCAAGATATAAATTATCTTCATTAGAAAGAAATGTTAAGCCTTAGTAGGGACTTTCACTTTCTAGCCTGCAGAGGAACATAACTCACTTGCTTCCCTCATCGTCTAGTAAACTAAACAAAACAAAAAAACCCTGAAAAAGCCAAACACCACACGCCCAAAACAAAGTCACCACTAATTTATTTCCTCTTATCATAAGGATATAAGCCATGAAATTAAAATTAAAAATCAGAAGTTAGAAGGGTGATTATCTCTCATTAACAAAAGTAACCGAAGTATTTCGTTTCCACCAATTTGTTGAATTGATAGTGAAGGCGATAAATAATTCTCTCAAGTATAAGAGCGATAATTGATGATCACTGCAGCAGGTGAAAGCACTGCATCCTCTGTAGTAATGATTGTAAATGTCAAGAGATGGGAGGAGGTTTCACTCAGTCAAAAATAAAGTTATATTGGACAAATCAGAACATACCCGCTGAATAAGCCACAAAAACGGGATGAGAGGCACAAATATTTTAAGTAGAAAAATTCTAGCTTAAGTTTTCAAAACATCTATTAGACTTTATTAAACTTTAAACTAACAAAAATAAGCTACCCTGCCCAGCTTTTTCTTTGTATATAAACTTCTGGCTTTGTTGTGTGTTTCACTTCTAACATCTGCTGCTAGAGAGAAAAGATTGCACTGAGGATGTGTCAACTGCTAGAAAAACGACACTTAGGAACTGATTACTAAGACAGAAGAAAAAAAACCTGCAAATACAAGTGTTCAACAGCATCTAAAGCAATTACCAGACAGCATGATATTAATGCTTTTCCTTCACTGACAGAATCAGAGATAAACTAGATAAAAGGCCTGTTTTGAAACACAGCAAAGTTGCCAGAGCAGCTCTCTGAGGACACCCAAATAGAAGATAACATGGTCTCCATTCTGTCTGGAGACAAGACAGAACCTCCTGTAGGTATTCTGAAGTTTCAGAATAAAAGAGATACAAGAGTATCTAAGAAGAGGTAAAATGTAAAACAGGAATGCATACAATATCCCTCCAAATATTTTTTTTTTATGCTAAGAGTTCACTTAATTCTACTAAAATGACACACCTGTAGTCATATCGGTGAAAGGCCCGTAGCAACAGATCTCAAAGTCTTTAAAGATCTGAAAAATAAGGAACATGTTACCAGAGTACATATGGCTTCTTTAAAGGACAACACTTAATATGCTGCTTTCACTGCACTTCTAGGACTGGTTATCAAGCTATCACCGTTTCACAAAGTTTTGAAGCTCTTTGTAACCTACAAAACAAAAGAATGTAATAAAAAACCCTGACCTTGTGCTACCCTATACCAGTGATATAAAAAGATAGTATTCACTTCAAGCATAGTGATTCACATGAGCGTATCCGCTCCGCTGCTGATGCAGCTCACCCTTCACGGATAAAAACGCTTCATTTGTACAGCTCTGTACACAGGGAACAGCAGAGAAATTGGAAGAAGTTCCAGATATTCGCTAGCATAGCCCCATATCAGAAACAGTCACAGCAGAACAGAATTTTCATCCCTGACATGCTCATACCTTTTCAGTCAGAGACTGTCTAGCCCTCTTCGGACCTTGGTGGTTTCTCCCATTGATTACATCTCCTCTAACTTCAAAGTTCTCCTGGAACATAACATAAGCAAGCAAGAAGTCAGGGACTGAGAACACTTTCCTGGTCAGAGTTCTGCATAAGAACAGAAAGAAGTTGTCAGATGTCAGAACTGGAAACCTTACAAGTAAGCGTGTGCAGAAAATAAATCAAAAAGCTTTTCAAGAAAAATGATGGAGAGCAGTACGAAACCCCTCCAGGATCAGACAATTTTTACAGAAATAAAATTATAGTCAAACTGTATAATAGTATAGCAAACTGTATAAAAGAAGGGGCACACTCTAAAACTATAATTAACTTACTGGTAAAGTCTCATTTGATATAAGTTAATTATCAGTACATAACCTCTGCATCTTCAACACCTCTTATTTTGAGGCATTCACTTAGCATATGGATTAATAACAGTGCTCTATTATGATAACTTCAGGCCTACATCTGACTCAAACTCCTATTTCTCCAATACTTTCTTGAAATGTCTGCAAAACTCCTGTGCAGTCTAACCTGCTACAAGAGTATGAAGAACAGCTGCATATTTTCAGTTCACTTAAAAAAAAAAAATTTGCTTTTCATAATATTTGGAGGCTCTTCTCCTTGCTTAAAGCAATGTGAGAGCGTATTACAATGTTAACAGCTGTCCCATATTCCAGCATTCCTAGTTAATTATGTAGCAACTTCCCCTTTCACCTCAAGCACAGGAAGGCCTTTCTTTAATACTCCTTCCTAGGGCCTTTTTGGGGCTAAGATTTTTCTTCACCTTTGACTTGACAAAAGGCCATATGGATTTCGTACCTGAAAGTGGGCATTTCTGCTCATGAGATAGATGAAATCCATGCTGTGTCACTAATTACATTCTTCAAAAATCTGTACTAGACAATGAAAATCTAAATACTGTCCAGAAATACAAAAATCCACTTAAGCCAGGGTCATACCAAAAAAGGCATTTCTGCTAAGGAGGGCAGTAAATGTTGGAATGAGTTTTCAGTAGTCAGCTATTCTAACGTTTAAAAATAAAACAAAACTATGTATATAGCTATGTTCCAATATTATTTCCTTAAGCAAACAATAGATCTTTTCCTCTATGCTGTAATCCATCAGTATCAGTAGGAACACTTAAAAATATGCCTATAACCTGCTTCAAAAAAAAAAAAAAAACATTATGCTTTCAGAAACAATGAATACACAGAGCCTAAGTGTGGCTTTTGGTCCTAGCAGCTGGTAAAACTAGAATCCTGCTTTTTAGAGCCAAATTTCCATATATTAAATGTTTAAGCAGTATTTAATAGGTCTATCAATGTAGCAGCATTGCTCACACATTTGACATTTCACTCTTAAGATAAAAGACCTACCTCATCTAGTATCCTTCCTTCTTTAAAAGACTGGATTACCCCTAAATAAAAAGATTACAACAGGACAGGTCACTTTAGCCAGCAAAATTGTTCTTCCACTGCCAATAGTTTGACTTCAGTGCTGTATCAATGTGAAGGTAGTAAGGGAAATGGAATACAGTACGATGCTTGAAAGAACTTGAATTTTTTTACCTAACTGATGCCATGCATCTCAAAAATTTAAATTAAGAGAGAAAAGGCTTTTGTCAGGGTGGGGAGCAATCCAAGGTGGTTATTTGAAAGCAGGAAAAGTATTCAGAGAAGCTTGATGATGCTGTTTATTTGGGGTTTTAAAGTTTTATTTATTTATTTATTTTAGAGTATTTAGAAGAAACTCTGCAAGACATCAAACGCCAAGACATGAAGATTTTTTTTTTTTTTACTGCAACAAATGAAGAGCACATTTGTTGCAGAAGGGCAGAGACCACTTTGCTCCAAAACAAGTTATACTTACACTGATAACTAACTACCCATTTTCTTCCTGCAATACCCAGAAAGTACTTCAGTGTTCGTTCACACACCAGGTCCTTATCTGCAGAACAAACAAGATTAAGATTGCTTTAAGTTTTGCCACTGGAGGAAAAAAAAAA
>WHYT01015025.1:174600-192252 GCA_009806455.1 Tetrax tetrax
GTAGTAAGGGAAATGGAATACAGTACGATGCTTGAAAGAACTTGAATTTTTTTACCTAACTGATGCCATGCATCTCAAAAATTTAAATTAAGAGAGAAAAGGCTTTTGTCAGGGTGGGGAGCAATCCAAGGTGGTTATTTGAAAGCAGGAAAAGTATTCAGAGAAGCTTGATGATGCTGTTTATTTGGGGTTTTAAAGTTTTATTTATTTATTTAGAGTATTTAGAAGAAACTCTGCAAGACAAACGCCAAGACATGAAGATTTTTTTTTTTACTGCAACAAATGAAGAGCACATTTGTTGCAGAAGGGCAGAGACCACTTTGCTCCAAAACAAGTTATACTTACACTGATAACTAACTACCCATTTTCTTCCTGCAATACCCAGAAAGTACTTCAGTGTTCGTTCACACACCAGGTCCTTATCTGCAGAACAAACAAGATTAAGATTGCTTTAAGTTTTGCCACTGGAGGAAAAAAAAAAACAACTCAGGTTATTTGTACCTAAAAGCAAAAGTTTTTTGCTAAGTGCAGCAGCAAAATAGCAAGACCATCTACAAAAAGGTTCTGAAATTCTACTGTCCTGATTCCGCTAAACTGAAGGAAATGAGCAGAAATGAATGACATGCACAACTTTTGAACCCTTGGTTAGTTATTCAGTAAAGAAAAGAGGCAAGCAAAAGCATAAATACTAGACAAGATAGGATGCTAGCAGGACGACTCAGTACCTAATGTTGGCATAAACTTTCAGCCATTTAAGAGCATCCACTCTACCACAACAGGGACAGCTTCAGAAGGGAGTTTATCTGTATTTGTAGGAAGACAGAATAACCTACCTCTCCAAAAACATATGGCTTACGGTGTCTAGATACACTTCCTGAAGGGAAAGGCAAATATTGCCTCCTGAAATTTGGAGTAACAGGATTTTCTGTCTCTTTCTACGGCAATTTTCAAAAGCAAGAAAGGCTTACGTGATAGATTGCATCCAAATACAAGCCAGCTAGAAGTGCTTCTACGAAGCAAAAATGCAAGCACAGTATATAGCATACCCACACCCAGATTTCGCTCAAAATATTTTGCTTTTTAAGAAAGTGTTGGTTAAAAGCTAGGTGGTAGGTTCAGTAAAGAGCTTAAATATGACCTATGCGTAGGCACGGCAATACAGTAACTTTAACTGACGAACGCTACGCTTTCCTGAAGTCAATATAATGCTGTTTCAGAATACCTTTCTCAAATTTGCAACTGTAGTATTGTACTGAAGTTTCTATAAAGTTCCTTCAAGCTTTTAATAATGGGATTCTTGAGCTCTACCAAAGAACAAAAACTAATTTAAGTACCATAATTAAGCATGCAAATAACAGTTATAATGAAATGGTAGTGCTGTTTTGTTCCTATGGAAGACGCCTTTACTGTCAGCTACCATCAGTTATACATACAGTTAAGTCCCACTTCCAGTTTTCTATGAAAGATATGTTTTATTAAAAAATTTAAAACGAAACAGCATTTGTAATCCCTCCAAGGAATTAGGAAATCAAAATAGCATCTTATTTCCAGAATGTCTGTCTCTCTGTAAACTTCTTTAGGAACTATCTTGCTTTCTTTTTGGTTGGTTCTGAACTACTTAATATCAACGTGCTGTAAACACTTGAAAATTGTGACTAAACAGCTAAAGGAAAAAAAGAAAAAAATTAAGCTATGTTAACTTCAAATCACACAAGGAAACAAAACATACCCTCACTCTGATTCTGTGAAATAGAATAAGAAAGATTCCCAAGTTTAAACAAAAAACTATAATAGAGAAGAAAACTATTAATACCTTCTTCTCAAATTTACTGCTGAACTGTGTACTTGTTGGTTAGCCTAGAGTTAAAATTCTATCTGGTGTGTAAATATAGGATTTGTTCACATAGCTCCCAACAAACCTGTTTTCATTATGACGTGGGTTGTTCCTTCAGTAATGTGATTAGATAAAGTGCTTTGAGTTTTTCTTGCAAACTTCTGGACCACCAACTGAAAAGTAGTTAAGAAAATTAATAGCTAGCAAAACAGATTAAAAAATCTCAACAACTTCAGTTTATAGCAGTATAACGTAATAAAATAGTTACTTTAGAGCAATGGGTTTATTTGTGTTGGCACACAGAATATACATTTCCTTACAAGTCAATAATTTTGGCACCATTCAACAGGCTAAAATAAAGAAGAGCTCTTGGACAGTCGTTTATAAACCAAAAGCCACATCCTCCTGGAAATGAGTCATAGAAACAGGTTTATCAGGATTTGGGTAAAGAAGCAGCATCTGAGAACATTAAGGGAACCAACCAGCCAGCCCCCTTCCCTCCAAGCCTCAAGGCTTTCTAGAAATACAGTCCTCCTGCTTTGGAACAATGTGTTTATCCCCTAAACAGCAGGCAGTCATTTAAAAAGTTTGACTTGAGTTTATTACTGATCTGCAATTCCTGTAAGATTAGTTGCCATTATACTTCGATCACTCTGTGTTGAGGACTATAGTGGTAATCAGAACAATTAACAAGTAATCTCTAAAACTTCTGAAATTTGATACTTACATGTTCGCTTTTATTCAGACCTGATGCCACAATTGACATTTCTTTCCTGTTATTCACAGTTGTGCTTGTAGCATTTTCTTTCCCAGTTGCATTGTGCAGAATAGATACACTTCTCTTCGATTTACTTTCTCGAGCACAGCTTTTATTTGCATTCTGAGCTACGGCAGAACTATTTGTTGCTTCTGTGGTTCGAAGGTTAAGAAGCCTCACAGAGGAGGTAGAGTTATTTGGACTCCTGGCCACATTTCCAGATAGATTTGATAAGACAGATGCACTGTTTAGCCTCGTCCCAGATTTCTGCTCATCTGCATTTTCTGAAGGAAAAGAGAAATTACTTCTCAAAACAATTTAGTCCTTCTTGCAGTCATGGTGGAGAGCTGTTGCTCTGCCTTTTAAATTTAAATGCTGCAGTCACTTCCTCTCTTTATTTGTTCATTCACTTTTGCCTCTATCATTACTTCTTCCTGATCTTTAGTTAAGACACTAGAATATCTGTGAGACTTTTATAGCATATCTGTCAGGAAATACCAATTTGTATATAAGACAGACAGTAACTCCCATTACTGTCAGAACGTTGTCCAATCTCATTCTGATGGGCAGCTACACAGTTGGGCTACCAAACAATAAGTATCATCTTTATAAACTGGAATATATGAATTAAAATCCTTGATTTACAAGAAAAAGTTATCTTTTGCTGGTATGCAAAAACATAAAAAAGGAGGAAAAAAAACCCAGAAATCAAGATGTGTTGGATCTCTGTTAAAAGTTACCTGCTTCAAGCTGACGCTGACTATACGCTTGCTCTGCTTCGTGCGCAGGTTTTGTCTTTTCAGGAGCTTTGTTCTTCTGAACACTGTCACACCGAAAGCCTTTCTCCAAACGTGGTCTCTTTAACAAACAGGATTTAGAAGATGGAAGCAACAATTCTGGAGACCTTGAGAGAGGGAAATAGGTTTTCACCTTTTTACTCTTCTTGGTATTGGAACCACATAGCAACAAGCTAAGCTATTTTAATTGCTCAAAAGCTGAGAGATATTTATTTCAAGATTTTTTTTACTTTTTAAATACAAAATTAGAAATAAAAGTTAAAAAAAAAAAAAAACAAAGCAAACTCATATACCTTTCTTTTTCTAACCCCTTGGTTTTTCTGTGGAGAGAATCACTTTGCATAACACTGAAATCTTTGGCTGAAAATTCCTTTGAACTGCTGCATATATCATTTTCAGAATTTCCTTCTGAGGTTGACTCTGCCCCTTTAAGAAAAATAATTCTTAAATAAGCAAAATAAAAGCAACTGTTCTTAATTGTTTCTTCAGGTAAGAAGTCAAGCATTCTTTAAAACCTCAATCCAGATACGCTTCAGAGAGGCAAGTGTCCCAAACCAGATATCTACACAAAATAATAAGCCCTTTGAGGCACAGCTAACAACCACCTTTCATTTCACATATGAAATCACCTATAAAACTAAGATGTCAGCTATGTATTAGGGGGAAAAAGTAGGATATAAAAACAGGCCAAAGGAAAATTTACACCTTTTAGTGCAGTTTGTTTATTAATCCTCTCAATACATTACCGTATATCTGTTCACAAACAGTAGAGGCATTTATTTGATTGCTAAAGATGCCTATAATTTTTATCAAGCCATCAATAACCCTAATCAGTTTAAGTTTTTACAAGTCGGAAATCCATATTCTACGTAAACATGCATCATACTAATGAAATTATTTCAAGTAGTTTTCCCATCTGAAGGAAACTAACCATCGATTTGCTGACTTAATCTTCAAGCAGTCTATTGATAATTATCTTACAAATTTGGCTTAGAAAGGTCACATTTCAAAGTCTCCTCTGAAATAGTATTCTCAAACTGCAGTGAGGTTGAACGCCATGCAATTAAACGAGCTTTGTTAATGGAGCATGGAGTGTAACCACTCTCTTCTTGTTAAGTAAACTGTTAATGTTTTAACAGCTCAAGATGTCCAAAAGATGAGATAGAGGTCACTGAAACCACAGTGCGGCTGTTAAATCAGTACCACAAAATGAAAAAAGGATTACAGTGAGTTTCTTCCACAATAAACAGCCCTACTTTCCTGTCAGGAACCCAGGTATCAATGCAGCAGCCACAGCAGGGAAAGATGCTGTTACTTCAGATTTCTGAATGAACTGAACAAACTGCTGTGTACCTTTCAAAGGCCCAGCCTCTTCACTTTTCCCATCTTAGCTCCCTTTTCTCCATGAAGGAGCTTCCTGATGCAGACTACGCTCTGCCAACAAAAACTAACTTCGTAACACACAAGCAGAAGACCTGTTGGTATAGCTGCACCACACTAGCTGACAATTTCACTTTTTTTTTTTTTTTTAAGATACCAGTTAATCTACAGGTCTCACACCTCACGCTGTACAACGCTATCATTCAGGAGATCAAAAGCAATCTATAGATCTTTTCCTGATATTTGACTAACACCCACAGCAGCAATGAAAGCCTTTGAATTTGGATAGAAAAGACTCCCCAGTGAGAACCATATGCAGTCAAGGCATGATAAGACACTAAATAACTTTGAATTCCAGGATGTTAAGTTATCTTTATTTTCTGAGGGCAGCTAGAATAACTGATTGAAATAAGATCACAGAATTAGAAATAGATTTTTAGCAGAAAGTAGAATAATAAAGCACTGATGCAATTTATCTAAGAGTTCAATAGGCATTACTCTGTTGGAAATCTTTAAATGAGCACTGGGTGTCTTTCTAGAAGCTCAACAATGAACATCTGGACTTACTGTAGGCTTTATTCAAAGAATGTTTTATGCTCTGCTGCAGATGGGTTGTCAGAACAGTAATCTCAGTATCTGTCTTGCCTTAAAGAAAATCTTAAGCAAAGCCCTCTCACTATTACTTACAGAGCCGTCAGCAACTCACTTTATCCTCAATATACAATAAGCCTTTGGCTATTACTAAAGTATTCTTCACCATTTATTTACTGCCTTGTGCCCTTTCCAGCTAGGAACTCTGTGTTCACGTGCTGTTCAGGGTGTTCAGCCACTCTCCCAGTCCCTCACCCATTCCAGTGGAAAAAAAAACCAAAACAAAACCAAAACAAACAAAAAAACCCAAGAGTACAACTAGAACTGACAGAACAGCAACAGGGATCAGTACCACCAAGCCATAAGGCCCACTCACACCATTTATACAATCACATCACGTCATCTCACAGAGATCTGTAACGGGGCTTTTTTAGACTCAGTGTAGTCCCTGAGTTTACACAAAACATGTATGTCTCACAGAACAGCTGAATTTAGGTAAAACTCCACTAACGTATCAATTTTAAATTAACACTATAATTTGTAGTAGAGGGAAAAAAGAAATAGCAACAGTCTCACACTGTTTGTAAGAAAGGTGGAAAAGGTTTTCATTGCTATTTACCTCTTTCTTCTCTCATTTCTTCCATTCCAAGTGTTCTTTCACCACCGGAATGTGGCAGTTTCCTATGGATAGGTAAAACTTCACAGTCCTGACTTCCATGCTGCTTTAGCACTGCTTCAAGAACAGCCATTTCTTGCTGAAGTTTTTTTAGGTTATTTTGCATAGTATTCTTCTGCTGCAAAGGATACACAATTGGGCCAACGTTATCAACTCAGTTTTAAACTGTAAGATTAAATTTCTTTAACAAACGCTTGAAAATGAGAAACAGCAAAATTATTTTAAATTAGCTTTTACCGTGTGTTCAAAAGGTGACTGTGGTGCTTTACCATATCAAATAACACACACAGCCATGCCAAAAGAAAAAATGTAAAACAAACAAAAAAAGCCAATAGACCACAAACAGCCATACCATCATTTTGCTATTCAAATTATTTCAGTCAGGAAATAAAAAGAACTTCCGCACAGTTTTTATTTAAAAGGCATTTTGCCCTAACTGTATAACTCTGTGTTAGTCACTTGATTTAAAATTTAATAATGAATTTCAAATATTGAGCCTCTGCACTTTCTACCATTACTGAAAGCCTGTTTAAAATAAAATATTTAATCATATTCTTCCTTACTTTCTCCCTCAAAAATTACAACACTCTATTAAAAACACACCATATACACCTCCTCGTAAGAAGAGCTCAGGGCTTCAAAGGATCCTTTTAAAAACCCAAAACCTTCACCATACAGGATAAAGCAGCTTCCACAGCATTGAATACTACGTTTGCAGCTCTAGCACTGGCACCATGTGGTACTTCCTTGCTACTGAATCAATAAAAACCACCCAACCAAAGAGAAAACCCTCATGACACAACAAACAAAAACCTTCCCACCACTCTGTACTGCCAATATTCCATTCAACCCAGGCGTATCCTAGCATCGCTATCAATGAAGCTACGTCAGGTAACGATGTCCTGCCACTTGACCATATTTTGCACTGATGCAGTAAAGAAGAACCGCCCATAAAGCACAAAAATGAAATTCAGTCGTCTTTGACATACATTAAAACCCACAGAGCTGCTGAGGGAGAGGTTTACAGATGACACACACACAAAAAAAAAAAACCCATGGCACCCAACAAAAAACCCCACCAAATAAAACAAAACCCCAAAACCAATTGCCCAATACATAAAGTCAGGCCATTAAGCAGTAATCAGGCAATTAATAGTAGAGAAAACATCCTGTGCTAGACACACCTCTCACAGGATGTGGCCTGTTGGGTCTTACATCAATATTATTTTAATATGGAATGGTCTGATCTAAGCTTTACCCTTAGAAGGCAAGCCTCCATGCTTCTAAACATAATGCAGCAAAGCCAACGCTTATCACCAACCAGTATAAATTCCAATCCGTGAAGATTTTAAATAAGGGAAGCTGAGGTTTCCGCCGCTTGTCAAGTGTGAGATTCATTAACTAGCACCTCCCAGAATTAAGCACTGTAATCAACACCACGTAATGAGTTATGGCCATTAGAGTGTAATGTTTGCCTTCCACGCTAAGTTGGACAAACAATGGCATAGAAGCAGTTCTACAATTCTTCATTAATTACGCTCTTGGAAGTAATATAGCAACACAAATAATTATGATGAAAGCACTTTCCCACTATATTGATTTCACAGCTGTCGTGTACTTGCTTATATCCTAGAACGAAAAGGACTTTAGAATTTAGTGCCTAAACTCACTTACCTGTGTAGTAAGGATTTCACCCTGAGAGAACGGTTCACATGAATCTTCTACGTTACTTGTTTCACTGTCATCTCCAGATGCTTCACCTTGAAGAAGGTGGAAGAAAATCCGAGTTAAAGGAAGAAAAAACCCAACAAACATTATCCATAATCTCTTACCACCCAGACCTTTTAACCAACTGTTAACTATAATGATAAAGCGACAAGTTTTGAACACTTAAGTTAGAAGCACAGATCTGCTTCAAGTGAACATTTTGAAGAATACCATGTCACAAATATGGCAAAGTAAATAGAACTCCAGGTGTTTCAGTAGTGATGAAAGAGCCCCAAGTATTTATGAAAGCCATAGAAAGGCCAGAATAAGCACTTACAGAATTCTACAGCCAATTTCAACAAACATTCCACCTGGGCAAACAGCCTAGGTAGGCTTTATGAAATTTTGCTCGTAGCTGTGAATATCACATTGCAGTAAGAAAGCTGGCATTTCACTCAAAAATTAATTCCCACCAGACAGACTCAGTCTGGGCTCTAATGCCCAGTCTACTCATTTTTTTATCTGAACAAAGAATACTGGGAGATTTTTTCAGGAAATAAACTACTGAGGGGTTTTTGTTTCATTGTTTAGGGCTGATACATTCCTTTAAAAGAGCAAGCACCACACAAACACAAAGTTCTCATACAAAAACCAAAAATCTATGTGCAATGACATTACAAACACAGCTGCAGAGACAAAAATCTTGGTTTGTACCTAGGTTTGCTCCCACGTTTAGGTCTTCTTGGCATTCATCTTTGAAGTTACATTTGCTTCTCTTCAGCCCTCCATGACAACTTTGAGAAGTTTCTTTACTCTCTTTCACACTGCTCACTTGTTTGGATGTATGATCTTGTATTAAAGGTTTCTTCAGCTCTTGTGCTCCATTGACTGATTCTTCAGACACGTTGGACTGGGAAGAAAATAAATTGATGGAGCATTCTGACTCCTGGCTTGGTGAAACACACCCATGAGTGATGGCAGTTTCAGGCATTTTCCGCATATTATTGTCACCACGACTTCCATTGTGAGGCAACGTGACAGGACTTACTGAAGACTCTACCAGCTCTCCCACACGTGTCACTTGTTTATCAGCCTGCAAAGGTGTGCTTACTGATTTACCAAACAACAATGTCTGAAAACATGGCAAATCTTCATCCTCGCTAGATTCTTCATCTGAAGATTGCAGTTTCTGCGCTCTTCTCCGAGATCTTCGAATACCTTGAGATCTTGGCTTAGAAGTAACATTTACATCTTTTAGTTCTTTTACCAGGGCACTGTCATTTCTTTTTAGAAACACAGCAGACCTCTCTCTCCTATCAGTTTCCAAAAAGCTGGTGTTCTCTTCAATATCTTCCTCAGAACACAGTAAACCATCAGGGGTTTCAGACGAACCTGTAAAATCAGTATTCCCTTTGAGAGGTTCTTCTAGAGCCTCTGGAGCTAAACACTTCGGTATCCCTGTGCTGGCAGTTTGGGTTGCTTGTTCTTCATCCCCCTTTAGTTCTTTTCTCTCTCTTCTGCTACTTTTTTTCTCAGTGACTTCACAGCTGAATTCAGCAGGCCTTTGCTGACAAGTTGCAGGACAAATCATTGATCCAGACTGAAAATGTAGTATTGGTCCTTTGCCATCAACAACTTCGGCCTTTCCTGCCTGATTGCTTTCTGAATGGAAGCATAATTCATCGACTGTGTTCAAATCTGCTCTTTTGGACATGTGCTCTTCTGTATCACTCTGATAACTCTGGCTTCTCTTACTTTCGATTGCATTCTGTCTCAGCTCAGTTTCAATCCCTATGTCAGTTGAGACTGTCTTTTCGTTTCCTTGCTCTCCTTTTCGTGATCTGTTTTTGTCTTCAGTCCTGGCAGTACCCATTCTTATTGGTGTCAGATTCCCTTGATTTGTGACCAGTGAAACATCTTCTTGATGTTCCCCTGCGTGCATACATTCAGAGTTGCCAACAACGCTAGTCACAGGACTAACATAGTCAGATTCACAGATCTTAAGCTCCTCGTTCTTACAAACCCTACTCGAGCTCTCAGCAGTTGTTTTCTCTTTTTGCAAGTTTTCTGGTTTTAAATATTTGCTATGATTATTTTCTTCTTGATCAGCACATGATATCTTTAAAGTTTCAGATGCAGCAGCATTTACCGCACATGCCTTCACAGGAGTATGATAAAGGCTAAATGAGAGGCGTTTCGAATGCCTAAATATATTTCGCAGATACTGTGTGTCTAACTCGCTGTCTTCACCTTCCTTGGTCAATGCTGTAACATTTTTAGCCACTGGCAACTTTTCAGTTCTGAAGTCCCCCGGAACATTTTGCGTATCGTGTCCACTAGGCTGGGGAAAAGTAGTACACAATTCAGTCACCTGTTCAGTCGGGTGGGAAGCATTTTGCCCAACAGTCACTGAAGGAGATTGTAGGAGGAAAGGGCTGCCTAGTATTTCACCTTCTTGAGAATCAGGTGCAAAAGAACTACAATTTGAACGCTGACATGAAAACGGCAGATTAAAGAGACTTTTTCCAGTTTCTGCAGTGTCAGATGTATTTTTTAGACCAACCTGTATTTCATTTGCTTCCTTCAGATCACCACCCTCCAGATTAGTGAGTGGCTGGTAGCTCAGTGTACCCTGGGGCTCACCCGGGTCTTTGCATTCAGAAGTGTGAACTAACAGGTTCCTTTGGTCCTCAAAGGAAGACTCTTCAGGATCACTGTTACACTTTCTTGCTCCCTCAACTACTACTCCTTTTCCTGTTTCTTTAGAAAGTAACTGAAGCCTCCTGCTGCGCCTGACTTGTCTTTGCTCAGAATCAACTTTCCTTGGTTCTTCGCTGCTTGGATAGCTATCGATCTGAGGCTCTGCCGCTTCAGGGGAAAGAGAGTTTCTATCCACTACTAGCTGAAGAGTACACATGGTTCTAGTAGAACGCCTGCTTCTTTTTGCTGCAGAACTACTCTTTTTAGTGCTTTTCAGATCACGGTTATTTAGTTCTAGCCCATCACAGTGCTTGCCAGTCATCTTTCCAGTAGCTTTTTTCCATTCCCCCTCCTTAAGTTCTGCTAGTGTATTATCTTGTCTGTTCTCAGAGAGGTGACTTTGATCAACAGCAGAACTTTCATCACATCTTTTCTTTTCACCATCGCCAGGGCACCAGTTAACACTTTCAGGGCACTCATCTGCCTCTTCTGTATCTTTTTTCTTGATGAAATCCTCAGGTTGCAGGACACGAGCAGTCTTCCTTTTTCGTTTTAGTCCGTCTTTGCTGGAATTATCCAAGCACTTAGCAGCCACATCTTCCTTTTTTGTAGTAGGTAAAGTGTCTCTCAAGATAATAGTGGGATTCGACTTCCTCTCTCTCTTGTACGTTTTACCAAATATTTTGTCTTTGATGCTATCTGCTGTTTGTTTTGACCCTCTCTTGTCTCCTTCAATCACTGCAATTTCCGTGGAATCTACCATAGGGTCAGTCTTTTCTGAAATACAGGAATCTTTATCTGATAAACATGTATCTCCTTCACCTGAAACATCAGTTGCTGCAGCAGAACCATCCTGGGAAGAATTGGAAGACAGAATTTCATTGCTTTTTGAAAACCATTCATTGACTTTCTGAATGCTTCGCTTCAGTCTCTTCCTAGAGACTTGATTCAGGGTAGCGCAGTGAATTGCCTCCGGCTGAAGTCGTTTCTCCAGAGGAAGTTCCTTTTGATGGAACGAGTCAAACTCAGGTTCATACATTTCCACGGCTTCCACACTTTGTACAACAACATTTATTTCCTTGCTTTTACTCAGCCTGCTCTCTGAGCTATCTTTTAAGTCTAACTCTTTGCTTTTACTAGTGCACTGAGTTTGCTCTGCATCCATTTCTTCCAGGTTCTTAAAGAAAGATGTGTCCTCATTCCTTGAGGGACTGGCATTACCTATTCTGTCAGACTGCTCTGTGAGTAGGTCTACAGCAAGAACATTCAAAGGAGAACTCTGGTGTTCTGTTGTATTCACTTGGTCAGGTTTGCGATATTCAGTGATGTTCCGAGGGCTTTTCTTGCTCAAGCCTTCCTTCAAGAAATCACTTTCACCTGAAGATTTATAGGTATTAAGTTATTAAGACCTATTTTACATGCACAAGAACAAGCCACTTTGGTTTTTCCCCTGAAAACAGAATATTACACTGCACAAATCTCCCTCCAGAGGAAGGGAGAAAGATCAAGTTACACATGGCACATGTTGATCCAACTTCTTACATGAATTACCTGACAGTGCTCTTAACTTGTGTTATAAGGGATAATATGGCTTATGTAAAATAGAATAAGGTTTGCACTTTGATCAAGTTACTTTTTTCCCCTTCTGTCCCGTGCACAGAATAGCCACATTTTAAGTACCTAAGTCTACAGGCATAGTCTCGTATTATACTGTCACTAGCTGTAGGCATCAACAAAACTACATACAGAAGGCTGAAAATATATATATTTAATCTTGTGAAATAAAAATGTTAACTTGCGGTCTTTCTTTCAAGCTTAGTCTTTTTTGTCACCAAAATAACACACACACCTATGAC
Source organism: Tetrax tetrax (assembly GCA_009806455.1). Lineage (NCBI taxonomy): Eukaryota > Metazoa > Chordata > Aves > Otidiformes > Otididae > Tetrax > Tetrax tetrax. The sequence continues at coordinate 186,899 of WHYT01015025.1, forward strand.
ATTGGGTAGAACTATTTCCTTAGCACTCAGCTTGGCAGGCTGTGCATTGCAAGAATATTCATTCCCCTTCTCAGGACTCTTAGGTTCTTCTAGCTTTTCTACAGATGAAATCTGAAGCGCTTCTTTGTCTTCTAACCTGTTGGGAAGGGAAATCTACTTTCGTTACAGAGAAAAATCACAACAGACATAATAGAAAATGATACTTAGTTTTCCCTTTTTGCTCTCAGAAATATTTCTTGGAGAAGTTAGGCTGCAGTCACTCACCACAAGCAGATCCCTTCAAAGTTTCAGGCTATTTCCTTAAAAGATCTCCTCCCACATTCCTGAACTTAACATTTACTTTATAAAGCATAGTACATGCTTTTCTCATGAAGATCTAATGCCTGAGTAAGCAACAAAACATTTAGAAAACAGCTTTAAAGCATATTATATGCCAAAGTGATGGGAGTCAGCTACGCCTTCTACATTGCTGCCCTTGAAGTTGAAAAATCACTTGGCAACTTGAAGAATTCTATCAGTCCTGTGCTAAGAAACTAAAACAGAGGAATGAGAATACTGAACTGTTGTCTTTAGAAAATATTAATTCCTTAATCACCTTTACTTACCCAGTATTGCTTGCCTGTTTAAAAAGCTCTTCAGATGAATCGGAGCCTAAAAACAAATCAGATGTTGCTCTGGTTGAAATGATTCAGGGAAAGATGACTTGCCAGATTCAGTGTTTATGCTATCAGAGAAGTATACATGCTTAGTTCTTTCTAGAGGTAAATGCTTTCAACTTTTATCAGATAAAATCAAGTTCAATTGTGCAGTATTTTACCTAATTAGAATTATTTCTACGATTTGTACGTGGCTCCAGCATAAAATTCTGCATTATACACAAGCTCAATTATTGTGGATCTACAACAGATCTTACCAAACTCTATATAAATCCCTTTTTCAGAGTCACGTTCCTGGATTTTGTTTCTCAGAGGACACCTTTTGACTCTGGTATCTGCAAGCTGCGTATCCACATTAGCTTCCTGCTGAAAGGAAAATAGAAAGGAATAGTTGTTTTTAACAGTAGGTTATTTAAAAAAAAAAAAAAAAAGTCATAATTATTTAAACTACAGCAGAGGGGGCTGATACATATGAACTAAGTAGTTAAATTGTCAGTGTCTATACCAAAATTGTGTAATTCATTATACTGATATCAGTAATGAAATGTGTTAATAGAAACAATTATCATGCATTCAGCAGCTCAAATCATTAACAGTTTTATCCTTCTTAACATTCTTAAGAATTCTTAAGACATATTCATGGTCTTACCACTGAAAAAGTAAACAGCCTACCAATAGTCAGACAGCCTCATTGAACAGACAGAATGAAAAAGCTTTCAATCCTAGTTTCAGTAACAATATATTATGGCAATATTATCTTTAAGTTCCCGCCATTTTATGTGAACAACTTTAAAAAGTAGGTTAGGAAGACAAAAATATTTAGATGTCTTTGGAATAATATTGAAGTAAAACAGTGACCTGAAAGCAAACCAAACTATCTTATTACATTCATTTATGTATAGGCATGTATACACATTCCAAATAAAACACTAAAAAATCCACAAAAATAAATTTGGGAGGAAAAAAATACCAAGGCGTGGTTTTCTTCTCCATTTTCTTTAGCACTCCTTCCTCTTTTTCTGAAGCCCTTACTTTGGATGACAGAACTTTCTTTACACAGGAGTTCAGCAGCAGCATCTTTTGTAGATGTTTTAGGAGAGTGATGACTGTTTAAAACTGAAAAATGTCAATAGGAAAAGAAACAAAAAATATTTTCTTACACTGAGCATGATAGCAGGGATATTTATATTATTAAAACAGCCTTGCATAGACCCTATGCAACTAGCACATACACAGCTAAAATGCTATTATCAAAGAAAGAAATCTGATTGAATTATTAGTCTGCGTGTTCTTTATGAGTACTCTTCAAGTATTAAGTAAAATTTTGATCTTGACAGCTAATTTTCCCCATCAGTTTTGCTTATATGGATGATCTAGCAAGAACAGGACCTAGTACTAGTGATTTTAGAATGCCTGAACAAGTTGAAAAGAATCTCAAAAGAAAGTATAGTTTTTATATCACAATATACTAGGAAACAAAATCAAACAAAAAAACCCACAAACCAGCACCCACTCCCAACATCATCTTGTTTCCCAAAATATAAACAAACAAGCATGTATCTGACTTGCCAATACCCTTACAAGGGAATTTGATAATTTTTCTGATATTGAGTGCTGCATGAGATACCTTGCAGTAGGTAAATGAGATACCTTGCAAACAATTAAGATACAAGAGCTAAAGTATTATTTCAAAAAAGAAAAAGTGGTATGTATCCATCCACAACACTTACACTTTACTCCAGTGTCAAGCTCAAAAGCATGGATAGTTTCCAACAATCCTTCAATTAGTTGCTTAAATCTGGAATTTTCTCTCAGACTTCTGAAATAACATCACCACATGAGTTGTTTCAAGACAAATGTATGGGTCAGCTATTAATAGTTCTCCTAGAATTTAGGCTGAATTAAAAAAAAAAGGAGCAAAACTCCAAAGTGGAAGATGAGACGATGAGAAATTGTTGCCACGGAGTAACAACACAATCCCCCAAAACAACCATTACTACAGGAATTACACAATACAGCAATAACACAGTCTCTACTTGATAGCACAAACATTGGCTAACCATAGTGCCTGCACCTGCGATCACCCGAAAAAAGTTTAAGCTGAGGTTAAACTGAGAATTTACTTAACAACCAGCTCTTCTGGTTTATTTCAGTCTTCTCCTAAGACATTTTTAAGACAACGATTAACTTTTCCTCAGAGTTCAAGCTTCTCATCCTTAAGCCCACTTGCAAAGCTGCATTACCTCTTAGTAACTTCAGTCTTACACAGAGGACACTGCGTCACACCTTTTTTCTTTTTGCTGAGAAGTTCAAACATGCAGAACCTATGAAAAAAAGAATAATCACAATGGTAACAAAAGAAAGGATTTTATTTTATTTTATTTAAAACTGAGCCTAGGCATGCACCACTTACTACAAAACATTTTCACATGGAACGTCTGTCTTCGCATTCTGGTGTTAGAATTAATTAATCAATCCCCTTTGACACATCTGTGAAACTGCAGTTATTTCTTATTCAGAACTGATTTTCCCCCTAAAATAGCTACGCGTTAAGTTATCAAAATAAATAAAAGAAGTATACGTGGAGAATAAGGTCAGATTGAGTAACCATTGCAATTACAAGTTTTCAAACTTACCTGCAGAACGTGTGATCACATTTTGTTGAAACTGGCTCTTCTACCACATCCAAGCTAAAGAAAGAAAAATGAAGGAAAACAGGAACACAGAAGTTACGTATAAAATAGGAGCAACAAAACAAGATTCTGAAATATAGTCACTTTTCTGAACTTAAAAGGAAAATCTTGGTGGGAAAGTTTCATACACTGTGTATGTACATAAGGAAGCCTCCCTGTGATTGTGTTCTGTCTACAACTTAGTAGTAGGTAAAAAAGTTTATATAATGATACCAATTAAGCCACCACAACAAATAAATTGGACAAAACCAGCCAAAATAAATATAATGCACAGAAGAGTCTGAATTGTGCCTATAGCAAAATAAACACCAAGAGCCAAAAGCAGCCTCAGCATTACTTTTCACGCTATTCAAAGCCTCCTGCCCAGTTAATAATTACCAACAAAACTGCTAGGTGCATTAAAATCCTGAGTGTGAACTGCCGTTCACAATGTATCTTTCTATTTAACCTAAACAGTGCACACTTCCACGATCTTTATTGCACAAATACAAAAAAAAGTAGACATTGCAAATCTCCATTCCACATTGAAGTCAGCTTCCTCCCATCTATCAGCAGCACGAGGCTGGGTAAAATCTCTGAGATCTTTATCCCATCAAATTCCACGTGCAATAAAGAACGGCAGGTGCAGGAAATAGTTTCTATTTGAGCTCTTGTGGCATTGTCTGTTAAGTCAATGAATAACCAAGGCAATCACCCAGTGGTGATACCTCAGCAAAAAGGATGCTGCTTCTGCAGAAAAGTTTGCTTGCAAGTTTGTTTTTTTTTTTTTCTGCATAGGGCTACAGACATTCTATGCTTTCATCTTTGTGCCTTTGTAATAGATGTTGTTACCAACACAGAAATTATTTTGTTTTTTCAATGGCAGTAAAGTAAATCTTTCCAAGTTCACTTAAAATGTAAGGATTTAAAAAATGTTTGGCACCACGGACAAAATAAACTTCAGCAGTTTGGTTCAATGGAAGCAAGAGTCCTTCAAGAGCTTATCAGACATCTCAAGTATCTAGGATTTAACTAGAATCCATGCTATTTCAATATTTGTTTGCACTGAAGAACTACAGACCTCACTTTTTAGGGACAGGCTGCTGTACAGACAATACTCTAATCCAGTCAGCTACGTTTTGTCCTAACTGGATGGAAGGCTGACACATTTAGGTTGTAACAGAAAAGTAAAATTTACTAAAATATAGGAGCAAAATACAGGTTCTGTCTTGCACTTTGTCACCTGAATCTTACAAAATATCAATATGCTTAACCTTAAAATATATTTATTTTTGCTTTCTGATAATCTGTAGAACTGACAAAGCATTTGAAAATAATGGAAAAGAAAAAAAAAGAGAAAAACAAAAGCCTTATTAACTATACTAATAGAGAGTTCACGTTATTCTCCCGGCATACCAGATCGGGCACTCCAAGTTCTTCTGCATAGCTGAAAGCACATTTTGTACATCCCGAACAGCAATCATTGAGAAGTCCATCTTTCATAGGCAAAAATACTCTACAGGAGGAAAAAAAAAAAAAAAAAAAGTCAGCTTTGTTTCTGATCTATTGCATGCCGTGACCATGTTTTCTCCTGCATGGCTCTTCTGTGACGTGCTGAACAGTATCGAATATTTAGTTGGGATTTCTTTCAGTGATTTTTACAGCGTTCGTGGAGCCCTTTACTCCAATATTTACAGTTAAAACCTGTAAAGCCTCTTGCAGTCAAAGGGGCAAACCGAAAGGGTTTACAGAAGAAATTAAGCAACGGCACAGAGAAGCGTAACAGGAAAAAAAAAAAAAAAAACCAAACAAACAGCTTTCTAGCTGGAAAAAGACGCAAAACACAGCAAACATCCTCGTGCGAACTGCCTACGCCAACCTGCGCAGGCAAGGCCCCGCAGCAGGCATCGCGAGTCCCGAAAACAAAAAGCGGCGCCCTGACCTTCACTCGGCGGCAGGGCCGGGCCCTGCAGCGAGGCTATCGGCGGGCCGAAGCGACCCAGGACCCAGCTCACCGCGCTCCGGC
>WHYT01015026.1:4853-24860 GCA_009806455.1 Tetrax tetrax
AGAAAAAGGAAAAAAAGAGGAAAAAAAAAAAAAAAAAAAAAAAAAAATGAAAAAAAAAAAAAAAAAAAAAAAAAAAAAAAAAAAAAAAAAAAAAAAAAAAAAAAAGTACTCTATTTTCACTGCCTCTGAAGAGGAGACATAACTAGCAGATTGCTTAAAGGAGTTTATCTGATGGAAAAAAAATTTAAACATCAAAAGAGCTGAGGGTTCAGACGCAAACTTTTAACGCGAAGAGAGCAAAAGGCTCTGCCTCCATGGCTGGAACAGGGTGTAGGAAGAGCTACCGGCAACAGGGTGACTCTCTCTAATAGGGAACGATGGAACTACCTTGGGAGCTAATTTTGGGGTTTGCTCTAAGGCCAAACACGATTACATGTTGAAATGTAACTGGCTCAGAGAAAGGAAAAACCAAGGGTCCTCAAAAGTGACAGCTGAGGGAAGTCATACCACCAAAGATACCAGTACACACAGCCACACTGAGTAAAGGCAATTCTTTTTATCTGTTCAAAACATAACAACGACTAAAATAAAAGCTCGTTCTGCAATCCGTAAACGTTAAATTGTACCTCCAAGCACACACACACACTGCATGGGGAGGGGGGCGAGAAGTACCTATTGCACAGAACTTCTAATACAATACAAAGAATACATTCATTCAGTCAACGTGTACTAAAACCAGCAAGATTTCTTTACGCCTTCAGCCTTGCAACGTTGGACTGCAACCATCACATCAGAAAAATCTGCCGAAAGTTAGGACGCATCATGGTTTCCGTTATATGTTTGTTTCAGACTCCTGAAGCAACAAATCCTTTCAGTAATCCACCCCAATAAATAATTGGCTTAAGACATACTTTCAGCAGAACATAATACATGCAATTATAAACTGAAAAAAAAAAGAGCAAACTTCTGCTCCATCATCAGCAAGCAATGGAGCTCAGGGGCACTGCGGCAAGCGGCAGGTTCTGCTTTCACTGCTGCTTTTGGCCTTTCATCTCACATCAGATAAAGGGCCTGATGCACACATCCGGCACAGAAAGTCTTTTATCAAGCAGTAAAAGAAGCATCACTTTCTACACCTTGAGTTCTCCAGAACATTTACCAATTTTCTTCGCTTTTAAGACTTTTTTTTTTGCTGCAGGTAACAAAAAAGCATTAAGTTTGTGTTTTATTTTGTTCTGGGGTTTTTCTGCATTAGTCTGATCTGCATTTTCAGATTTTTTTCTTTCTTAAGCACATGTTCCTTGAGGAATTATAACACGGTATTTTTTAGAAAGTCTGATTTTAGTTCCGCAAAGCAGAGACTTCATCTGCATGAAATTATTTAAATTTTTACAGGCATACAACAGGTCCATAACCATAAATTTCTGAGTTTGTTTTGCATTCTGGGTAGTTATTTTAACATGCATAATAGCAACACTAATTCATAATGAATGTATTCTGCTGCCATTATTTATACATCAAATTGAAATAGCAGACCCTACCATGTCAGCAAGATCTTCTTGTATAATTTTCCATATGTAGATCTACTGCTATTGAATATGTCTCCAGATCTTTAAAGATGACCAATAAATTGAAAATTGCTACTTAAGCTAAGTCTTTTGATGATGATCATGAGGCAAACATGTTTCCAGAAAATAGCAAAGCATTTGAATTCCTTATTATACAAATCATCTGCTACCACTCCAGTGGTATCAGCACTGCCACCTCCTAACTCCACGTCCTAGATGTGGATGGAAGAAATCTCTCCCCTGTGTTTTGAAATCACAGCTAGCATCTCCTATTTCTCCTTTCTCAGCATCTAATGACAGTAACCCATGCAATCAGACTGCTCTATTATTACTCTGAAGATGGAAGAAACACAATTGCTCCAGCTTTTTGTTTTCCAAACCACCAAAGACACCACACCTAAACAGAGTTCCCATTAGCTTCTCTCACTACCACAAAAACATGTTCCTCAATTTCATCACTGCTGAAGAGTCAACCCCGTTGCCACCCTGCCCCACAAACAAACACGCTTACTTTGAGCAATATAACTAAAAAGCAGGATGAAGAACAACAGCGGAAGTGCTTTTGCTGAGCAAATCCAGCCACGGAATAAGTTATTTCAACACACAGATTCTAGGAAACTGAGCAAGAATTTGTGCTATATATAAAAATTTCATCTAATTCCTCTCTGTGAAGATGAACTTAAATTCCTGTATATCGACAGCTTAGAAGTACCAATACAGATGACTTACCCTCATCCAGTCCTCCAAGACACGACAGACGTGCCACTACTGTCATGCCCATGTTTTCTGACAAGCTAGAAACCTTCAAAGCAACATAAAGTGACAGAAGAAAAATGCTTTTATTTGTGTTTAATTCCTACAAGGGGATTTAACTGCTAATTTAAACTAGAGATGTTTGGCTAAACAAAAGAATTCATATCATTCCTTCTTGGAAATCTTTGCATATAACTAACAATTTGAGAAGTGGCTAGATACTGTAGAAGGTTCTGGAAGTTGGTTGGTTTTTTATTTTTTTTAATCATATTTATTAAATGCCTGCTCTTGAGTGGAAAGACTAGCATTTCTTACGGCTCTGTGCCAAGGAAGTCCAATAACATCAGAAACTTGAATTTCTAAAGAGATTAAAATAACTTCTGTTTGTCTTACAAGGCAGCTCTATTTTAATTAACAAGAACTCTACAAGGCTTAAGAGGTTGTGCAATACAACAGTGTATTTATTATACAATGATACCATATTTCCACCATTCTTTCATTTTGTAGTTTTATATCCACATGGTGTCCAGAAAATACTAAAATTGAAAACAACTAAATAAGAACTAACAGAAATATTTTCAAACTAGTACTTCATCATATTACATAATTCAATGTGTTTTCTGTGATCTTGCATCTAATATAGCTAAGGCAGTTTGCTGATAAACAAACAGAAATTCATCAAGCAAAGACTCAATTCATAGCTATGACTGTGCCAGAAATACTGTACATGCTTCTCATGATCACATTTTAAAAACTAGTGCTGAAGAACTGGAAAAAGTTCAGTTAAAAACTACAACAATTAGAGTTGCATAAGTAACTTTGACCAGTGAAAGACTTAAGTAGCAATCAAATTCCATTACTCAAGAAAAGATTTAGAAGCAACTTCACGAATGTCGTTCATACCGTCTTGTACAAAGAAGGGCTTTGCTTTAACAGATCTTACATCTACTAGACAGACCACTTCAGAACTACCAAAATTTGACCACTAAGATATCTTTTAAAAGAAAAAATCCTCAAAATTAATAACAAAATAAAAAAAAAGACCACTAACCCACACACTAGAAGTTAAAGGTTGATGTCTTCTTTGGCGAATGAGATTTCATGACCATGTCATGCAGAACTACGATGATAACAGTTTAAATTTGAGTTGAAATATTTGTATCTAAAAAGGAAGTACACTAAACCTCTTAACCAACAGTGTTTTTTCCAAGGTTAAAGAAAACACTGCATTAAAAAATGACCTTTCACATTTCTGCTTGTTAGTAAGTAGCGACTGTTTAAAGAAAAAAAGAGCTAACGTCCCCAGCAATTTCCAAAAAGGCATGATGAAGGGTGGTATCAAACAGCTCCCAAATTGGAAAATGTTAATAAACCATTTTCACATACTTAGATAAAAATAACAAAGGGAGAAGGGGAGAGGTGTAAAACTGTTGATTGGGGAAGTAACAACATATATAGCACTCAGGAACTGCTGTACACATCTAGAGATTGACTCAGGTAGACACCGTGGAGGCTGATGAACACAGAAACACTCCTAGACGCTCACAACATCTCTGAAATAACGTACTAAGAATAGTGATGCAAGTAAGGACTGGTTTCTGTACTTTACATCTCACTTGGCAATCCTTACTTTCCACGTGAAAATCTGGCACGCTGAGCGAATTAAAACAAAAAGGTTACTGAAATGTTTTACCGACTCACAGAAGCTTAATAAAAAAGTCATTTGAAGAGTCTCTCATGCAAATTAAGCATCTCTGTGAAACGTTATCAAGATTACTGTTATTTGCCATCACTGTCAACACTCAGCTCTAGTGTTTCTATTGTTCCCACGCATTTTGCAAACACATCTCCTGTATTCTTGGTGTCCAATCTCTCTTTCAGTACCTTTTAATAAACCTTCTTTCTTTTGCTGGGCATCTGTTCAAAAACCTCGCACCAAGAACGGAGTGGAAACGTCTCCAAGGTGTCTTACGTGGTTGTTCACTAAAGGAGCAAGACTAAACACTTTTGAGAAATCCCTGTTAAGCAGTGTTGGTTGTGAAGCAAAAGCAGTAACATTCAGAAAATTGTGGATTCCCATGAAAACAGCACCCTGCTGCTGGATCACAGGCATCAGTCACCCACGGCACACTGCTGCCTGGGGAGCCGTGCTGTTGCCAGGAAAATGACTTGTAAAGGGATGGAAAAAATGCAGAAGTTTTATTTTGCTTATACAAACAACTGAGTCCTTAATTATTTTTGCTTCCTTCAGATAAGGTTTCTGTTCGGCATGACGGAGACGAGCCAGTAAGCTTAGAGATCATCTCTGTTGCAGAAGGGGAAACCCGTGGAGCTGCACTCAGAAGCAGCTCTGGGGGTGGTGCTGGCAAACACCGGCTAGATCCAAACGGGTATGGGAATTACTTCCCACCCCCAGTGCATTGGAAGAATTATATTACAGAAAATTACAGTACGGAAGATGCACGTTGGAGGTGTCTTACTTAGTAAGACTTAATCAAAATGAATTAAAAAATACCCTCCCCACAAAAGAAATTCTGTACAAGGAAACTATTTTAAACTTCATTATAATGAATGAAGATGAAATTTTAATCACAGGCCTGGAAGCTGGCTTTTGCCTTAAGAATAGTAATAATTACCAGATTTTATTCAATATGAGCAAACAGAAGACAGTAATTTGAAATGGCTAAATTGCTATTAACTTTTTACTTGCAATATCACTCAGTTAAGACAAAAAAGGGAATGAGAAGATGAATCATTTAAAATACTTAACGGGTGGCCTATACGCTACATTTCCATAATTAAAACCGGGCTGTTGTAGCTATATATCCATTAGAGTTCACCCAAGAAAGAGAATTAAGAACACAGAAGTAATATCTATCAAACAGAAAAATTATAAAAACAGACAGCCATCAACAGAAAAATTACAAAATATCTCCAAGTCACTTAAGGAAAGCTGAAAGTTTTGGAAAAATTCCCTGATGACAGGTCTAAAAGACGACACAGTATAAGGTCTTACCCCTTAGAACGGGAAAGACAAAGTGAATGGTGCAGAAAAGGCTATTGTTTAGTAAAAAAAATGTAGGATGATCCAAAACTATCTCTTCAGAAATTACTGGGGATCATCTGAGTTTTGAAGTGAGCTGGTTTTCAGTCCATAAGTAACTGATTTAATGAATATAGGTGAAACAAATGTTAATCAGTATTTTAATATGCACCCAACACATTTAAAAGAGCTGGCTCTGAACACATTTTATTTGCTGATGATCTTTTCCAAAAATGCTGAAATACAATAGAAATTCCAGAAGCCTTAAGACATTGCTGAAAATGGGCTGATGTTTTAAACCATCAAGCTGCGTGTTCTAGGTACCCACATACCCATTAACCTTCCACCAACCCCAAGCCAAACAACGGTAAAGCTGATGGGATTCTATTAATAAAGTACTCAAGGGCGGAGATTCAATTAACGACAGTCAACAAGAGTTCCGGGAAAATTAGTTTTCAGCATCAAACAGGCATGACTTCACTCTCTGATGAGATTAAAAGTTTTCCTCATGAAGGCAACTCTGTAAATGTAGTAAACTTCAGTGGTATATTTGGCTTTTTACATACGAGACACCAGTGTATTAACTGGTGTCATAAACTTTCATTAGAACACAGACTTGATGGATTACGAACTATTTAGATGATGCATCTTCAACAGCCAACTACGGGGACTATTAATTAAACAGCAATAGCTCTTACGGGGTCTGCCACAATTTGAACTATGGCTGGCACTTTTCATATTTACTGAATATCTGGGAATAAGTGTAAATCAACCACCAGTAATTACTGCAGATAAGCATAAGAGTGGCACATAGCTACTGGCCATCACATAGACAACACACTCCATCATTTGTGCAGTAACAATGCTTTCAGATGAAATATGTTTGAATACAAGGAAATGGAACTGATTGAGGAAGAGGTAAGAAAAAGTGCATTTCCATGGGAGCAACTTTCTTCTAGAGAGCTGCAAGTATGAAAGGTGGGTTCACATGCTTCAGAAGGTCCCTTCCTTTAAAGCCCACTAGTCTTGTCACTGCAAGCAGTTAAGAGTCTGCTGGCTTTCTCCTGAGATTTCACAAGACTTATGATTAATTATTGACTGATTATTAAGTGACTTTTTAAAATTATTTTTTAGTTCAGTATCTGATATTTTGGTAATAGCTTCAAGATCAAAGTTGGAAACTGATTTGGTGTACGGACTAATACTCATGACCACCATTCCCATCTGTGCTGGGTTAGCAGGTATTTTAATATGAATTTTCTTCTGATCTTAGGAGAGGCATGTTTGATGAGATATTAGACATATTTCTATAAAGGGCACTTAAGAACTTGTTTCACTGGGTGCAGCAAAACTTTAAAAAGCTGTTTCACTAGATCAAGCATCAGCCTTGCAATTTGCAAGCCTTTGTTTAAAAAAGAAAAAGTGCATTCTTGATGGCTGCTCAGAACAAAGGAACCTCTAAGGAAGGACACACGCTTTCCTTGTTTTGAATGGGAAGTTACCGCACAGCAAGACAAGCAAGGCTTAAAGACTATAGTTTAGCTGAGGACTCCAATTCTGGAAAGGTAAAAAGAAAATTGCTGAGATACAGAGTGCACAGCATAGACCTAAGTTTCATCATGCTACACAGTTTACAGCCCTTAAACTATAAAAAAATGTTCTTAAGCATCAACTTTTTTTTTTGGGGGGGGGGGGGGGAGGAAGGGGGGTGTGTCTTAAAAATATCCTGAGCCAATTTGTGGGTTAGGTATGGCTTCGGCAGTTTCTTACTGTCACAGGATGTACAAACATTAAAGAGAGAGAGAGGTGCTTTACATTGTGTATGCTTAGCAGGCACTGCAAAAGAAAAAGCTAGGCTCTGCCACATTGTATTTTCTACCTCAGCTGAACAAACAACGCACAGACAAAACTATTAGAAAAGGTACAGGGGAATCAGTAGATTGTAGTAATGGCCCTTCAAAACTTAAAAAACTGTGAACGTCTGTGCAAAGAGCTGAGGTTTGGATGATGTGACAGTAGCAAAGGCTCAGCCGTGAAACCACCGAGCTTTGTCCTCGCACCATTTCACCAGTCGCCACCACAGTGAAGCACCCTGCAGCACGCAGCTTTGTTAAGATCAAAGAGGTAAACATGCATATATGTCAGGACATGTCTCTGTTCCTTCACTTAAACACATTTCTGTTGATATAAATAAAAATGTGTTTATCTGCATCAAGTACATACAGTCCACATCTTGCACAAACACTTGATATATTACCACAACAGAAACACAATCATTTCATAAAGTAGCTTTTAGAAAAAATACATCTATTTTCAACAACGTAAATCCATATAAAAGGAGCTTAAAGTCACAGCTGGGATTTTGACTCAACTGGTTAATTGATGTTGGAGTTGATTCTTTATACAAATCTTTGAAAAGGCATAATCACCTTTGCTGGCACTGTAATTAGTATATTACAGAAGTATCTGTAGAAAGGCTTACGGTTTTAAATATTATCGTGGTAAGTCTTGTGATAACCTTGTTTGCTTGCCACCTGTCCCGTAGTCCTCAATTTCTATGTACTTTATGGCAACTCAGCAATAGAGGACAAATTAATGAAGACGTGACCAAGAAACCTAACCTGTTAGACACAACACCAGCCCTACACGAGCTATTGCCATGTTATTTTTAAGTGAACCTTTCTGCTTTCTAGCAAGTTCAATCCCAGATCCTAATTTTTCTGTTCCAGAATCAGTATTTTACACAGCAAACAGCAACAGAATAAGTCTTCCCCTCTGGAACATTTCACAAAATACAGGCAAAAGCCAAAACACAAGCAAAAAAATAACCTCAAAACACCTCCAGGTGCATCTCTGTTTCTGTTTTATTCATTACATCCTAAAATACCACTAGCAGGGGTTTTTTGGCCTCTATATGTAAAATGATCAGTTATCACTATGTTTAACCTTTTTTTAGTCATATGTGAAGGCCGGTATTTTTTAGTAATTTAAGAAGTCATTAAAAATCACTGCAAAAATAAAGAAAAAAAATTCATTTCACCTGACTTCTAAATACTTTTCTTCAAAATACACTCAAAATTTTTCAAAGGCACATTATTTTATATGCATGATACACTGTTGTGAGGAGTTTATGTGCAAGTATAAAACAGAATACGTATTAAGGACCTGGAAGCAGAAGGAACATCTTGGACCACAGAAACTTAACGCTGACATTGCACACAACCACACTGTACACTCCCATTCGTAAAGCAGCTTAGCTTTGCTATGATAGCTATGCTGAACAATCCAGTTTATTTCCTTCTATTTCTAAGTGAGAGGACTCAGCATGAGAGGAGAGGATTCAGCAGCTGATATCTCAATGAAAACAGTTCTCCAGCCACTGAAAATACACAATCTCTGACAAACTGGAACAAAAATATCATCTTATTCTCCTGGATGTGAAGCAAGAAAACCTGTTACAGATTTTTTCCACAGGATTCTCCACTCACTCCCGCTCTCTCCCTCCCTCTATCATCCACCACGTCACCTTAAACTAAGGATTAAGAAAATGTAAACAAGCATGTTAAAAAATATTTATATACACATTACATTCCCGATCTGAAACCCATCAAGTCTACTAAATTTCTTCCAAAATACAAAAGGACTTACCCAATGTGTCTTTTAGATTTTTAACCAGAGAACCTTTCTTCAAGCTGTTTTTTCGCTCCACATAATTTGATGGCACATATCCCGTTTTGTTGGCCGCGTTTCTTACCCTCCACCATGTCTTGGAATCATCTAATAGCCAAAGACGCTCATTTTTCTTGATGTCAAGTTCTTGGTCCTGCTGTGCAGTGTAATCCCACTTTGCAATAACAATAACTTCTTCTGTCATCTTTCATGGAGTCCTTCTGCAACAAAATATTAAAACATACTAATCAGTAAATTTTATAACGTAATTCTTACTCAATTTTTTCTTCAAGTTCTTCTCAAATAAGCCAGAAAGGGTAGGGAAAAAATGAGAAAGCCATACAGAAAAACCTCATAGATTGAAACTTCCCTTTTAAAAAATAAAGGAAGTCATATTGATCTTTTTTTTTTTCTGACACTAAAATACAACAAAACCTTTGTAGTAAATTCTAGTAATAATTATTACATTAGCTTCCTCTGAATGTATGTAAAATATTACTCTGATATACAGTAACAAAGGTTAATTTATAAAACCCATTTACTTTTTGCATATAGCATTATAGAACTATCCCACACCTGGCATTCAAAATTCTGATCTGAGGAAAAGAAAAAAAGAAAAAGCATTAGCAGCATTCCAGAAATATATTTTCCTTGTGCCCTAGTTCCTCATCCTCATACTAACATATTATTTATAAGTTTTCTGCATTTAAACAGAGTTATCCAGCTTTTTTTTTTAGTAGGAAGTTAAAAATACTTCAAGAAGTAATGTAACTCAGCAGGGAAATCTGCCATCAAGAAGAGGGTACTGTCTTTAGCAAGCCTTTGTTCACAATTTTTTGTGCAGGCAGCACATGACTGCATTTCAGGAGAAGCCTTCGCTCCCAGGAAGATCCCAGCTCACCGCAGTCCAGCGCTGGGCACAAGTCAGCAGGGTGGAGAACAGTATCCAGGGCACTTCCCTCAACTGTATTTCAGTTCTTCCCTACCCAAAATTTATCCAGAGTTCTGTTAAGATTGAATGAGTTGTCTTTTTTTTTAACTTACCTGTAACAAGAATGATCTTTTCCAAAGCTATTTGTCAGCTGCATAAGGACAGCTGCATGCCTCCACGTTTTCCTACGCATCCCAGTAATTACCAGGAACAATGCAAGGGAACATAACAGTGTGCAAGGAAAAGTCCCATGCCAGTACCAGTGACATTCAAACATACTGTAATGCCAACCAAAACATGTTGATTTCATCTCTAAATTCTCAGAAGTTACCTATAATTTTCTTATCACTGCCAGAGGTTTTTGGGGGAGAGGGAAGTGGAGGAGGACAGGAGAGAGTGGGAAGTGAGAACATATTTGACAATGTAGCAGATTACTTTTTTTAAAAGTAAAAGCTGTAGATTTTAAATTACAGATCAGTAGAAACAGGTCTCAGAGTACTTCAAACAATGTTCAAGAATCTTTTTAACATGATTTGACTTCGATGCCTAGTTCTTAGCAGTCCACAATCCTATGAATTCTGACACCTAATAGTTTATGTGACAGAACGGTAATTAAAAAACCCCAAAGTGCATTCAGAAATTCTGTTGAGCACGTAAGTTTTATCACCTATATTCAGAAAGGGTTCCTTCTGCAGTCTGTAAACAGGCACACACACTTTCTCCCTTTAGCTACAATACAAGCTGTGAAAACTACATGCTACACAGCCCAGCAGCCTACTCTTTCAAAGAAAAAGAACTGTTCTCCTTATTTACAGTTAATCTATAATCTTAAGACACAACAGTGGGCTCCATTAAAATTTAATAGCCTCCTCTTATCATTTTTGTTTCCAGAAAAGCATCATATAGATTTGAGCTATGGTGGATAAACTGTTTGACAGCAAAGCTTTGGAAAGCACCAGAAACGTCACCCTTCGTGGCCAAGGTAGGATGACATTTTTGAAAATCTGAAGCTGAAAACAATAGTCTTAAGTTCTCATTTTTCAATCACAAAACACAAAGGAACCATTTAAAACATTATTCAAATGTGAGTTTGCATAGCTGAGTGCCCCGAGATAAGTTCAAAAAGAAGTTCACGATGTTTTGAACAATGAAGAAGAAACACAACCCTTACAGTTGAAACAGGTTGTGACTAATGCAGGTGGAATTGAAGATTTTACAATAAATCACTACACCCTTCAACATTTTTTTCCCTTAAAATAATAATCCTGTCTGACAATGACATAGGAGAGCCTGAGCTTTGGGACACAGTCTCCAATAAACTGACCTGGTTTCTGACTCACATGAAATGGGCAGATAGCCTACAGGTCGATAAGCTGATGTAGCTACATGGGGACTGCAATCAAGCACGTTGTGGAGGCCAGCGTTGTCAATATAATCTCACTCTCCAATTTAGATCAGTTTATTTTATCTCAGCAATTATAAAATGATCAATTCTTACTATTCCTGGGGACATGGGGAACATGAAGAAATAGGACACCATCAATGCAGATGGCTGATGTTGCCACCACACAGGCTCTTGTGTAAAAAAAGGTTATTTCCACAACACAGGCAAGTTAAAATTATCTATCAATTTTACAGTATATTAATAATTTAAAACACATATAATATTTGACTAGTGACCGACGGAAAACTATTAAACTCTTCCTATCCCTTTGAAGAAAGAAAAAACAGTTTGAATTGGCCCCTGTTATAGGAGTTGCCAAGTGTTTCCCCAAGGTGTTGAGGAAGGACAGAAGCACAGGAAAAGAACACGTCAGGGCTGATGACATCAACTATACAGTCCTCCAAAATTCACCCAGGACAGGGAGTCCCAAGCTACCCGATTTCTACAATTCCAGTTACTGTCGACGTCTAAAACTGTCACTCTGCCTGAGAAACGATGTTGTTTCGCAAGCAGACTCCTTGCGTGATGCAATTTTGGCAGAAGCGTGGGGAAGTCAGATTTTTCAAGTGGCATGCTCATGCAGAACCCAAGCCAATAACGGACTCCAGGTTTTGCTGACTGTTTAACGGCACAAGCATTACTACCCAAGTGAGGAGAGGATTTATAACAAGTCCAAATGCCTCCTGTAATTGCAGCTAAATATTTGCCTATTTAAAGCTGTATACATGTGTGTGGAGGGGTTTGGTTGTGCTGGTTTTTTAGAGGGTTCTTCTAGGGGGAAGGTCAGTGTTTGTTTAGTTTTGGGTTTATTTTGTTTGGTGAGGTGGTTTTGGTTGTTTTATGGGGTTTTGGTTTTTTTTTGTATGTTTGTTTGTTTTTACATGTGGGGAACTAGTATTAAAGTTCTTAAAATTACTTTCTTCTGGTTACATCATTAGATTGGCTCAATCATGGACAATGAGGTTCTCCCTGTGACATTTGCAGGGCTACGATTTCCTTGTATGTGAATAAGGACACATACATAGAATTAATAGTTTTTAAATGCTTCTGCAACATAGCTGTGTGCCAAACAAAAGATTAGAAGTAAACGACATAACTAGATTTGAGGAAAACTATAACAAAAAAACAATACAACCTTCCAAAGCATGAGTGCTCCCTAAAAACTTGACATTCATTCAGAATGTGAAATTTCTTTAGTATAGTGCTTACTGACTGCACAACAAAAAAATATCAGAGTCCTCATAGATTCTAATGTTAACACCAGACTCCTTCACATCAAGAAAATGAAAATCTATTATTGCTTAGAGTGTACAACCTTCTGGAACGTTCGTCCTCAAAAACATCAAAACTCCTAGCGCTGAAATACAGTCTTCTCCTCATACCCAATAGGGTAACACACTCACACTTTAAGAAAAAACTGTGAAAAGCTTTGAAACACCTATGTAAAGAACTGTAAATTTATGAAATGCAACACAGCCATTTCTCAGTACAAGACTGTTTCACTTTCAAAAGTGCCTGTATCGCCTCAGTTTTCAGCTTGCTGTATCAAGTGGTCATTTGCTTTACTTTCATAGCAATTCAAGTTCCAACTGCAGCTTTACAAACAAAAAAAAAAAAAAGACACCACACTAAACAAGTAAACAAACAGAAGTCCACAACCCAGACCTTCAAAAGGTAATTCTTATATTAACTATGTGACCGATGAACACTTCCAACCCCTTTTAAGTCATCATTTCCTTCATTGCTAACAGTGGTAGTAAACTAAATTATTTTACCAATATTGTATTTGCTGAAATGTTACAATTAATCAGCTTAGATTGAGCTCCGGTATTTTCAGCCACTTAGTTTCTTCCCTCCAATTTAGGTTTTATTAGGAGAGGAGTCCTGTCTTCAGTAACAGCTGCCCTACTGCGGAAGTACAGGTGAAAATGTTCCAACACAAAAAACATGCTTTGGAGAAAGGAGAAAACTGAAAAAATCTGACAGGCTAGGAAGGTAGTGAACAAAACCCAGCCAAGGTAAAGTCAGTCTTAAGAAAACTGTGCTGAAAGCCTGCTCAGACAGGTGAGGAACATTAGCTAACCTTAGGGCAAAACAAAGGCAGACATCAGTGGAAAATCTAGTACTCTAGCTCCCATATAGACTTTATCAGAAGAAAGTCCAGAAAGGAAAAAGTTATGTCCAACTATTAATGATTCAAGAATTCATCAATGGCAGGAAAAAAACAGAAGACAACCAACCACTTATACCAATGCTTGAACCATGCAAACAATATTCAAGATTATGCAAACCTGAATGTAGAGGAACTTAAGAGAATTTGCTCCTACAAATTTGTAAACCTGCTAGTGATTTTTCATGCGAAATGTTTGCTCAGTTGACGTTATTCTGAATCTCAGACTATATATAATTGTTATACAGGTCTCACTTTCATTTACAAGGCCCAGACTTATTTTTTTCCTCCCATACGTGTTTCTCCCACAATGATAAATAAGAAAGGATCCATTCCAGCATACCACCTGAACTGGAATCTTCTATGGACTGACATAAATTAACACTCCCACTAGTTTAACGCCCAGATGCAATGGCCAGAAAAGCAGCATCTCCCCTTGCCCCCGTGGAGGAAGACTGGCAGTTACATCAGGGATACAGTAGGACAGTGCGAGCAGGAGCTATGGCTGAACTTGAAGGATGCAGTGAGAAAAGCAGCAGTTGCTCTCCTCGTTCACAAATTATTTTGCAAAAAAGAAACATGGCTGAAAAATGACTGACAGCAATGCTTGAAATTTAATCCCTCACCAAGGGAACAAGCAAAAATTCTACTAATAGGAAGTGACAATTGATGTAACAGACTGTTCTGGAATTGGATGTCCTCCTAAGACACGTTGAAAGAAAGGCACTGAATTAATACGGAGGCTTTTACATGACACTGATGTGCATAAAACACATAATTGCTATACAGTATTATATAAGACATAATTACTCTACAATATTTAGTTAATTGTCTTGGGAGAAAAGATAACTAATACATATCACGGTTTCCTCTAAGATTTGAAGGCTGAACAACCTCTCCTTCTCCTGCCCCCGGACTCTGAAAATCAAAATGGGTTTTGAATGCTGCAGCACGTGTTGCTGAGGGGCTAGCACTTGGTTAATCTTTCGTTGGCTACAGCAAATAGGCAGTATTTGGTCCTCTAAGGTAACACAGCTGTGGAAAATGTTTTTTTAAAAAGTTTCTTTCCATCAAGGCCTCTTTCATAGTAAGCGGATGTGCTAACTGTATGCTGTAATTAATAAAATAACTTCTATTAGATCACTTCATCTGAAGTACATTCTACATCTAAAGCTTTCTTACTTAGGAAGATGCAATCTCTGGTTAGCCTGCCTACTGTTTCAGGAAGTTTGAAGCTTTGTTTTCACTTACAGTTGCTTTTTGTTGCATGTGTGGATGGATGTGTGCTTAGGTTTTTTTTGTCGGTGGTGGTTTTGTTTTTTAAATCAGCCTGGACTAATAGTTTTGACATACAGAAAGATTTCAAAAAAGTGCATCCCTCTACATTTGACATTGTTTCACTTGGTTCTTGAGGATCAGTAAAGCACCAAACTCAAAGACAGAACTCAAAAGACATTAAAAAGAACAGAAATCTGAATTCAAATGAAAACTTATGAAAAAGAATACACCTTTTGGATACACTTTTAGCTACTTCCAGTAGAAGACAGCATTTTTGGCACTTAAAGTATATACATTTGATAAAACAGGAAAATATTATCTCTTTCATACAAAGGTCAAAGTTAACCTAAACCAAGCAAAATATCGTATTTCTAATGATTGCTACAATAAAATCTCAAAATGCAGAGGTATAAAAAGAGTAAACAAACTGACTCAAATTATGGCAAATCGTTGCCCTCTGTTAAAACCAGTAACACCTTTTCCATGCTTTGTTACATGGGCTGTTTGCTGGTGCTCAGGCAAATGGAGATGGATCACATAAAGGCCACTTTGTCTTACCGCTACTGCAGTTTAACACTTTAATACTGCATATAATGTATGTCAAGATACTCCAAGGGACACATTTCTTTGGAAGGAGGTCACTGCACCAAAAATTACTGTAAGAATACTCCCTCCCCTCTTTTAAAGAAAGTTAACTAAATAGCTGTAGTGACCAAATCTTCATCATCTGGCTACGCAGTTCTGAGGTGTCAAACCAATACCTGAGCAGAAAAAAAAAAACCTACATGCCTGGGCTGCTTAAAATTGCTGATTGTTTTAACACAAGCTTGACAATTAATTTGGGGTATTTCGCTATTAGGTCTCATTAGGATGCATTGACTACTGAACTAAAACTGATAGGTGAGTAAGTGCAAGTGATTATTATCTAATTTACTTTGATGTGCAAACTGAAGACACAGTCACATTCAATAGAAGCACCAGTCAGTACTTTAGAAGAGTCAGTTTTCCAAAGCTGAAAGCAAGAATGAGTGGAAGCTGTAAATAATAAATGTGAACAAAGATGTAAATAAATGGATCCACTGCAAAGGAAATGTTTTACTACATTTCCCAACCAATTCTCACAAGTATTATATGGTTAAAAGAATATCCTGGTTTAAAAGCGAGGTAAAAAGCTCTAGAGATTTTCTGTGTCCTCTCTCCCTGATTCTTTCTTTGAAAATTAAAAACTGATAGCAACAAGCTCAAGTCAGGAAATGAAAACTGAAGGTATCAAAATAAGTGCAGCTCAGCTCATTAAGAACTATTAAAAAGTTATTTAAGTGCATCTGGAATAAATTAAATATTAGCAGTAGAGTAAGTACAGAATTAGACAGAACATTAAGTTCCCTACATGTGATGTAAGAAAAAATATTTAATACTTCTTTCTACACTATGGGATTATTTTACAGTGACAGCCATTTTCCTATGTCATTAACTACGGTATTGTTCTGGTTTTGCACTCCAAGATAGCAGAACTGTCCATAAACTTTTACAGTTTTAGTGTCAACTCTGAGGAAAACCTGGAGCAATTAAGAAGTTCTGAAGACTTACAGTTGTGCTACTAAAATTTGGAAGCATAAATTGGACGTCCTTGGTAACACCACCAAGTAGTCAGATGAACTCTAATCCTAAAGAAAAATAAAGGAAAGAACCCAGGGACATCCTCAAAGACCCACACACAGCATACCAGTATATTATGGAAGTGCAATTAGTATTTATTAAAAGGGTTTTAAGGAAGACAGGCATGAATAAACTATTTTTTTCCTGTAGGTTTTTCACCTCATTTGAGTTCTTGATTTAGGTCTACCCATCCACCCAAGCTTGCACCCATGCTGGACAGATTAACAACCGGCTGCAAGGCAGGCCCAGCCGCAGGGGTGACTTGAAAGGCAGGCTCGGCAGACACCACGAGCCTTTCTGGCAGGTCCCAAGGCATTTGTTCTTAGGTGCAAAAGTACTCTGTTTCCTTATGAATCACTTAGGAAAAAAAAAAACAACCAACAATAACTACAAATAAAACTGTGAGGGCGACACAGCCCAGTGGAATGGTTAATCACATCGGAGGTGCTGCGGCCTGTGCTCCAAGGGCAGGACTGCCCTGCTGCGGCCCACTTCTACGGGCACCACAAGTGTGTTTTTTTTAGATAATACCTCTTGCTAAAATACAAGCAGGCTGTATATCTTCAAAAAAGTGAAGGATCAGTCTTAATTAACCAGGAATTTAGAACTGTACTAGCTAAGTAACTTCATCTTGATGCTACCCAACAGCCTGCGCCCACACACCTCAAACCCTCTTCATCGCCTGCCATTGTTTCAGGGCAAAATGCTGCAAGATTTGGGGTTTTGTTTCTTCAACCGGATGCCTCTGACTGCTTCTAAGCAATATTTGCTTCTCTTGTCTCCGCAACGTATCTGATATCCCAATCTAACACAACTGCAGCTACACTCCAGCACCTTCTGTCTTGCATTACAGAACAACTGCAAACAGGAAACCTCAAGAATAGTTTAGTGGTAACAAATTTCTGCATAGCTCCAATACAGCACAAAAGTTAAGCTTGTTTTTTGTCTTATACATGGCTTAGAAGTCTTTTTATGAGACATACAAAGAAATAAAGGAGAATACAGATTAGAAACACCCAGAAATACATCCTTCCTGCTAAGGAGTCAGTACAGCTCTTTACCATTCAACAACAACAACAAAAAAAATCTCACTTATTATATGTTTCTGTAATAAAAGGATGTTTGTAAAAAAAATTTCCCACTCAATGTTTTCATGAAACCTATCACATGAATCAGTCTACCCAGATGAAATAAACAGGGACTGCTTCAAACAATCTTTTAAAATGTAAACTCATCATTTAAGGAAAAGGAGTAGTTTTAATCACAAAGCGTGTATCTCCTCAGCGAGGCTCACATGTATTTTGCGTGCAGCCCAGAGTCTTAGCGATGACCACCTCTGATGGCTGTAGATGATGACAAAGCTCCTTCCAGCTCTCTAAGCCCAACCCAGCAGAAAGGTCTAGCATCAGCATCTACCAGGCAAGAGCGGCGGGGATGCCCTCGAAAGTAGAGGCTGCCAAGCACAACAACCGCAGTGAGGGCAATCCCCCAGCTCACATCTTTCCTCCTTTTTTTGTAAGCCAAGGTCACCTCACACTCATGGCTGCCCATTATTCAGCCAGACACAGCTTTATAATTGGAGGCATACGGTCTCAGAAAAAACTTGAAGTTGCAAGGACACAATGCTGTCACAACAGTAAGACTCTGGAAAATATTATTACATAAGAATAAAATTGCTAACATTTATTTGAGAAAGTAGCAGATACTCTAGCCTGCTCCCTTCTCTAGTGGTAGAATGAAAAAGCTGTCAGGGCTGTTACAAGGCAGGCTGCTGCAGCACTATAAGTACAGAAATCTGAGTTCTGGCTTTCTATTAGTTCATGCAGTACCACCCTAATTTTATACAGTATTCACTGTGTTTCGTGTTATGACTTTCATACAAGCTAACCCTCCCAATTTCATATTTTAAAAATTTTATTAGCAATACTGCTATGCCAGAAGATTTCCTGGTCTGAGGCAGTTTGAGATACAAATGCTTCATCAACATGACAGTCTTTAAAACACATAATACTATCTTTCTTATTTATGTGATAAGCCCTCTGCTCTTTCAGGAAGGTACATTTTAAAAAATCTTTTGATGTCTTACTTAAAAAGAGAAGGTTACTTCTATACAATTTCTGGAAGAGCATGCCTATTATAAAGTAGGCAGTGTTAATTTTTAGCTTCTGAGAGATCATTTAAAGTCAAGATTCTATTTCAAAGGACAAACAGCTGGTATTCTACAGGAACAAGCTGGTATTACATTAATATATGTTAAAGTTTAGTAGTACTAATTAGGAGCCTTATAACTATGCTTAAAAGACAGATGATGATAACAGAAGTTACAGAGGAAACACTCTCACAGGTCTTTACCTAAGCTGAAACTGAGTATAGTCATCGACACACAGGGCAAAGGGCTTAAAATAAAAACCTGTCTCTGGTCTTTCCATAAACATGGGATGACTATTAAGAAATTGCTTAAGGACAACCTTAAGCAATTTAATAAAACCAAATAAACGTATTTCACCAGTTCTGGTTGTTTTTTTGGGGGGGAAGGGGGAGTTACGGGACCGGACAGGGGGACAGGGACTAGGCAGAGGGGAAGTTTAAGAGATTTGCATTTTTATTTCATTTGGAAAGCAGGACAAAGATTAACAAACAGTACTGGCAACCTTCTAGAGACCAAGCAGAAAACACTAAGAGAGGATTTTTGTAGTTCTATGATTTTATTAGTACTTCATCCAACCCAGACGGTATTTTTGGAAGAAGGTATCTCAAATATATCTTCTCAAAGACTATATAAAAATGCACCTCTTCATGCCCCCTTATTATATACTTATCAGAAAACACAGTAAGTGTGAATTATTAAGTTATCAGAGCTGGTTTTAGTCTCTTGAAAGAGGAAAAAAAACCTAAACATCCAACTATAAAGCAACTCCAGCCACCATAGATAGATGATAGCCAGCTAACATCCCTTCCTACCAACCCCCTCCTCCCGCCTTTAGCCCCCATCAGCTCTCAGTCTCCCTTTCCTGCATCTGTTGCTGCAAGCTCCAGCAGCAAGCAGGGAACAGGCAGGTGCCTGCAGCGGCTGCAGGTTGTTACTCTGCCTCCATCAGCACCCTACACAGATGCAACTACTGCGGAAGACCCAATCTGAGGTGAGTTTTTCCACTATTAGGTTAAAAAGCTGCTTCTTGCTTTATTTTGAAGGCATTGAGTGACGCTTTTCCACATTCTAGACAGCAATGGTAAAACCCAGGCTATACAGACAGGACATCTTCAGACCCTTCAGCTGCAAAGAGCATGAGATAAACAGGAAGGAAGCAGCTTTTTTTTGGCCTATGTTTCTTGGCTGCTGAGTAAACACAGCAGAAGCCCAAATGCTGTCTCACATTTAGATAAATACATCGAGAGGGTCAGAAAAGAGCATCAGCTCATCTTTTCCTGAATTCTTTTAAAAGCATTTTCAGGAAAGCCACGCAGCTAATAAACAGCTCAACTGCACTAAAGGAAACTTTTGGGAAAACAGACCTTGTCTCGCCGTCAAAACAGCAGCAATGATTAATGGCC
>WHYT01015026.1:35593-79178 GCA_009806455.1 Tetrax tetrax
GGGTTTTTTTTTGGGGGGGGGGCGGGATGGGGACTAGGCAGAGGGGAAGTTTTTAAGAAATTTGCATTTTTATTTCATTTGGAAAGCAGGACAAAGATTAACAAACAGTACTGGCAACCTTCTAGAGACCAAGCAGAAAACACTAAGAGAGGATTTTTGTAGTTCTGTGATTTTATTAGTACTTCATCCAACCCAGTATTTTTGGAAGAAGGTATCTCAAAGATACCTTCTCAAAGACTATACAAAAATGCACCTCTTCATGCCCCCTTATTATATACTTATCAGAAAACACAGTAAGTGTGAATTATTAAGTTATCAGAGCTGGTTTTAGTCTCTTGAAAGAGGGGAAAAAAACCTAAACATCCATCTATAAAGCAACTCCAGCCACCATAGATAGATGATAGCCAGCTAACATCCCTTCCTACCAACCCCCTCCTCCAGCCTTTAGCCCCCATCAGCTCTCAGTCTCCCTTTCCTGCATCTGTTGCTGCAAGCTCCAGCAGCAAGCAGGGAACAGGCAGGTGCCCGCAGCGGCTGCAGGTTGTTACTCTGCCTCCATCAGCACCCTACGCAGATGCAACTACTGCGGAAGACCCAATCTGAGGTGAGTTTTTCCACTATTAGGGTAAAAAGCTGCTTCTTGCTTTATTTTGAAGGCATTGAGTGACGCTTTTCCACATTCTAGACAGCAATGGTAAAACCCAGGCTATGCAGACAGGACATCTTCAGACCCTTCAGCTGCAAAGAGCATGAGATAAACAGGAAGGAAGCAGCTTTTTTTTGGCCTATGTTTCTTGGCTGCTGAGTAAACACAGCAGAAGCCCAAATGCTGTCTCACATTTAGATAAATACATCGAGAGGGTCAGAAAAGAGCATCAGCTCATCTTTTCCTGAATTCTTTTAAAAGCATTTTCAGGAAAGCCACGCAGCTAATAAACAGCTCAACTGCACTAAAGGAAACTTTTGGGAAAACAGACCTTGTCTCGCCGTCAAAACAGCAGCAATGATTAATGGCCGCATCTCTGCATTGGTGTTTCTACTAAGTCAGAGGCATGGATAAACTTAATGTTTGTTGGTGTTGCTGTGAAGTGTTATCTCTCCATTGCTCCCAGCAGACAACATTTAAGCTTACCTATACATTTGGAAATACATGAAAACAAAAAACAAAAAAAAAAAAACCAAGACAGAAGAAAGGGGAAAGTCGAGGAAGATTACAATGTACATTAGGTGTCTAGACAAGACAAATTACAAATCATTTTACATCTACCCACCTCTCCACAGTCCCTTACCAAAAAAGGGGTAGGAGGGAACCAAGCACACAAGAGCATAGAAAACATCAGACACCCGACTGAGAGAACATTTAGGTAATATTATCTATATGATAGACTGGTGAAACATGCTCTGCAGAAAAACGAATGAAGTGTACCTCTGTTCCTGCACTGTCATCCTCACTGTCAATAATCCTTCCTTCTCACCTTGAAATTAAAACAGCCAATCACTCAAGATACAGTGAACACTATGAAGTTTTATAAAGGAGACATCCTTGACATTCTTTCACAAGATTCAAAAGTGCTTGAATGGTTACCTCCGTTGCTGCTTCTTTTCCCCTAGCTCAAACATTTGCTGGTCTGCAGGAATTATACTTCACTAGAAGTGTTAGTACATTTATGTATTATATAAACAAAGAAAGTCCTCAGACATAAGAAGTTTAACCTTGATCTCACACAGAAGGACAAAGCTCAGAATCACTGTGGATTGCTACATTTTACTGCTAATCCCTTGAAACATTGCTACCTACTTTTCAAGGAATTTCACTTTAAACTGTCTATAAAATGCTGAAAATATGTTGACCTTCTGTTCCCCAATAGAAAAATCATATATTCGCTTTTTAACTAGAAAGAGGAAGAGATGTTTGTTCAGTTCAAAAACGCATTTATTCCCAACCAAAGCTGTTTAAGTGAAAAGAGTACATTGTCCATTTCTAGACAATGTTCACTTTATAGTCTTAAGCAATTTATCAACTGCTTTACAAAAAACCCCATTCAATCTACCTCATGACAGTAGGAAAATGTGAAAAATATGTATATTAAAACAATTTTTAACTTTCTAGCTCATAGAGTACTAAGTATTTTAAGGGCCCTGTTCAGACTCTGTTCTCATGAGCTTTTCAGTTTGCTGTCATTTCAAATGCTGAATAAATTCTTAGACATCTGGATTATTTTTTTTTTTTTAACCAGGTCACCTGGACCAGAATTTTTATCTGATATAAAAAGGTGCGTGTGGTAGCAGAAAATAATATTAAGATACTTCTCAATGTAACACTTAAGGCAAAGTTCCACAGATTTTTACCTGAATTTGGGGCTAGTGAACACCTGTTTCTCGTATCTAGGAGAGTTTCTTAGGCAGAAAGCTACTTTCTAGAAGCAAGGTCTTTGAATAGTACAGGTAAAAATAATCACCAGATGCAAGATATCATTCTTTATTCTGTGCTTATGTACGTAACCAAAGAGGCAGCTTGAAAGATACAGTGTTAGATTTCATTAAGAAACAGCTAATACCATTAAATTTATTCCTGTATAAATCTGTACATCTTCCCAAAGAAGACTGGACCACGAGACAGCTACTCAGAAAACTATCCTTTTGATTTCCTGATAGGACACATATCAAGAGAAAGCACAGTTTAAATAAGAGACACTTTTAGATCTTATATGAGATATGAGTGAATGCTGCAGTTTCACAAGTCCCTTGTTGGTCAGATTGACTGCTGTGCTAATGCTACACAACTGGGAAAGTAGCAGCCCAGGCAAGAAAGGGCCATTCCAGTCTCCCTCTAAGGAGTTACCTGGTCTTCCATCTAACAGCTCTTCTGAGTCAAGATAGGAATCCTCTCTTACAGTTCCCAAAACACAAGTGCAGAGGAAACTATCTGTCACTTTCACAAATAGAACAGGTTTCAAAACGACCTGTCCTATAGCTCTTAAAAATGCTTTAAAGTCAAGACTGCATTTTTGGTCAGGAATGATGGCAGCATTCATTTATTTCAATCAAATTATTTCTTACATATCTTCCTCCACTTCAAATAAGGTCCTTTTCCAAAAAAATAGTATTTGTGAGTGCGCTGCCACACGATTACAGCAGCAAGCCAGTGTTAATTCCTCAGTCGAAGGGGAGGAACACAAAACCTAGAGAGAAGCACCATTCACCAAAGGGGGAAAAGGATGAAAGAAGTTTTATTGAAACCCTTCTGCCAGGCGTGCTCCAGAGAACACAGGCTGCTGTAAGCACGTTAGGAAGATGCTCCTTATTCCGAATTCTTACCCTGCAGTTCAGGTATCAGGTGCTTTAAAACAGCTTAAACACACAACCTAAGAAGTTGTTCTACTACTATTACCCCAATATGATTTTCCACTGCACCACAACTGCTGCTTAAAAAGATAAGCTTCTGAAAGTAAACTTTTACTGGATAAAGTCTAAGAATATCTGACTTTTTCCATAGAAACAGTTACCCAAAACCAAGAATACGCAAGAGCCTACATTTCTGTGATCAAAATAAGCATTCTATAGAGCCCAACACTGCCTGGTGACGCCAGACTCTCTTCTTCCTTTATTCCCACTCTCAGCTCCAGTACTTGAACAAAACTGAATCTTTCCAAACTCCTCTAAATATCCTCCTATTGTTTTATCTTCTGCCAGAAATTTCTCCACAGTTCACTTTTCTGAATAAAATCTCCCTGCAATAAACAAATCAGTTCAAAATTAAACATTTGGCTTTGGCTGCCACATCACATACTTTTAATCCAGAAATGTTATGTACTCTTATACTGATGAGACATTCTATCCTCACACACTCATGGACACATTTTCTTCCTCACTCCCACCAGATAACAATAAAATGCATCAACAAATGTGAAAGGGAAATAACAGTGGCCAAATAATTTCCAAAGATAGAGAGAGACTGTGGGGATTAATATCAGTACTAGAACCAGGATGAAATAAAGGAAAAACAGGTTCTAACACACAGATCTGAAATTTGGTAGTTTAGCCACAGAGTTCTTGTTACTTCTAGATTAATACAAATTTTAAAATGTATATTGCTACTGAGTTTCAATAAAAGTGACTACGCCATCATTGTTTCACATACAAGTTTAGTTGAGAGCCATACAAAATATTTAGTACTTGACAGCTTCCTGAAGAGCAACACACCACAACTCTGTTATAAGTAATACTACAACAGAAGTAGACAACTTCTTCATTATCTAAACCAGACCTTACTAAGAGAAGCCATTAGTGTCACCAAACCTGCATCAGGCCTCAATGTAAAAGGCTTTTTAAAGAAAATTCATATACAAATATTGGAAGCTGTGGAGCAGCGTATGAAAGGAGCTGCAAGTTACAATCCCTTGACTCATCAAAAGTAGGAGCAAATATATAAAAATTCACAAACTGCCTCAAGGTGGGGAAGAGAATAGGGAGAAGGGAGAAGACACATGCATTCCCTCTCCCCACCGACCTCAAGGAGAACAGAGAGATCCCTTTTCCTTTTCTGCATCACAGAACACCTGAATGCTTCAAGTGACTAATATTCCAAGCATTTTTATTTTATTTGTTCTTGTTCTTAAGCTCCTTGCTGAAAATTAAGCTCTGAGAAACAGGTCTTGGATTGAAGCATTGTTTGATGCCTTGTTCCTGCTCCTCTAGTGTGTAATATATTTAGGTTCAAAAACTCAAACCTGAAACAAAGCTTTAGTTCCGCAAAGGTAAACAGTACTGTGTCATAGCATCAAATGCTGCCCTGAGTTTTTGTTTCTCTTATTTTAAAGGATTCTGCAGAATTAGTCAGAGTACTGACTGAGGATGCGTAGATGCCCAGCCATCACTTACAGGCCAGAATCCTTAGTCTGACAAGTGGCCTGCTTTGTGCTGTCATTTTCCTTTGCTTCTCCTGCACCACAGCCGGGAAGTAGGTCACAACAACCTACTAATTTCTCTGCCACCACCTTTCTTCCTGAAGAATTCACAGCAGCAGCGGCTCCTCACACAACTGGACACAAGCCCAGCTCACACACGGGACAGGGACACCCTCATTTTTGACCACATGATGATATGTTACCAGTTACATGGTTACAGCTCACAGGTGAGGACTTCCTGAAGTTTCCCTAACTTACTGCAGTCAGAAAGTATGTTACAGCAGCCAGGCATCCAAAGAGTGCCTGAAGTGCAAGTCAGCAGTTGAGAATGCAAACTCCCATTATCCCTCTGACAGTAAATTCCGTTTCTAAAAAGCACAACTGTCAAAACCTTGCTTATGAGCTAGTTTCAAAACCAGTTTTATAAACATACATATATACACACACATACACACCAGGTTTGTAGTTCTAGTCAAAACACTTAAGTAAACCCAAGGATGTCACACCCTTTTCTTTTGAGATAAATGCTTTAGCTTGCCAAACACCCTCATCTCCATGACCATAAAACAGCACTCTCTCTAGCAATAAGGGAACAGACCTTTCCAGATTCTATCCAAATCCAGGGCTGGCAGAAAATGACGTTCAGTAATCTTCAGGGAGAACCAAGAAAGGAAAACTAATACTCTGACTGTTTAATCTTGAAAAACAAATTTAGAGATCAAATATAAAGGGGTCTAACCCTCTTTCAACAGCATTTTTGGGGCTGGTATGTGATCACTTGAGAACTAGTGGTATGAGACAACTGAGCTTATCGGGAATGTGACGGACAAAGAGCTATTGATTTTTGTGCAAGATAGAGAATTCAAAATCAGCCTCTTGGGAAAATCTGGATCCCCCAACTACTTGCTGCTTCAGGGAAAGGCTCTCTGACATCACCTGCCATAGCCTGCTTGCATGAGAGGCAGCTATTTAACTTGTATATAGGAAACACTTCTGTTAAGATGTCTGTATTTCACATTTTTAAAAAAAAAAAATAATCACTGTACAGGTAAATTTTAAACTTTAGTAGGAAGAGCTGGAACAAGTGGTCACAAGGAAAAGACATGCTAAAAAGAAATGCAAGGACCTAAACTAGTGAGGAAAAAAAGTAGCATGAGTAGCAATGATGGTAGCAGGGGATCTGCTGGAAGGATTGCACATACAGCTGCTGAATCAAAAAGAAGGAGTAGGATCACTTATAAGAAAGGAGGGGCAGGAAAAGAGGGTGACGGAGCAGGTAGAAAATAAGCTACACAGAGGCTCTATTATGGGGAACAGCTAAGAGCAGCTGACACAGACAACAGCCTCCAAAATAAGGAAGGATAAGACGAGAGCTGCAGGGGATCTCTGCACAAAAGGGTGTGAAGGGAGCACAAAGAAAAGCAGTGGTTAAATTCAGGAGACTGCAAGAAGCCTGTGATGTCTTAAAACAAGACTCTCAAACTTAAAATCAAGGAAAGAAAAATAGACTGTAAAAGGTTTGTATCTGTATGCATGGTATTCTATGCTTCGTGTTACTACTGTCTTAAAAAAATAAAACCACAGGACAACTTCATTTTCTCAGTACTCTCTGCTGAGGACAATTCAAGCTTTGTTACTACAGTGCAAACAGCAATTCTAATCCAAGATTAACTAACCAAGTTATTAGAAACTGAATTCCATGGCAAATATACCATGCTAACCTTTAAATATTTTCTGTTCTGTGAAATCCACCAATTTCAGCAGTTATCCAGGGCGCCTCTGGGTAACACACACATAAGCACTCACCAGATATGAAATGAGATGAACGGTACGTACAGTCTCTTCTCATTCATTAGAAGGCAGTACTTCTACAAGCCAAACTGTTTCTAATATCACCAGACATTTAATGTAATGCACACCATTTGAATGTGACGTTATATGGAATATGTTAAGAGCACTACTGAAAATACACACGTTTACAGTTTTAGCTGTATTCTACTACACACCGAGTCTAACATGAACAATGAATCATTTGAAGTTCCCTCAAAGCCTCCACACCAGAAGAACGGCCTTCCAGCCATTATCAAATGGAGGAACAAGCCTTCAACTGATTTTTTAAGTGACCTATGCCAATGCTGGCTGCATGTCTGCTTCTGCAAAGCACCAGTTCAAGTCCTCTGCCCTACAGAGCTGTGGAAAAGCCCCAGAACACCTCAGAAACCTGAGGGGAGGGGATCTCCATGAGGCATTTGCAAGCAGATGACAATAGCTCCTTTATGGGGCAGTTAGATCTTGGAGTAACTCTGTGTCACTGGCCTCAGCTGCTAATCTGCTTCCTCCTTCAGGAGAATTTGGGATCACTGACCCACCCTCTGTGCTGATACAGCCTTATCACACTACACAGAGCTGGCACAAGGACTGGTCCTAGTCCCCGCATTCGAAAAGCCTCAAGCTCACTTTCCCCAACGTATGCCTCTATGTACAAGACTCACCTAAGTCATGAACATTTTCAGAATCTCCCTCCCTGTGATGTAGCTTAACTGCATAAGCTTGAAGAGATTTTCACAATCATATTCTAAACCACATCAGTTGTGCTCAACAATCAGTTCTGCCAGTGACATTCCTGCGAACACTAGACAAGACACCAAGGTTGGTTGCTGAGTGTTTTGTACTCTGTTCACAGATATCTTTGGACATTAAGCTTAACCTTAGCTTACTCATATGTATCTATTTTATAAATATAGCTTAACTCATAGCTATATTCATGAGCAACATGTTACATTCTTTTCAGCACGCAAAGCTTTTTTTGGCTTAGAAAAACCGACATGCTGGATGAGAAGACAGCCAAAGTCCATACTGGCTATCAAACCACAAAACTACTTCCACCAGGAAAAACGTGGTCATACTTTTATTTTTACTGAACTGAATTGTCATGTATTGATGAAAGCTGTACAGTGTTCTTTGATGAGGAATCCATGTGGACTGCAGTTAAAGTATACTGCAAAGACCATTTGTGGGCCATAACAGGTACCACTGATATCTGCAAACCTGAGTTGCACCTGAAGCTAGAAAAGCTGGAAAAAAAATTAAGACAAGTGAGTCTTAATAATCTATTTTGATATTATTAGTAAATAAAAGCATGCCTGTATTTTCATGTAAAGAACTACATTTACTACAAAGAGAAACAGAAAAAATGTAGTAAAAAAAAAATCTAAAGAAAGTACTAAAATTACGTAATTCAGGGAAGATCAGTTTATTTGAGGGGTATACCTGCGGTTATGGTGGTATAGGAGTGGGATGAAACTGTTGTTCTCTACTGTCAACAATTACAGGTTATGTTATGTGACTAGCATAACATAACAAGCAATATTCTAGAAATTCATTTGTTATACTAAAGGTCTGTAAATATATTTAAGCAATGCTAAAGTTGCATTCAGAGGCTTCAAATCAACACTTTAGGCACCTGGGATAATTGACGTAATTACCGGAAACTTTTTTTTTAAAGGAAAGGAATCTAGTCATCC
Organism: Tetrax tetrax; assembly: GCA_009806455.1. Taxonomy (NCBI): domain Eukaryota; kingdom Metazoa; phylum Chordata; class Aves; order Otidiformes; family Otididae; genus Tetrax; species Tetrax tetrax. The sequence continues at coordinate 44,025 of WHYT01015026.1, forward strand.
ACTCAGTACATACCTTTCATTCTCTTAGTTACTGTCAGAATCAAAATTTCCCAGAACTCATCCGAAACACTAAGAATAGGCATTGTTTTCCTGGGGTTTAAACACCTCTATAACCAACAACTACAGACATACTGATCCACAGAAAAATATCAAGAAATACTTTGATACAGCATCGCAGACAGTTCCATCAAGTTGAAATGTCTGTGATGCTTCTTCCTCTTTAGACGAGGAGGAGGATCGGCCTTTCAGAAGCTGTGAGCAGGTCCACAGTCTCACAACGCAAGGAGCATATACGCGTCGTGGTTGTTTTGAGCAGCTTTACAGACCAGGCTTTCCACCAAATGCTGTGGTACTGTAGCCACTGACATCTAATTGCAGTTTGGCAAATCTGCTGAGTATGAAGACATTGATAACTTTGCTTGTACCTGTTTGCTTCCGATCTCATCAATCTCCCTCCTGTGTACAGAGGTATCCCTGAAGAATCAAGCACTACATTCCATAAGGGTGTACGGTCTCAAAAAAATTATACTATTAAAGAACATTTCCCAGATGATTTTATCTAAATATTATCACTAAAATACAAAAAATAACTGCTCAAGGCACATAATATTGCAATCACTTTTCAAAATATTGTTGTGAAAATACAATATGCAATCTATTTTTCGATTCAAAGACTGTAAGTGAATGAGGAACAAGTTCAAAAGTACAGAATACCACTACAATATGATGTTCCAAAATATCAAATGCTTTTAGGATAGTTTCAGATTTGCAGCAACTGAATGATTGCAATAAATTGCCAGGACATTAGACTTTCTCTGTAACTTCATGCTAATTTAATTGCAAAAATGACAGAATATTTTTTGAAGGATGTCTTTCCTTAAAAGAGAAAAAAAAAGGAAACAGAAACCAGCAACTGAAAAAAAGCCGGCTTGCCCAGGTAGATAACAGATGAGCTGTCAGATCTTGACAACCACATACTAATTACACTGTAGTTCTAAGTCAAGAAAATCCTGTAAGGACACATTATTGTCTACAGTTCAGTGAAGTTTAAGAATATATTTAATGTAATTTGTGAATATTTACTCTGTTGCCAACTGCATTTCCTTTTGAAAGGGCAAAAGTTTACTATGTTCTGGTTCAACAAAGCATTTCAAGCGTAGGCTTTACTGAACCTACACCTATGCATTCATTTCCTTTTGGGAAAAGCGTTAGAATGCTCCACATTTTGGGATGTTGGGGCTGTTCAGCCTGGAGAAAAGGAGACTCCGGGGAGACCCGATAGCGGTGTTCCAATACCTCAAGGGGGCCTACAGGAAAGATGGGGACAGGCTGCTCAGTAGGGCCTGTTGTGATACAACAAGGGGTAATGGGTTTAAATTAGAAGGAGGGAGGTTTAGATTAGATATTAGGAAAAAATTTTTTACAATGAGAGTTGTAGAGCACTGGAACAGGTTGCCCAGAGAGGTGGTGGATGCCCCATCCCTGGAAACATTCAAGGCCAGGCTGGATGAGGCTCTGAGCAACCTGATCTAGTCGGGGATGTCCCTGCTTCTTGCGGGGGGGTTGGACTAGATGACCTTTGAAGGTCCCTTCCAACCTAAACCATTCTATGATTCTATGATTCTATAATTTGAAAATGTAGTGCAAAAGCCAGTTGTAGCATCTCAGAGTTTCTATCCTGTTTCTATCCTAGTACTTCAGAATTTCCTTTTCAGTTTGAAGGAAACAATCATTTGCAAAACCATATGTAGATGTTTAGACTGGATTGCATTTTTTATTCTAATTGGTTCACCTGCACTTTATTAAACAAATTAAGTCTAACTTCAACATCTGATAACACTTCATTGAACAAGCATTTAATAGAATTCAGCAAAAATCAAGGCACACATTGCTTTCCATTTGAAGGCTCCAAAACATCAATAATTAGCCTTCATAACTTCCTTCTGAAGAAGGTAACATTATTTTTATTTTATAAACAGAGAATTTGAGTAAGAAATAATAAAACCACCTGGTAAAGTAATGAATGAAACTATGATTCCCACCTTTCTGCTCTGTGCTGCAGTCACTACAATGATGGAAGTTCATTCAGTATTCTGCCTTTTTGCTTTTATTTTTTGGTACAGTTGTAATGAGGTTTTGTTTTATTAAAACTTTCTGCTAATAAATCTCATAAGGCATAGAGATCAACTACAGGTACTAGAAACAGACAACATGGTACACAAATTAACAGAAAGACGACAGTCAACTCTACCACAACATGAATCCTGTAGAAAATGTCAGCTTCATTTGGTTACCTCATATCTTCTGAGCCAGCCCAGGAAGATAACTCTATATATACTAAGTGCAATTCTGTTTTACTTTCACATAAAACCCACAAGCCTTCTTTCCTCTCAACGCTTTATAAGCTATTACTTAACTTTTAGAATTCAATCAAGAATAATATTAAGTCTGCTCCACCACAGGCTCTGGCTGCCTGCTACTCCTCCATACGTCCTATACCACCACATCCTGCCTACAGCACCTTCAGGGAAGAACGTCCCAAGGCGAAGTAATAGGTAACAGGAGACAGGAGCCAAAATACAGTGATAGCAATATCTAGTGCTTAGTTAATAATCTGAACCTATGCTTTTTCCTTGTCTTTTTTTGAAAGGAAGAGCTAAAAATTATTTGTCTCAGATCACTGAGGAAAAAAAGACTTGCTATTTAATCATCTATCCACAGTTTTTAAAAAAAAAAAATAAATATCACAAGTATTACACTACATAAAAGCAAAAAACAAGCAATAAAACCAGTTCACTCCTTATCTTTAGTTAGGAAAATAACCACTGAACTTGAACCACTCACCTTTGGCACACTGTTAAAATGGTCCAGGCAGTGAAAAGCAGGACTCTCCAACAAAGTTACGTACACCGCTATCTGAAATAACAAACAACACATATTTCAGTTGCATCACTACACTTCGAAGACATTTAGCTAGGTAATTTTCTTTTCATACTAACAAAATCTTCTAAGAGATGCTGAAGAGCAAGCAAAATGGCTTTACCTTGATCCACCTGTTTAGTGTAAATAGAATCCATCTTTTATTTAACTTTTCTCAATGAATAAAAGGTCAATTTAATGACAGACAATCCAAACCATCTAGGAAAGAAAGCAACTAGAAAGCCAGCCACCACAATACAGAGAAAAATCAGTCAAGAAATGAAATTAAAAAATTCGACCCAGTTTTAGAAAGATTACATTTTTTAAAGCACCATTATTTACTGTTTCCCTCACTTATTTACATTAGTCAGTTTAACTTGCAGTACTTCCTAAGAAGAGGGAAACACTATTACACATGGAAAATGGAGGTACATCAGCAAAAGCACAGCCAACAGTTTTGTGGGACATGACTATTTCCACTCAAGAGGCACTCACACACATCTGGATGTGTAATCCATCTGGGTTACTACTGCATTTGGTTTGGGGGTCCTCTGGCACACCCAACAAGAGTGAGCTTTGACAGAGGCAGTGAAGCTGAAGGACTCCCTTTAATGGAAATTCTGGCTGAATGTAAAGAAGAACGGTTTCACCCCAAGGGTGGCTAAGCATGGCCACATGCCCCCTGAAAAGTGATGGACCTTCTTCCTGGGGGAGTCACAAATTCTCCTGGACTTGGCCCCAGCTGCAGCCTTAGTCCTGCTGGGAGCTGGTTAGCACAAGCCTCCAGAGGTCCTTCCCAGCCTCCCAGCCTCCCCTTGTTCTGTCAAGTATTTCTAGCCACAACAGTAACCTTTCACAAGAGACTTCAAAATATTTAAACATTTATTTCTGGTTTTTAACAACACTTCTAACTCCATATGATATCCGAGAAATTCAGGCAGTGTAAACCCATTAAGATCCAATTCAAAGAAAAGGAAAAAATTCTGAACATCTTCCTGCACAGCAGCCTCATAAGGACAACAGATTACAACTCCTACTCAACCTGAGGCCACTTATGCGCAAATGTTCCTGTTCAAAGTCTTCTCTGAACAGATGCCAATCAGTTGCCACGCCACAAAAGCATCCTACAAAGAAATTCTATTGAAAAGAGCAATTCATCCAATGATCCCATAAATCATAATGACGGGGATAAAAACGATTGACAAACTTATTAAAAATACCTTACACAAATGTTTAAAAGCAAGATTTAGACTTCTCCCCATTAATAAGTGGAGTAACAGAACTACTAAAACCACAGTTTGATAAACATTTAAGCATAAAGTAAGACAGTCCCTGCCCCTTGGTTCCCTGGCAGCTGCAAGGGGAGCCAGAGCCTTGCTAGCCCTCCCGAAAAACACACAAGGAAAAAAACATGGAGGAGGGCAAATTGTGAGGAAGCATTATTCAAACAGAAGAGTCTCCCGATCCAGTTCAGCGCCTGTACGAAGAAACGCCTGCAACAGCAGAGAGCAGATGGGACTGGAGGGTGACCCTTTTCTTCTCTGGCACGGTGCTTGCTGGAGCACCTGCTGCCCCACCACCCAACCTGGGTTTTCAGCTTTCCACGCACACAGACTGTGGGCAACCACACTTTGCCATATCAGTTTTCCCACAGAGTTACAGACCTTAACTGAGTTCTTACTGAAAACTGCTCTATATGCGAAATTACAAGACAGATCCCAAGTAAATGGGAAGACACTTTAATAAATGAGGCAACACTAAAACCCTCAGGCAGCATAGACCTATTTTCCTACCAGTTGAATGTTTTGTAGTACGTGTTTTTCTCCTGTCAATAATGCAAGAACATTTTTCATATTAAGGGAAAAAAGTGAGAAAATAAGTCATTTCTGTTTTTGTTACAACATCTTCTGAAGATTACAATCTTTCCCCTTCCTACCTCACAAATCATCACCTGCCCATTAACATCCACCACTGAAGTACTGTACCAAGGTTCTGACTTTGGGATTTTTTTTTTTTTTTTCAGTTTTGTTCCTTAAAGAAATACCCAACACCTCTCTCAATTATTGTTCCCACTTTCACAAATACACATGCATATATAGAACTTGCATTTGAAGGTGAGCTGAAAACAGTAATGTTAATCACCAATACATGAAAAACTAACCTCGTCTTTATTAGTCAACTGGAGAGGAAGTCCAGTTAGGGAAAATAAGAGTCCAAATTCCATCTAAACACACAAGAAAAGAATGAGTCATGTGTGTTTATCTCAACATAACAATGCTAATTTCCTTCTGTACAGCAAGAACAGTTTTATTTTTGCAGCTCAATTAACATACATTAAAAGTAACTCAGTGTTAATGGTGATAGTGCAAAGAGTCAAAGGAAAAAGACACAAGCAAACCCCATTCCTACCAACACTTTGACTGAATTAAAACTCTGGCAATCTAACAGACACATGTGAGCAAGACACATGTCTGTCCTTTCTGGGCTCAATTCTGTTGCATTGCAACCTCCATTTCTATTTTTCTCCTGCTAAAAATCTTCATTTGGCTATGGAAGAGTCAGAGGAAGTTGTTTTTTTTTTTTTGCTACAAGTCACACTAAGAGTCACTTCCCCAGAAGAGTAACCAATTTCCATCACACACCCCCACACCCCAAAACTTCACCAGCAATGTTGTGACTTGCAGAGTGACTCAAACGCGGGATGGAAACCTGGACCGCAAATAATTCGCTTGTACTTTAAATATGTTCCTTGAAACAATCTTTCAGTTACAGAAGTTGAAGATCTTTCTTCTCAAAGGGCAGTAAACGGAAACAGCGGTTAGAGTTTGGGACCATCTCCCTGCCCCCAGGCAGAGGGTTTGCACCGTAGGTGCAGTTTCCTGGTTCTGCTGTTGCATCCTACCAGCCAGAACTGTATACAGCTGTATTTGATAGCAAAGCCAAGGTGAGGAATAAATAGTTAAACTTTGAGAATACAAAATAATCTCCATCAGCCTTCAACAACCTTGAGCACACATGGCAAAAGCTTACTCTCCACCCAAAGTAACTTGGCACAACATTAGAAAACTTGGGAAACAAAATCAACAACTTTTTTGAAAGGCAGCAAGGCAGAGGCACACAGCTGGGCAGTTGTGTCCCATGGTATCACCAGTGCCCATCACTTCTGCACCATCTAGTGTGATGTCCACTTGTCATATCTCCATCTTAACATCAACGCTATTGCGGTAACGTCAGCCCTGCTGCATGCAAAATGCCACAGTTCCTTGCCACTCATGACTGCCTTCATATCCTGCACTTACCACTGATGTCCAGAGCAGAGGAACAGAAGACAACAAGGAACGGTAATGGCAGACTCTAGGAACTGGATGAACGCATGATTACAAACATGCAAGGTAGAAAGAGAAATTTGTCTACGTTTCAACAGCTATCTCAGCCATGCTCATTTGTTTTCTAGATCAAGGTCTTCCAAGCACAAGGACTACAGTAAAAGTCCCACAGCCAGAAGCACTTTTGAAAGCCAGAAATAAGAGCCTGAACTTGATGCTTGCAAACAAGCATCAGAAGATAAGTATCGGTAACATATAATGTAAGCACCTTATATTTAACCATGTAATCTTTAAAGATTACAACCTTAAGAATAAATTAGTGTTCTTACAATGATTCTATTACAAGTAACATCCCAAGTTATTAATCACCTTTCCTTTCACTAATAGCTCTAACGTGCCCCATTTTTTTATCCCCATGGCTGAAATCCAGATTCAGCCTTACAATGACTACTTCTAATGACAATTCTCTCAGGCTCTCTTCCCAATACCCACCCACCTCCTATTTGAATTCTGACATGAAACAGCTAAAATAATCTCTTTGATACTTAAAATGCTAATACACAAGAATGACCTGACCATAAACTTGTACCGCACAGACTGGGAATTTTAACTCAAATGGTAAGGCATTCAAGTGACTCCAATAATTACAATAAAATTCAACAACTGACGTATTACTGGTGACCTTCTGGAGAACAATTGAAAAGCATCACATTAATACAAATTCTCCTGTGGTGAAGATCAAGCTGGCAATCTGCCAGTTCATTACACCATCTCGCTCCACTCCAACATTAAATATTGCCTTCCTTTGTAATTGACTGAAATACACTGGAGCAATTGCAGGTAACCACTTCGGGCTATTAAAGTATTCCATTAAGACTTCTCCATTAGGCAGATATTTCAAATGAAGTGGCGTCAAAATAGGCTATGTTCAAAATATTTTAACTATGCAGACAATCAGGCAGGCACAATCCAGTTCCACAGAGCAGCAGACAGATCAGCTTAAGCATTCAAAAGCTCAACGCCTGAATTTGCTTAAAGGGAAAAGAAACCCACCAAGTTTATTCAAGACTCTAGTATATGCTTAGTATTTTAACCTCCTAGTCATATATATCTCCTCACAAAACTCACTTAATATTACCTTCTTCTAAAGCTAAGAAAATGGTAATGTTAAAATATGGACCTATTCTTTAACTCAGAGAATTCAAGGCATTTATTAAATACCACATTTTAAAACTAACTGTGGAAAACAGGGAGAAAACAGAAAGCAAGACTGGATTCACATCGTATTTAAGGTTTCAAAAAGGCAGCAAATTGCAACATTGCATTACAGTGTGTGTAATATTCTGAAAACAAACAAAAGAAAATCCTTTCATGTTATAAACTCTACACAACTATGCTTTTCTTCTCCAAGACTGTGGTTCCTTAACAGCAAGGAAGCAAGTGAAATGGGGCACAAGAACAGGTTCACTGCCTTGCACGCAGAAAAGATTGCCAGAAACTTAAAACACTGGAAAAGATTTAAGCCAGCTGTGAAAATGAAACTGAAGGCCCTGAAGCAAAGACAAACTTCTGTGTTTAAATAGGCTTTTTTAAGCAGTGCAGGTTTGGAGTCATCACCAGAGGCTGTAAGGGTTAGCCAAAGAAATGCAGGTCTCTTCTGAAGCGCGCAGGGGTAGGAGGTGCTGTATTGTCTCTGTGCTGCTATCTGGCATGCAAGAGCTGTAGTGCACCTCCCAGTGTCTGTATCAAAGAGGAAGCGATTAGACATGTAGGTATCATTGGTCACTCAAACTATTTTTAGGGTTTTTTTTAATAAACATATACTTGGGGGTGTAGAGAGGAACACAGCCAGAGAAAACGTGCAGTGGCTCACACTTGAACCACATGTAATCAAAGAGGCTACGTTGACCTACATTCTGATTTCACTCCTGCAAACGCATATCCTCTGCAGACTCTGGTGTATACACGACACATTTTCAAAGAACAAGAACATTTTTACATCTACTTGCACAACCACCAACTCCCCATCTATTCATGAAGCACAAGTAGTTTAAAATAAATACTGCATTTCAAAAACCAACTTCAATTGCCAGCTTTCCCTGCAGTCGCAATCCAAATACATGCATGACTAGCATCTTTTAAAATTGGACAGAAATGAGGAGAGTTACATCTGTTAGTGACTGCATCTGCTAAGAGTTCTACTATATATAGTAGATTCACATTATTTTATTACGAGGAATCACATGCTTCTTTACACTCTCTCAGCTAGAAGTTTCCCCCAAAAGTCTGAGCTACTTAAAAAAACCTAACACTGATTACAAATTACTACCTAAAATCACTGTAATATGCAAATTTTTAAATTCCTGGCTTAAGCAGGATTTTCCATCCTGATACTTCCGGATACCGACCTAATTCAAATTTGATTATTCTGAGCTGGCAAGTTCCAGGGTAGTCCCTGCGTAAGTAAAAGAAAAAACCCACAAAGCAGAACGGAGAAATAGTGAACAGGAGGCCAGGAAGCCTCCACCCAGCAAGGCTACAAGCTCTTTGAGAGGAGGTGTAATATTGCAGTCTCAAAAACAAAAACCCCACGACCAACAAAACCCCCTAACATCTGTCTTCCAGTCTGATAGCTGAGCATCAAAATAAATGCAAGTTGTGTCCAATCACTCTCTGAAAGCTGAAGGAGGCTCACAATAAAGGTACTGTGCCAACAAAATAGCCCCAGTTTTTTTAAGCATTCCTATTCAAGAGCCATCTGTGAAAGGTGAAGTACTCAAATTCCATTTTACCTCAATTCCCCTATTTTTTCTTTTCTATTTACAATAAGGAATAGGAACTCATAACCTTTCTAATCTTCCTTATTTAAGGGTTCACAAGCTGGCTATGTAAGCGCATGTATAAATGTCCCTAAAGGCCACATCGGAGAAGCAACAAAGGTCTTGATTTATGCTGAGGACAGCTCTGAGCACTTCCAGAACCATTACAAATGTAGGCTGAAAGACCTGAATTGCCAATGAGAATTACAGACAGATGAGCAGAAACCGAACTATACCTACCAAGGCTGTTCTTACACTTTGCATCACAGTATCTTTAAAGAGAGGAAAGGATTAGACTTCAGCCTCAGGTAGTGCTTAACTAAGCAAGCTTCTCGAGTCATGGTTTGAACATGAGAATTATTTTTGTTTCCTTAATAGGATACCTTATTACCCAAATTATTCAAATATAAGATTTTCTTTTTAGAAACATCTTAGCATTTATAGACAAACAACTTTCTTCAGCACTTCAGACATTAGTATTTTGTACATACACTTCAATAATTTGTTCCAGTGGAACTTCAGCCTTCTTGTGATTGAATTTTTTTTTTTTTTTTTTTTGTAAAAACTGCACAATGACAGACTTCTCCATTAGGTAAAATCAGCTCAGAATCTTTGAGGACCTGAGTGGTTAACAACTCATCAGACCAAGCAGCTCCTTCACAAATCTGGTTTTCCTATTGCATCTTTGCCATTAAAATGTTTCACATAAAGACATGTAAAACCCACCAAATCATACCAGTTCTTTCAAACCTCTCTACTAGAGTCAGAGCTTTTAATTCAATACACATGGATTTCAGGGCTGTGAAAGATGACTACAAACAGCATATTAATATACTCTTTACAGTAATCTAGTAATCTGCACATGTAAGTTACTGAAAATGCACACCTCCACTGGAAAAAAGCATTCACAGATATCTTTTGGAGAAGTGAAAACCACAGATTTGGATGAATTAGCTACCACAGAAGGAAGCAACACTAACTTGCTATCAGAGAAACACTAAGCAGAGACTCCCGGTTACTACTCTTGGCTAGGGAGACAAATGTTTAAAATAAGCAAATAAATCTCACATCTACACAGTCAGAGAAGGCTTGCTTTGGGGTGAGATGTAATAGAAAATGGGCTGTAGCAGGGGCTACAGAGAGACTAGAGATCACTACTACAGTAGTCGAGTAAGGCAGATTTGGCCTACTGGCAATTCTAAGTTAAAGGTTGACTGCAACCCTTATGAGAGCTCCGGTTCTGGTAAATTATTCATTTTGTCTTAGTCCAAAGAAAAATCTTTCCTACACATATATTCAACACAGCACTGTCTGAATTAGAAATAATAGGACCACTACTACTGTCTTGGTGCTAAAACAGAAGGATAAGGTGCTGTTAAGAGGGATATGACAAGGTCAATGGTTGTCTTTGAAACCACCAGGCAGACACAGGGAATTGCTGCAAATGCACAGAGCAGATCCTGCCTGACATCCTCAAGGAAAACATTGTCAGAAACTTCTTGATAAGTCTCAAACTGCAAAGTGGCAACTTGGTGTGTTATGCTGACAGGAAGGAGGCCACTGGGCACTCCTCACCTGCTGTAAAAGCAGTCATCACCAACAGCTGCAGCCATCACTCCCTGCCCCTGAGCCTGTTTGCTGAGGGCGTTTGGGTTTCACCCTTCCTCCAGGTGCACAGCCACGGAGTGTATAATGATGCTGTAGGCATTACTGTCCAAGTAGAGTGTCTTTTTTCAGAAGAGTATGCAAGCTCTGCTCTAATCTGTTCAGACAAACTGCATCTCTAGTACTGTCGGTGTAAACGAGAGGGGTTTCACTTTGAAGGGTTGGCAGAAAGAAATCCAGGCACCTTGGCCCTCAGGTGAAGAAATCTATCATGACTTCAGCTGAAGCAGTAAGTTGAAGAAATCTCTCTCAACCACCATCGGCATGAAGAGTAGGAACGTTTATTGTTTACTCAAACTCACTATTTCATTTACAATGTTGAAAAGCACAGGGCTGCAGAACTCACATAAACAGACATTAAACTGGAATCCATTAGTAAAATTGAGAGAGGGGAAACAAAACAAAGACTACAACAAAACAAAAAAAAATCCCCTACTGAAACTAGAATATGCTCAAGTAATATCTGGCGTTCGAGTTCAGTAATACACTGATGAAAATTATCTTCCTTGGGAGAAGCAAGACATTTTTGTCATAGAATCATAGAATGGCTAGAGTTGGAAGGGACCTTCAAAGGCCATCTAGTCCAACCCCCCTGCAAGGAGCAGGGACATCCCCGACTAGATCAGGTTGCTCAGAGCCTCATCCAGCCTGGCCTTGATGTTTGTGTATCAAGGGCTGGGAAAAACTGGCGTTCCATATTTAAAGTTTTTTTCAGCCTCCTCTGATGGCCCAGCTGAAGAAAAACAACAAACTCTATGCAGTTTAACTACAAAACTGTCGTAACTAGGGGTTCACAATGAAGAGCCTAAGGTAAGTGGAAGACAAACACTTGGAACTTAGAAATGGCTTTGGTTCCTATGCGATTTGGTAGGTGGCACATTCTAGTTTGTGCCATGTGGTACCATGACTGTCCTCATTGGACATGGCAGAATGGCAGTCCCCAAAGTCAGCACCTGCGATGTGCAGGACAAAACAAAGTCACTAGGTTCCCAGATCCACAAAAAGGAATGAACACCTGAGTTGCTAGGATCACTACTTCCCAAGAACAGAGTCCCCTACACCACCTGCTTTTCCTTCCAAGTTAATAATCAGAAACTGTTGAAGCAGTTTTCTGCTGAACTGCCCCAGAAACTTTCCTTTATGTTGACAAGAAGAAGAAAAACAGTAACGCAGCTTTGGTTTCACCACAGAGTACAGCAGCCCTAGCTGCAGGCGCTGCTATTATTGCTATTTGAAAGATAACTAGATATTCCAAAATCTCATAATACCCAAATGAAATTTGGCAACAGGCTACCTTCTGAGGTTTTCAGCACTGATTTTCTCCCTTTCATGTCTTGTACACATTTGATGGTGTCTTATTCTACTCATTTTAATCATGCCAAATCAGTGGCAGACTACAAATGAAAATGCAATAGAAACATTACAGGCCCTGTAACAATAGTCAAAACAAAGATTTCCTATGGCAGCTGTCAAATTAATGACATCTCCAAAGCTATCTAAATACAGTATCTGGGCAGAAATCCAATTATGTCAATTCTGTCTGAATACCCCAAAAGACAGTCCTACTGGGGTTAGAAGTGGAAATAATTTTAAGTGCAGATTAGCTACATAAGCAGCTCCACACTTGAAACCAGAACAAGGGAACAAAAACCTAAAGGCATGACATTTATCTGGACCCAAGGGAGAGGAGAAAAAGAACTGTTAGACATCTGGCAAAAGGTCAAAGCCAATTACCTTGTCCAAATTTGCCCCCCAGGTAATAGCTGCCAGGTTCACTTCTTAGAAATAAGACGAATTTACTCCAGTAATTAAAAAGGTTTCTGCTTACCTCTACATTCTTCGCTACCACTGTGGTTTTCCCAAAATTTCTTTTTCCCAACCAAATATTAACAGCAGTAGTAGAACATGCCAACTTCCCAGAAGTACAAACTAAATTTATCTAAAACCTATATAAAAAAAACCCCAATATTCCCCCTCACTTAACTACCAAGCAGCAGTGGCAAATAGTATTCAGGGCTTTTAATTCAAGAGTATGATTTCTTGTCGCTTTTGCTGCTTTCCCTAAACCACTGTAACCACCGACTTCCCTTTTGCCTTGCAAGTGTCTGTATTACTGTTTAATAATGCAGCAATTTCAGTTTGCTGAACCTGTTTCTGTTTATTTGTGGTTTTAAACAGGCAACGATCAAGGTGGGAGGTGGGAAACAGCCTTTTAATTCAACAAAGAAAAAATACAAGGATTATTGTTTTCTTTCTTCGTAGGCATATTAAAATAACTGCCTTTCAAACTACAGATAAATACAAGTTCATCTGTTTTAAAAATGAAACTATTCAAGAGAATGCTACTAAACTAAAGAAAAAACTGCACATGTCAAATAACTGAAGCAATATATATTGGTCAGTAACTACACTAACTAGAAATTTTTTATTATGAATTGATAAATAAACCTCTAAATAAATGTAAGTAAATTATGACGAAAAATAGCAGATTCTGGTTTAGATAAAGTTCCTAACCCTCTCCACCCATATACTGGAGAGAACACTTTCAAAGGCAAGGACAGAACTCACTGTTACATCCATTGCAAGTGCTTCTGCTATCAACACAATCCCAAATTCAGGAGAGAGTAAAGCATTCATTATGAATGAGTCTATTTTTAGGATTGCACATTCGAGGCTGTGCTTCTTACACAAGACTCTCACAGCTAGAGGTGGGGATTTTTTTGTTGCTATGGGTAGTTGTGTGTTTTGGGTTTTTTGTTTTTTTTTTTTTTATTTTTTGTTTTGTTTTGCCCTCCTCCCCTCTCCCCCCACACTTCTTTCTGAGCATAGCCACTGGGGATATTCATAAAAGCCTGCAAATAAGAAGCTTTAGTCAAAATCTGGTAGGTTCTGCAGCATACAGCTAATTCAAAAATAAATTCAAAGAAATAGACAACACACAAACACAGGGTTGCACTCCAGAACTCACGACAGCCTTAATTCAGAGCAGAACCAATGAAAACCACCTACCATCTTCACCTGCTCAGTGCATTTAATGTCAAAATCATTTTGAGAGGCGCTCACAAAGATCCCTTCGCAAGCCAGCAATTTTTGGTATTACCAAATTTGGACCAAATTCAAATCAGTAACCCACCACATTTTCTGATGTTACAGCACAACTTAGAATATCAAACACAATAATTTTAACTTGCTAATAATATGTTTTATTGTCAGGATTTTCTTACTATGAAAAAAATACACAGTTTATTCCAAATAGATTCCAGTTGAACCATGCAGTCAATGAGGCTGTCAAACATTTCTTCCAAGCCTGGAACAAATTTCTTCAGCTTCGTTTTTTGTGGAGTTTTTTTTTTAAGTTTAAGAATATATAGAAGGAATCAATTTGTTGCCAGTTCTTTAGTAGAGATTTCATTTTTGCATTTGATCTCTAGAACACACTGAGCACAGTACCATGAATCCTCCTTTGTGTCACACAGGCACTACAAATCCAATTACTACTCTATTAGGTCTCATTTAAATCCCATATGGTATGGCAATAAACTGAACTAAATGAGTATCAGCACGTTTCTCGACCATCTTTACAGTACGACATAGGTGGCAATCACAGCTTAATAAAATATCATTTACAAGGAAGGTAGCTCTCATTTTTCCTCCTTCTCTGCCAGGGGTTTCCGAGAGACTTGGGAAGCACCGCTTCCTCCCACCCTCTCTTGAAGAAGCCAGTTGGCCATCACTCTTTCACGCTTCTCAAACGCCTGAGCCTTCTGCTTGCGGCTCGAAAGTTTGTCTTGGTGTTCAATGTTTAAAACACATGCAAACCCTACCAGCCACCTAGTGAATTCAACATTTACTTCAAAGGTGTCAGTTTTTTGTTTGTTTGAAGATTTCCTGTGTAAGGAACCCTTTGACACAGGGGAGTGTCAGGTTGGGAAGCGGGGAGGGGAGAGCAAAACAAAACCCCACCAGTCTGAAGGGTACTGAAAAGATGATGGTATTTTCCAGTAAGCTCTCCTCCTATCTGCATATAAAAAACTATCATTGCTAAATATTGCAAAGTAAATTTGCTCAACTTTCAGATGCTCTGAATGCTTTACCGCTTCAGCGGAGTTAATTTATGTATACACTACAGTCATGTGCCCCTCCACCTTCATTACAGTATTTCCAAAGCTTGTCTCACTACCCAGCGACGAGCATTGATAGATGTCCAGGTCTATACTTCCTTTCAGGAATTAAAAAAAAAAAAAAACAAAAAAAACCCCCCAAAAAAAAAAAAAAAAAAAACCACAAAAAATCCCCCATTTGTAGTAAGCAGTCGCCACAGTCCAAGCTTTCTCTGAAGGATGCATAAGAGCTTTGTTGAATAGCTGTCTCTTAATAGCTGACCTGACTAAATCATCTTCCTCATGCAGGCTAAAAATCAAAATGTCATGCTGACATTTAAACACATGATCTGTTGTTAAAGCACAAAAGCCAGGAAAACATATGCTGTCCACTTTCAAACATATTCCCCAGAAACTTTGTTGCTGAGACAGAAAGGTTCAAAGTTTCAATAATAGACTTTTAAATATTTCAGTCATCCCATTAAACAATTTTCGTTATTATTTTATTAAATTCTGTCCTTTACATGCCTACCATCAATAGGCAATAAAACCATAAGAAACAGGTAAGTTCCAGGTTGAGGGAGAAAGGATGCTGATGGGGGGAAGGGAGGGCAATTAAGTTATTTCAAGGTTTGTGCTCCAATTCTACAATTAGAATGGGAAGATTTGGGCCAGAGCTTTCCCTGTGCAGAGGAGATTATAAAGACAGTAACATTATTGATTTTTTTTTTTCATTGTGCTAGAAAAGGAAAAGGCAGAGGCATTTTTCCACGCATATTACTCAATCACATGGTCTTTTCTACTGTTTTTTCTGCATACTCTGTAAAATGCCTTCCCCACTGCTTTGTCTATCTTTTGCTTCAATTTAAGTCCTTCCCATTCATCTTCATCTTACATCTAAAACTACAGGCAGGCCACATTAGGGAACAACAAAAGCCGAAGACCACAGACCCTGAATTAACTCTGCCTGCAACTTTCAGCAATATAACAGACCTTAAAGAACATAAGCTTCACTTAAAAAAAATATGAAGATGCCAGCTTCATGATCCAAATGTCTTTGCCTGAAAATGAAGCTAAGAGTATTATGTCTTAGTGTTTAAAGCTACTAAAGAACTAAACCCAATAAATTGTACTTGTATACTTACATAATTTTGAAAATTCTGGTTCACTTTCAAGAAGATTGAACAAATTTTCCCTCCTTTCTACAGGATTTTAATTATATTTGCTTTCATTATGTTTTACCATTCCATTCCTTTCAGTAGACTATGATGACAAATACAGATCCTATAACAAGAACTTATTCTCTAGGAATTTACACCTCTCAAGCTGCAAAAGAGCACAAACATCCCACATGCTTCAGAACATAAAGTCTATTGCCATGAACCTTAAGAGTAACAGTCTCAAAAACCTACTGTTGATTGCTAAAGCATACATACAGTTTTTCTTCAAAAAATCAGTTATAGTAACCTTTCATTTAAATCAGCAATAGCACAGATGCCACAAGTGCTTTCTTCTTGACAAATATAAAGTAACAGTTCCCAGTAAAAAGCCGGAATTTTCAAAACTAGAGCCTAAATACAGACTACAAACATATCAAGTGCTTAAATTATAGCTACTGTATTTTTAGAAGCACTACATACCTTAAGAAAGCAGTACAACAAGCTTCAAGTTCTTAGCACACTTGACATATGGTAGCAAAAAATAAAAAAAAAAAAAAAAAAAAACAGTCCAGGAACAGGCATCCTGTGCAAACAGGATTCAAAATTCTGGTGATGGTCCAACAGCCAGAAATAAACATCGCACAGTGAAGCAATACCAAGGAAAAAAAAAGCACGATTCATCATCTAGGACTGGTTCTGCCCCCTTATGGGGTACACCATTACTTCATTAATTTGCTAAAAAACTATTCTCACTTTACATTTTACTAACTTGTAGTAACTTCACATTTGCAAATTTACTTGTTCAACTAGAACTATCTTACCCTTCCTGCTGATGACAGACATTAATGATCTCAAGAAGGGTCCATCAATGCTCAGCATTTCAAAATATACAAGGAGCAAGGCAACTTAAGCCTACTTGTTTTTATTAGTCAGATTACTGTAATAAAATAATCACTTGTGAGATGCAAAGGAAACAGAAGACGGGGGGGGAAAAAAAAAAAACAAAAAAACCCCACAACCCTCCAGAGCGCATACCCAGCAAAATTCCCTAGCATGGGTTTCTATACCTATTACTGATCAGTAATGAAGTTTTCAAGAAGATAGCTCATAGAATTATAAACTGTAAGGCTAAATCTTACACACTTTGCATAACTTATGTTTCAGAAGCCAATTTTAGCTTTGCCACCTAAAAAAGCTGGCTAGCTGCACCACAGAAACATGACTCCTCTTTTCTGCAGAGTACAACCTGATAGGAGGTTCACATGAGTACACTGCGTTTGAGAACCAAACTCAGTGCTGTCACAGAGCAAAAACACCTCCTGTTTGAATAAAGCTTCAGATTCTTGAAGGAAGGATCACCTCAAAGAAGGGTGGTATTGTTTTTTCTTCCAGCTTTTTAATATACTCACAGGCAAAAACTTTATTTTTCCTATCAATGCTCTCCCCAGAGCTGAGAGGCTCGAGGACTGCCTGGACCTGCCAACCTGCTACTTGAAGAAGAGTTACGCTGGCAACCAGAAGAGTAGGTAATCCAACATAAACGCTAGCTTTCTTGGCATGTGTTACTCAGTCAAATTTTAAGATGCCAAATTAAAGGACAAGTTATTAGACTAATACATACATCAAAGGCATCTTGTGTATCTATACAAAAGCTTTACTGAAAAATGGAGTAAGACTATGAGGTCCTCAAAAATCAACCACATGACTTCTGTAATTCTCAGCAGGGCAGGCAGGATTTCCCCCATAACTCAAAAGACTGACTCAGGCTAATTACCACCAAATGTTATGAAACAATTCTTCACTTAAAAAAAAAAAAAAAACAAACCCCAAAACAAAACAAAAAACCCCACACATCTATGGTTTCAAAGAAAACTTGCAGAACTAAAAGTATGTGTAGACTGATGGCCTGAGGGCAGCATGAGTTCTGCTTTTGGTCTACAGAGCTTCTCCAAACAGTATAAACATGTAAACAAGAGTACAAATCTACAGGGGCATATATACCGGTTGCTGGACCATGCTATCACATCTTCATTACTGCCATTACCTGCAATATCTCGATTAAAGCTTGGATGGGCATGCAATCACAACTTAATTTTATTGCAGAGAGATCTGCCAAATCGCTCCTCACTGGTGTCTTCAGAATGAGAGCTTGCATAGCAGATGTAGTCTTTTAATAAGTGGGTGGCAAAGACTCCGTGCCTCGTGTACAATACAGAGTGGGAGGCCGCTGTGACAACTCACATGAGAAGGTAGAGCAGTGCAAAAGCAGAGGAAGAAACAGGATAAGAGCAGACAAAATGTAAGAGGAACAACACTGACAGAGATGCAGGAAGACTTTACGCAATTAGCAATTCCCTGCACAGACAGGGAAGGAAAAATACAGAAGAGCTATGCAGAGTTTAGTTTTCTTAACTAAGCTAATGACAAACAACCATTAATTGTAACAGATTTTTTAAAGTATTCAGAACAATTTGACAGAAAATGAGGGTTGGCTGGTAGTAGCCTAAGTGTAGACATCCTTTTTGATACACTGAAATTTTGGAGATAATAGATTTAGGGAAATTTATAAACAATAAAGGAAACACAGACCATCTACACTGAAAGATCTCAGATTTTAGTTAAGGTTTTGTATTTGACAGCTTAAACTCTAATCCTGAAAGATAAAATAAAATACTAATGAATTGGAGCTAGTCCTTCAGAAGAGGAAAAATTGTGGAGATTTTTGTTATTAATTGTGATCCAGGTCAAAGACACAAGATGAAAAGGTTCAGCATACAGGGATTCTTCAAATGTCAGACTGTGTTCATTTCGTGATTTTTCAAAGTATCTTTTCAAAGTTTATTTCAAGATGTGAATACACACAGCATTCCTAGAAAAAGGGGGGAGAAGAGTTTTCAAATGAAGAAATGAATAAAGAGGCCTCATTAACAAATCCACAATGTACTACTACTCCTCTTAAACCATTTCAAAACAGTTTCTACACAGATGGAAATTTGAGAAGTGTATTACCAATCTAGCATAGAACACTATGCTTAAAAATTATTTTGTGTGTAAAAAAGGTAAAGTTAAAAACTCTAAAATGTCTTTTATTTTATTCCTACCAAAAAAAACCCAGAAGTTACATTTCAGAAACGCAAATTTTTTGATCACAAATAAACATTACATTGAGTACATGCTTACTGCTACATATGGACATCTTATCATTGTTGGGGTTTTCATTTATACTCCAGAAATCTTCAAGTAGAGCATAAATATGAACTGAGGTTCTGTATTAAAAAAAAAAAGTTTTGCTTAAACTATAAAAAGAATCCTTCGTCTCAGAAAGAGGAAGATTGTCTGAAGATTAATTTTTTCACAAAAAAAAAAAAAAAGACCCCATTCAGAAAGAAAGGATATAGTCTTCCCCTCCGAGAAATCCCCAAGTTTTCAGTTACCCACTGACCCCCACAAAAGAACATGTTTTCAGCATTGCCCCAGTTTGTGTCTGTTCATGCTCCTGACCACAGCTGCTAACTGGGGAGAGATGCCCCACGTCCTGGAACAGTAACACCCGCACCCAGATCCCGAGCGCAGCTCCTGGCCCCCCTGCCCACCACCAGCGAGAACCACACCTTCCTGCTTCTTGACTCTGACCAGAAGATCCATCCTCGTCAAACTGATTTCTTAATCAATGTAGGCCTAATGAATTGGCATCTTCCAGGAGGAAGGAAAACATTTTTCCACCAGAAGGCTGTGCGACTGAGAACATCAGAATTGTCGGTAATTATAAACGCATGTAAAACTGCCGCTTTACATCACTTGAATACCATCCCTTCGCCGTCACATTTTTGTTGCAACTGGAGCACACAACACAGGCTTTCATTCAAGGTCAGAAACAGCAATTAACTGGTACACGGCAAGTTCAACCAAACCATGGAAGAAACTCACCACTTTATCAAAAGCCTCAGGGTTTCATACAAATCTCTGTCACTGCTACAGGAAGACAGAATTAATTTTAACATATTCTACCAGCTAAGCAACTTCTGTGGCAAAACATTAATCCTTCAAATTAGAAATCTCACAAGTAGTTTTTCCCTCTCTTTCTCTATAAGGAAAGTTTCAAAATTCATTGTCTTCAATTCTGAAGAAAATTCACATAATTTCTGTAAGTTTACATGAACACAACTAATCTTAATAAAGAATTCCAAAAGTTTTTATAGTTTCTAGGATTAAAAATAACCCTGGTCCAAATATCTCCAGTAATGCTTCCTCAGCTTTTACTAACCAGCAAAAGCTAAGAAGTGCAATCAATACAGAACCTTTCAAGGAAACACAGCATATATAAAAATAACGGTTCAACAACACGTAAGAATTAAGTTCAGACATTAAAGCCTGAAAGAGAGGTTTAGGCACAAAAAGGGCTGGAAATGAAAGATTGCAAATGGTAATAGAGTTGCCAGTAGCAAAAGGATGCTCAGTATTTCTTAGCATCTCCCAGAACAAACACTGCGGCAAGTAAACTGACAGTCCTGCTGAAATTAGTGCGTATTTTGAAACATAAATTATGTCTACACCTTGCTGCATTAGGATGGCAGCTCAGAAATAAGCATGCAATCCCTCCAGCAGAATTTACTTCAAAGTCTCCCCCCTCCTCTGCCTACAGAGCTCCGCAATAGATAAAATTGAGAATGTGGTTTTCATTCATTTCTTCCAGGCACTCTAAAATTCACACATGCACCTCAGAGTGGCTTGAAATCTGGCATGCCATATGGCAGTGCATTTGTCATTTCCAGAAATATGTAGAATATGAGTTCCAGAGACAGAAAGCCCCAATAAAAAAAATTCAAAAACCCCACTCCTGAAGCCAACAGATTCTGCTCAAACGCCACCAACTTTATACTAAGCGCAACTGGAGAGTCTGGGCTTTGATCAGGCTTCAAAGAACCTCTTCGTTTGCCCCAGAAAATAAATCTGATGCCTTAGCTTGTGGGAGCTTATTTCCCTACTGTTTTGCAACTCTGTAAAGTTATTTACACTTGCCTTAAGTGAGACCGAAGTAGAAACCATGTATCAACATCAATACTAGAATTATACATCACATTGCACTTGGAGCACAAAGTAAATTATTTACAAGCTGCAAAACAGCAGAGAATCAGGATCAAGAGTTTTATGGCTATTTCAGTGTGAACCAACTGAAGAAGGAATAATTACTTCTTCCCATTCTTGCACACAAAGTTTAATGATGCACATTATGAAGTAACATTTAAAAAAATAACAGAACAATTAGCAAACAGATTTTTTTTTTTTAAACCTGAAAACAAATAAGGCTCTCCTGCTGGCTGAAATAATCACACGGTCTCCAAACTCAGCAAATTAGAGCAACATTTAAAAATAAAACCAAAAAATTTGGAGGGGCTGAGCTAAACATCTTGCCGTTGCCAAAATGAGCAAGTCCTGTGCTATAGCTAGAAAGCAGTTAATTCATCATTCTACTACAATTTTTACTTTCCAGGGATGTCTACTTTCTGCTATGTGCAATCTGTGATAAACTGATCCTTTTTCTAAGAAAGAAAACACAGATTAGCAAGCAGCAATCAAATGACATTACATGCCTGCAACAACTTCCCTCCTTGCTTTTTTTCTTTCAAGGCTGGAATCACAGATCATGGTATTTTCCAACACAGACACAGAGAAATTGAGAATCATTCACCTTTTTGCTGGCACGCTCAGTTTTACGTTCCTCTCTTTTCTTCTCATGTTGCCTCTTTAAACTAAGTTATTTTAGCATACGTGTTTTTACCTCAAGAATGAAAATTAACAGTGAGTAATAACTCTGTTGACAAGTACTGCTTAGGAGGTGGTACTTTGTTTTGAAACACAAACAGAAATAAAAAAAAAAAAAAAAAAAA
Source organism: Tetrax tetrax (assembly GCA_009806455.1). NCBI lineage: Eukaryota > Metazoa > Chordata > Aves > Otidiformes > Otididae > Tetrax > Tetrax tetrax. The sequence goes on from WHYT01015026.1 coordinate 65,902, forward strand.
CTTACTCCACACAAGTGGATCCCAGAGTCTCTGAAGAACTTCCTGTGTGCATATTCCATAGCAAAATTCCTTTTGGAGACTATATATACTACTTATCCACAATGGGGAGGTGACTGGAAAGATGGCAAGGAAGTACACATTGATTCTGTAATCAGTCTAATCCAGCCCTACTGCAAGGTTTCTATGTATAAGGAAGAAAATCAAAAGCATTTGCACCCTAACTGGGAGAGAATACTTGCAAGCACCTAAAACAACTTACGGGATCAACTGGGATATTTAACACAGCACAGACATTGTTTCACTGTGCTAATGAACCATGTTCATCCAAGGCCAGGACCCATTCAGCTGCTCCACCTGACGAGTGTTTCAGCCACGCAGGGACAAGACCACCGCCTCTCTGCCACTTACACCTCCTAATGATGACAGCCTGTCTGCTGGCTGCTGCTGGAGGCAGTGGGCTTGGAGAAAGCCAGGGCTTTTTCCCCAGGCGTAACGAGCACAGGGCTACCAGCCGCCGGTGTTGCCATCTAGGGAAACTGTTCCTAGAAAAGCAAGAAGAACGCGTGGGCTGAGCTGGAAAGACAATGTAGAAACTAAAGCTAGCAGAAGAGTCCTCTGTAATAAAAGAGGTAAAGAAAATTACCATGTCTGCTAAGATTTAGATTAAGGAGTAGACCTCTCCCCGCCTCAGCCAATACTTGGGCTTTTTAGGTATACTGAGCTTGTCTGGGGGATGAAAAGCTGCTTTCACACGCTACAGCAATATTTCATTGTGCCCAGCAGACAAAGAAAGTATGCTAAATTTCCTGAACATTTTAAAATTCACTGCAAGGAGGAATAAAAACAAACAATATCCCTAGAAAATCTGCACTTTACAGAACTTCCTCTGTTTTGCTGGTTGCATGTAAACCACCTGCTGATGCTGCCAGAACAATTCCAGAAGAACCCAAGTTTGTGTTCGATAGGTCCAGACCTGCTGCAAAGAAAGGAAAATCCCACATGGGAAGCCTAAATGAAAGACGACTTCTGTATGATACATACAGGTGTTCCTGAGTAATACAGAAGAATATTCTTCTTCAATTATTCTTACAATAAAAAAAAAAAAACCCTTTGAAATTCAATTTTTAACATATTTTTAACTGTAGGTCTAGAAAACAAGAAAGTCATCAGCTATTGAAGATGCACACACTCTACTATCCTCCCACAGCAATTACTACGCTGGCAACAAACTATCCTAGACAGACAAAAGTATCTAGAGTAGCAATTCTCACATCCTCCCAACAAAATGCTAGAGACAGAACTTATTCTCAACTGTGCCTACTCTTCTTCTAATCATTGTTTTGTTCTTCACATATGTACTTTTCTTGCCAAAGTCCCAAATCGAAGCCTCAGAAAAGTTACCTAAACATATTCCTAAGTGGTTTGAGTACCAAAACTCAGTTGATTAAATATTTGGAAGAGTTCACCTGGTGGCTTTGAACTAGAGCAGAGGAACAAACCAGAGCTCTGCAGGTGTTAATACACCCTTTGGGGACTGAAATGGTAACAAACCTGCAGCTGAAGTAAAAGCCAGAAGACTCAAGATGGGAAATGAAGCTATAAACAGTAAGAACTTAAAAGTTTACTTCCCGTACCCAAGGTTAGCAAAACTATTACAACTTCAAGATACGTGCCAGTAAAGCTATTTTTTCCATTCTTACTTACAGATTTAGCCTTTAAGGTGTTTTATGCACTTTTTCAAGCTCTCACTGCACATTTTAATTTTATACTTAAAGATCTTCCTGCATTCCGAGACAATTATTATTTTGCTTTGATGCTTTTTTTCCTTGGATGTTTTCCAGATGAAGCTCTAAATTGAAGTTCAGCAGAAAAACGATCAGAGCACTACATTTCAATAACAGAAGCACTGAAAATGTGGCCTTCAGTGTATTAAACTCATTGCTGAAAGCTACATATGAAAATACATTACCCACCTCAGAAAACTCTCCATTGTTATAATTTGGTCATTTCACACACCAGTGATCAATCTCAGCTGAGCACATTCTGTAAGTCCACATATAATGATAAAAAATTAGATGTACCAGAGAAAAAATTAAAGCCCTTCCTTCATGAACAAGTTTATTCACCTAGTGATTTTACATAAAAATCACTTTTCTAGTGCTTCTTGGTATGAAGCTAAACAAGCTGAAAATATATAAGTTGTTGCTTACAAGGGTCAATGACTCAGCAACCTGCATTATGCCCACTTTGCAGCAAAAACCGGTAGGCAGAAAGAATTAACTTTAAAAAAATAATTTTAGAAGTCTGCCCAAATGAAACTTTTTTTTTTTTTTAAAAAAAAACACCTATATACATATATAATACTACTAGCTGTAACTCTCCTTAAACTCAGGATTTCTATTCACCAACTTCCTTTCCTTTACCTACCCTTAGAAATTTAAAAGTTTCAGACTGGTGTTGCATATAAAAGGTACAGAATCAGCAATTGTCACTAAGTATATTACAGCACATCTACAAGCTGAAAACCTCAGGCTACACTTCAGTACACAACAACAGAGACTTTTCATAACTGCAACGTTCTGGAGAAATATTAATAAAAAGACAATATCCAGCTACTGGAAAACAGAAGATCTTAAGTAATATTGCATCTGCCATTCCTCCAGTGCCCTATCACACCGAGATCCAGCGCTGGATCTCATCACACATTTCTCGCTACAGCAGCTCTCCCTCTCCCACAATAGACAGTGGACAAGCAGGAAGAGGATGCTGCACAGGGAAGGAAAGTACAGTGTTATTTTTACACAACTCATTTTAGTCCAAAGCCAGTTTATACTGGTACATCTACTCCACTTTGGACCGCAGCGATATGCATAAATTCAGTTCAGATTTAATGAATCATTCCCAAACACCAGGTTGCAGGCGTATAAATATGTAGGTAGAAAATGAAAACACACTATTCAACAGAATAACCTGTAAGGCACAGCGTACTCACTCCCAGCCAGAGCGGATACAGCAAGCAGGTAACCTCATTTCTGTGACTGGTGTGCAACTACATGCTTAGAATAGTGAGCCAACAAAACAAGAACAGAAATATCTTAATCCAAAATCCATTCACACCTGTAAATTTAATGGAAAGGCTCTTTCAGCACGAAGAACACAAGAATAATAGCCTCCACAGCAACTTGCAATAGCAGACAGTTAGACAAGGGACTTCATAACCCAGCAGCTGGATGCTATTCAGCTACCTGACAGCCTTTAAGTCCCTTGAAAAAAGTTAATTAATTAGAAGATGTGTATTTCTAAGGCAACGACCACTGCCCCCCAGTACTGCAAAGGGAGATGGAGGGAAGGGGTCAAATTCAGATGCCTTGAAAGAGGGATTACAGTAAAGGGCTACGCAAATCAAGACAACGTATGATGATCACTCTCACGTGACAGCTGTAGGAATATGCAGACTTCTCCACAGGACAGTAATACAGCACAGCATTCATTTTAGCCTTCTGTAAATGTACGATATTTTAAGACAATTGCACTGAAGTGATACAAAAACAACAAAACATTCATGACTTCTCAATGTGAAAACGTTTCTTTCTATCTCGTGAAAGACATTTATCAACTGAAACATGTGGGAGCCCACCCCAGTACCCTAATGCAATGCTAGAACCTACTAATGGAAGAAGGAAGTTCAAAATAATTATACAGAAATGTTTTATGTGATTTCTGAAACCTCATCAAGCATATTTTTGAACATCGCTTTTAACTGCAATGTTTCAGTCAAATCTTGCTCATTTTTTCCCAAATGAGTGTAATCATGCTAGACAGGATATAGGTTTATTTTAGTTTTATCTAATTATTTTTAATTGCTGAAATATTTCTGCCAGACAATTCCAAAACATATCCACTTGCAATCAAGTCTATTCCCAATCCTAACTATGTACAAAACATTGCTAAATGGAAAAGAAGGAGGGAAAAGACTAACAAAGCCACAAAGCAGCAGTGATCACTGTCTGTTTAGACAGCACAACAATCAAAGCATTTGCCAGCTAAATTAAAGTTTTTCTGGAATGAAGAACAAATATTTACAAACTTTGTTAAATAAAATGTCATTTCCCTAAGAAAATCTATAGCTACAATTACACAACCCCTGAAACTATGCATTATATTGATACCAGTTGCAAGTTTTCTTACTGGGTTTGGGGGGGGTTTTGATTGTTGTTGGGTTTCTGGGGTTTGGGCTTGTTGGGGCCTTCTTACACCTAGTAGGCACCACAATTTTATAAGGACCACGTCAGCAATCTAAACAACCCATTGAAATCTGGCTCCTCAACAGCAGGCATGGGATTTTGAAAGCTGGGCACATCCTTTACATGTAAAAAGCCCTTCCCACGAAAACGGGGGCAGAAGCGAGAGCCAAGGGCTGCAGCCAACTTCTAAAGAGCCAAATGCACCTGAAATAGCAAAATTAGCAATGCCAAGCTGTTCTCTACATAATCAACACAGGAAAAGTCTGTATGTTCACAAGTGAGTTGATTCTTGTTTTGCTGATTTATGGTATATTGGAAGAGGCTGCCCAGGGCAGTGCAGCAGTCACCATCCCTGGAGTTGTTCAAAGAACATGTAGATGTGGCACTTCGGGACATGGTTTAGTAGGCACGGTGGCGTTGGGTTGATGGTTGGACTTGATGATCTGAGAGGTCTTTTCCAACCTTAATGATTCTATGATTTAGAATTTTACTACCTGCTTAGCAAGCACAGTACAATCTGCTGAATACCAAGCTGCTTCTAATGCTATGTACACTTAGTAATGGTACAAATGCCATTACTGCAGAAGAGTAAGATAATGCCCATTAATTCAGACTGCAGTTATGTATGGTATCTTCTTTTAACCACAAGTATGTCACTTATATTATCTCAAAGGAATCCAAATGACCAACTACTTAACCACTAAAATTATCTATCTGGAAAAGAGAAAAAAAAAATAAAATCAAAGAACAGAAGAAATAAACACAAGGACAAGCTGAAAATACCTAAATCATAGAAGACTGAAACTAAGTCTAGTTCCACCATTAAACAACATATTATAGTTAAAACTTGGGAGGGAAAGTTTTTATTTCAACGATCTGCATTAATATGCATTTAAGGGATTTTCTTGCATCGCATTTTCATTTTTCTTTTTGTCTGCTGTCATAGAGTCTGGTTTTCTGTTTTAAATTCCAGGTTTCCATATTTCAAAATTAAACATCAAACTAAACCATTCCTTGTTTTCCCCATAAGGAATTAACTTCCATTTTCCATCAGCTTAAGCAGGCATTATATCAAGCACTGCCTGATCCACCCCTGTTCTTTAACATCTCGATATTATCATTCATTCAACTACCAGCAGTTCCAGTGACTTTATGGGACTGCTGACAGAGCAATGTCGTACACCATGTATAGGTGTAACGTGTGTCTGTAAAAATAAGTTGGCTATGTGACACTGCAGGCATGCAGGTCACATTACATGTTCAATATGTAATTTAACATACATCTTGCCACAAGTTAAAGAATGTATAACTAAAAAAGAGTTGACCTGCAATGCAATTGTGGTTCTTGTCTTGAAAAAGATGCACTTACAGCTCAGCTTTGCGTTTTGTAAGTAAGAGACATTCATTCCAACAGGACTACTAGCAGTATTAAGCACATGCTTGCATTTTTACAGGGCCACAGCAGGAAAAGTTGAGATATAAAATAAAGACTGAACATTTCGGCAAAGCCAAGATGTTTCATCTTCCTGACGTTCCAGAGAGGTGAAAGGAGTACCTGAACAAAACAAACATCTAGGATCTTCCGTCAGCAAAACCGGAAAGGATCCTGAAGGAATACAGCCATCAGTATTACAAGACAGAACTAACGGCAGAAGACACACATCGCTGCAATAACAATGTTACACAGACTTTAATAGTTTTCAGTCATAGGAGGTCTATAACATTTCAGTTCATTACAATTCCCCATGCATCCCTTAAGAGCCTCAGAGCTCATAAAAATGATGTGTCATATTTTGATACTTGTGCTAAACACAAGCTTCATTACTACCCGTATTCAAACGCAACACAATCCACACAGTCCTTACTGAGATATTTGATTAAATTTCTAATATTCATGAACTAGAGTTTTAATATTGAATGCTCAAAATTATTTAAGTCTTTTGATGTAACGGAACATAAGTCATTCAGTGTCAAGTGGAAGGCAGATCCTTTATTATAGCATTAATTATTTGGGATATTAGCATTAATTTCTTTCTCTATTTGAATTAAATGGAATTCAAAACAGTGTGAATTTATGAATAGTCCACAATGTAATTATTTCTGTATTATCCCTGAAGCACCAGCAGAAAGACTGCCTACAGACCAGAAAAGAAAGTAAGTAGATTGATTATCAATATTTCTTTTAATCTTTTTTTCTGAAATACAGGAAAGGTAAAGCTCAATATGTTTCTTCTCCACATGGCTTACACTCTTTTTTGATATAAAAATACATGTCTTTATACCTACAAATGCCATCTACATATTTTTGTATTCAACATGCAATGATTAAAGGAAACACATTTAAGCAAGATATACCGTAGCCAACTTATTCTACAACTGGAACAAAAACATTCTTAATTAAAACCACAAAGCTGCAAAAATAGCAGGGACTTTTACAAAATTTCAACACTCATGGGGAAAAACGCTACATCTTAACTTACACTTCCAAAGTTACTACACCCACAGGTTTTCAAGGAGTTCTAGCAAAAAAGACTAAAGATACAAACATGCCATCTTTTTTCCAGCAGCTAAATGGTATCACTTTTTAAATTTAATTACATTACAGGTATAGCCAGACAGTATTGCTAACAAAAATAATTCACACCTCAAAATACATAAATAAATACAACACCACTCATGTAAAACTGCTGTTTGCAGATCATCTGAGTAAGAGTTACCAGAGCACTGGATACTGAAGGATTGTAACCCAGCATAACATTCCCATACAAAACACATAAAAATCAGTATTTACAGGCTTTTATCCAACTTTAAGATTTCTGCAGTCTGGTTAAACCAGAAACAGCTGTCCAACTGAAACTGCAACTTTACCAACAAACAACAGCCAAGGCTAAAAATAAACCAAACAAACCATCTGTGCCACTGCCCCTGTTCGCAGCCCATCTATACAGGTGTCTGCTCCCCTCCCTGCAGAACTAACATGGGGTGTTTGCATCACCACTGACTGACAGCACAAATACAAAAATGATAAAAAAAAAAAATAAAAAAATCAGTGAATAAAGTGTCCAACTCCAACCAAAAATATACCCAACACTTGCCCTTCTGGTTTTGTTGAAGTTCTTACTAAAAAACACTAAAGTATCTGAAACATACACATCTTTCAAGTGACTGGACGAAGTCTACCTACCTCTTTTTCTTCTGCTAACCTAGCAAACAAACTTTCAATGTAAAATTACCAATTATTTTTTCAACAAACACTGAATCTATTTAAAACAAAACAAACAAAAACCCAAAGGGCACTTGTTTTTCCACCTGAACTCAAAAGCAAGAAAAAGCCTACAGTGAGTTTTGCTAAGCCAGGTGGCAGCGTGCATTTGCAGCAGCCGAAGTCTCCTGTGGCGGAACGCAGAATCCTTGACATGCCATCATTCAAGATCTGTCAAATTTGATAACACTCTGTGTGTGTCTGGAGGGACACCATCCATGCAGGGAAATGAACGTGTGATTTGTTGTCATGGCAGATATCAATATTCAGCCCAAGAACGTTATCATACAGCCACACATCTCTCCTTCTGCATTAAAAGGTCAAAAAATACTTTCCTTGTCGTCATCCGAAACACCATTAGGATGTCAAGCAAGAAGTCAGCTCTCTTGGAACAGCGGTAGCCCAGGATGGCAGTGGGAGTCAAGTACGACACACAACGGATGTGGGGAGAAAACAAGCGTGGTGAATACACCGCTATTGAAAGAACAGGAAGGAAAAGCCTTGCAGCCATGCTATGCTGAGGGTGTGCCTATTCCATTAAAACCAAAAGGTCAGTCCAATAGATGCTTGGGACTCCTCTCCCCTCCTCAGTGTCAGAGTTTGCTAAACAGAAGGCTTAATTTATTGCTGTTCCTTTAAATGCTTTATTAGTCCAGAATGCTCTACAGAAATTCAGATAATACACCAATTTAACTCTTCATATGCAGAGTTACTTTTAACAGAATTTAGCGTTCCTCTTCTTTCCTAAAACTGTGAAGGGATTACTCCATTAACTCCTTTATCTTACTATATAGCTAATTAAAAACTTAACTGGTATACAAAAAGGTTTCAGCCAACTTAAATTTGACAAGAAGGACAAGTTCGAAAATCCCAATAGATTTACCTTTCAGTTTGTATGCTTAATAAACACCACCATTCCTTTCTAAATCTTCCCACTCTGCAAGGACCTATTCTCATTTTGAAGGAAAGGTTCTAAAACAGTGTTTATAATGGCTTTTAAAAAATAATATAAATAAGGACAACATAGTTAAACCAGAAAAGAAATTGACTAATTCTTTTTAAAACAGCTTACTTCTATTTTCTTAAATAAGAATAAAAAGCTGAACTTTTTTTTTTTTTTTTAATGCTACACTGCTAGCAGAACCCAAAACATCACTCTAGCATAAGCAGAAAGCACCTGCTTTTGCTAACCCTCCTCCCATTCTCCTGCAGGGTCTGACGGCTCCTCCGTACTTGCATGGAGCTGATCCAGTGTAACCTGTCGGGAAAGACAGCCGAGAGAAAGCACTCAGCTAAAAGCAGCCTATCATACCGTAAGAGGACGTGACCCAGTTCACCTGTGTCAGGAAGAGCATCCGCAGTCTCTAGCCTCTCGCTCAACTTTGGTATCCGCTTTCACACCCCTGCCACTTCTCCTTATTAAGGCCCTCACAAATACTCTGATCGTGTCTAGAACTCAGAAACTTCAAATTCCTCAGAAGGCTAAAATCTGCTTTTCTATCAAAGTAATAATCTGAAGGCCTCTTCATTTACTTTTGGTTATTGATCCATTTCAGCAAAACAGTCCAGCCCTGGCACAGCAAACATTATCCACACCGCTTCCAAGGACCACACGTTAGACACCTGCTGAAGTGACAGAAGAAAGCACCCAGCCTACCAAAACAGCACAACCTGCTGAAACGTGATGCTCATGAGTTACTACCTAACTATACTTTTTTTTTTCAAACCAAAAATCTTCTCGGAAACAAAGTTTATATTTCATTTCATTTAAAAAAAAAAAAAAAAAATAAAGGAGGTTGCCTGAGAAAATTACTACCTGAATTTGTAAACATAATAAATATACCATGTTTTGTCTAATAAAATTTCAGCTCTACTCTGTATCTCACTACCTGTTTTCACATCAATCTCTACATTTGTGTGTACTCTGCAGTCAGTAACTTAGACAAGTTGAGGAAAACTGGATTAAAAATGCACCTGTATCATATTTTGTTTTGAATCTGTATTTTGTCGTGTTTGTAAGAGATAACACTTTTGAGCATTCAGGTATCTGAATGAGCTGGGTCCCAGCTCAGTTATCCCACTGTCTGCTTCACAGAATAATCAATATTAGTTACATGTCATCATAGTAATACTTGTTAATGAGATCAGGACCAAAACCAGCACAACAAACCTACAGAGGGAAAAAGCCTCTCAGCCACAGAGTCTGTTTCTATAATTTTGAACAACACTGGCTACACCAGCACGTCTGAGCTTCCACTCTAACAGACATTTTTCTCAGCACGAGTATTTCTAAAAACTTTACTGACCTTAGGTTACTGTGCATAGGGGCCATAATTTAAAATGCAATGGGTTGCTATTCTCTATTTATTCCTCTCTGCACCCAAATTCTTAAAATTTACAATACTCTGTTAAAGCTTAAAAACATACACTGCCAGGCCACCTCACTGCACGCGAATTTATTTATGCTGGGTTTAAAATACCAACTCACTTCATTAATGGTGAGAAACAAATTCATTTGTTGTGTCACATGTATTTAATGGAATATAAAAATATATATTTCATATTTCAATGCACTTCCAATTTACTCATTCCATTAGCATTTATGAAACAATTAAGAATCCTTACGATGGGTAAAAAAAGATTACTCCAAGAAAAAAAAAAAAAAAACAACAACTTAACACTTGAAAGAATTACTTTACCCACCGCTGAACACAGCAATGGTTTAATTGGGCAGAACACTGACGACTACATTATTACGAGGAAACTAATGGGCCTAATTGAATCTGCAAGAAAAATTTAAATGGAACTACCCAAAACAGAAACGAGCTTAAGGTAGTTGGGCCGACATTCACAAATTTGCAAAGCAAAACAAACAGAAAAGTCATTTTTTTAAAAGGTGTAAGTCACCAAGCTCTCATGCAGCACATTTTTCAGAAGACCGGAGAACCGTGCACTGGTTAAGTGAATAGCGCAGGCCTCACCGACACGCCTTGGGAGGAACAAACAATGCTATTTCCCACATTACAAACCCCAGCCCGGTTCTCTCTGAAGGTCTTCCACTTCAGGAACCAATAAGGATTCTTGACTCTCACTCTGTGAAAACTACTGTTCTACAACAGTTCTGTACACCTAGTAAATAAAGCGATAAAGTGTGAGTTTATTGCTTCAGTAGAAGTAGAAAGCAGCTTTCCTGCAGAGCGCCTCAACTCTCCGCCTCTTCACCATGCCGGATGACCTACTTCAGGGTGTCCAGTGACGAGCGCTCAGCACCTCACTCCGGGTCTGACCAAACTAACTGAAACACGGTGGCATCTATTCTATGATTCTATCTGGTTTCACGGACCATTTTTAGCTATCTAAAAACTCCTTCAGACATCTCTAATAATTCCCCAGCAGCAATCCTCCTTCCTCAAAACACAGAGCAGGGGGTGGGGGGGAATACCCACGGCTTAGAAACCATCAGTCCCTCAATGCAAACAGGAAATATCTTCTAGAACATACGCTTCAGATTCATAGATGCCTTGGTTTTTATTTCAAACCTGCAGCAAGTAAATTGATACAGCACCTGTCTCCATGAGTCTGGAAGCAGCTTTTATTCTCAAGGAGCATGAAAAACACAGATATTCCGGGTAGTTGTGCTGCTGCTCAAGACCATGACCAACAAACAAAGCTATACGGGCACCACTTTGAGTTGCTACTGTTACAGCTTTTACAAAGGAAAGCCACGAGCACTAGGAAGGAGTAACCAACACAAGGTACAAAAAAACAAAGGCTGGAAAAGAAGCAGACGCCGCTGACCTTATCCCTCTTCTTTAGCTGATAGTAAACGCGAGGTGACACGTAAGAGTGCAGAAACCTTTCTTTATGCTCCCAAAGCCAGCCAGGAAACCATAGAAGAGAGGAAGGGAAGATAATAAGTTCCCTTTCCACTGCAGTAACAAGCCAAAGGCTGAAGTTTAGAATTTATCATATATTCAGTAGCAAGGATGTAAAAAACGGATTATCCAGACCGTCATGGACTAACTCTGTTGTTCATTTTGGAAAAACACAGCAAAAGAGATTTTGCATATAATTATGTCACAACAGCAATCAGAAATGTCATCCGGTAGAATTAAAAGGCCAATACAACAGCTAACATTGCCATGACAGAACGACAGCGATGAGAGCTAACATCATAACAAGTCTGTATCTGTTTCATGGCCTATATAAAAATATTTGCTAATTACACTCTTGATCTTTGTGGTACAGGTGCCTTCTATCTCTACATTTATTCACTATTCCCAAAAGAGACATCTTCTGTGGAAGTCTCAAGAAGCAAGTCAGTTATGAAGATAAACTGATCTGCTTAACTGCTTAAACAGACCTGGATCAGATAGAGGATTTTCATTTCCAGAGTTGTGAAATTGGTATTTCTAAGAAGCAACATTATTTTACTTCAGAAGTTACAATCCTAAAAATGTAACATTAACATCATCTACGTGGTGCTGACTGCTTCGGATTCCTAAAAAGTAGTGGCAAAACAAGTACTTTCAAACAGAAATTCTTCCTGAGCTCCTACCCAGCGAGCCTTTTCAAATTCCTCCATATTAAGTTACCAGTCCATGCTCTCAATGATACAAACCACGCATGGTTAGGCCATGAAAATCTGTTTTTACAAAGGCCACTACCACATTTCATGAAAGAGAAGTCTAATTCTCCTACATTGAGCCACTATAACAGCAGCAGCATGTTCCTCGGAAACAAATATTGCTTCACAGCAAGGGAAGAAACGCGGCTCAGCTAAAGAACGCTTTAAAATCTTGCCGAGGTTCAGTAAGCACTGAAGTTTTAAAGTAACAAAAGAACATGACTGTTCCGAGTTAAATGCTTCATGTAATTCACAGCCTAGCCCCCATACATGCAGAGGGCCACATGCACTGTAAAAAAAAAAAAAACAAAAAACAAACAAACATAAAAAAACCCAACAGTAGGAGACGTTAACATAGGAACCAGAGTCGAGAGGCACTCAAAATGAGCCAGTCGCAAGTCAGACCAAATTACAAACCCGAATCCCGATCCGACAACTTTATCCGAGGTGGGCCATGGTGCCCAGCTGCCAGCAAGGGCTGTCTGTTAGTGTGGGCACATTTTTAAATAAAAACAGGATGAAGACTGATAAACTTAAGTAATTTCCCTCCTCAAACACTCAAGAACGTGCTTTACCGAGCCGTCAGTACACATTTTACCTTGCTGGGGTTTTTTTTTTTTCGTTTGTTTTTGGGTTGTTGGGGTTTTTTTTTAGCTTTACGTCCTTTATCTACACTGGTATCGACCGGGGGCACATCGCACCGCGCTCCTCAAGAAAAAACCCCGGCTCCAGCTCCCATAAAGCCGAAAGCCGGGAACGGAAAGAAAGAAAGAAAGAAGCAGAAAGAGAAGGGGGCTCGGTGTGGCCCTACCCTCGCCTGCCCGCCGGGTCCCTGCGCGGGGCGGCGCCGCTCCCGTCCGGGAAACTTTCCGGTTGCGCCGCGCTCCGGCCGGGAGGCGCTGCCCGCCCGCCGGCTGCCCCCGCCGGATACACCCCCTCCATTCGCCCGCCGGGCCGGGCCGGGCCGGGCCGAGCCGGGCGCGGAGCCCCGCAGGAGGCGGCGGGGGTCGGGGGGGGCTGTCCCGGCCCGCCGGTGCCCCCCGGTAGGCACAAAGCAGCGGCTGTCACACACACAGGGAGGCAGCAACTCCGGAGAATGAGGAGCCGCCCCCAACACCCCCCCCCGCCGCAGCTGAACGTGGCA
>WHYT01015026.1:79198-108533 GCA_009806455.1 Tetrax tetrax
CCCGCTCGCCCGCCGGGAGGGCGGCCACTGCCCCTCGCCCCAGCGCAGGAAAGCCGGGCCGGGCGGCTCCCTCCCTCCTTCCCCTCCGTTCTGCCGGGGCTGCGGGCTGGCACCGGGAGGCGGGGCGAGCCCTGCCCGGCGGGAGCGCCCTGACAGCCCCCTCCCGTCACACACACGTCCCCCCGGGGAGACCCGGCGCTCCCCGTACAAGCGGAATCGCCCGGGGAAAGTCCTGGCGAGCGTTGAAAGAAACGGGAATGGGGGGGGTGCGCACTTCGAGGCCGGGCTGGGGGACAGCACCGGGGAGCGGCCGGGCCGGGGGCACGGAGGAGCCGCCGCCGCCGGGGAACTTCCAGCCATGGCATCAGGGCGCCTCCGCCGCCCATTGGCCGCGGGCCGTGACGTCACGCCGGGGCGCGCGGGGCGGCCGCGGCCCCAGCCCCAGCCCCGCAGCGGCGGCCGGGCCGGGCCGGGCCGGGCTGGGCTGTTCCCGCCCGTGAGCCGGCCCCGGCCCCCACCGCCTCAGCTCTCCTCCCCCCCTTCCGCCCCGGGGCGAAGTTTCAGCCTCAGTGCCCCGCATGTTAAGCGGGTTGGGCGGTAATTTTGTTCTTACCGGAGCTCGCCGCCTACCTGCCTAGGTGGTGTTCCCTCAGGAGAGGGCGCCGGGAACGGCAGTAACTCCAAGCCACCGTTTTCTTCCAAAATTGAGCCCCGTCCCCGGGTGCGTGGCTGGGCCGGGCCGCCCCCTCTCCCCCTCGGCTCGTGGGAGTAGTGGGCTTCCCCACGGGTGGTTAAAGAGGGCAGAAGGCCCCCGCGGAGGCCGGAGGGGGTCTCGCGTGGGTTGTAAAACCATTGACCCTTCCCAACATGGCGGCTTCCAAACAGAAGGGGCTGGTGCACAGCCCGTACTGGTTCACTCTGTCCTCAGGACAGGTTTCTTGGCTTGGGAGGCAAGGCTCTGCGACACCGCCTTTTCCAAATCCAAAATAAAGTCAGCCGCCCCGTTGTCTTGTTTGCTCTGACCAAGCTGAAACAAGCAGGGAGACCGCCGGACAAAGATTTACAACTCTTTAAATGTAACGATTAAAAAATGCGTACTCTGAGATTTTCTATGCTCCTACTTAAAGTAGTTCAGAAATCGTCAAGTAACACCCTCTTCCCCTTTTTAACTTTTACTCGTTCTCACAGCATTTAATTGATGATTTGGGAAGCCCCAAGTGCCTTTCACATGCCTGCGAGATCAACCTGAAAGAAAAGCGCGGCTTCTTCTTTCTTCCAGGAAAGACTTTGCATGCACCTCAGGGAGGAACAGAAAGCCCCTTTCCCTTCCAGGCTTTTCGTGCACACATTTGACTTCGATTCAGAGAGGTGTTAATCTTCCTTTTGAAACAATAATCCGGCCGTGCGTTTTTAGAGCTGGAAAATATTTGGGGTCCCTGCTGCCTCCACCTCACTGTGCAGTGGTCAGGCCCTGCTCCAGCCTGCAGAGGCACAGGCTGAATTTAAATGGGATCGGTCAGATACAAGTCTCTGTTGTTCCTGGAAGAAAATGCACTGTGGGAGCGATAATGGAGAAGAGAATTATCCCCGCTCTCCTTTGCATTTATAGCACTCAGATAGGTTTCCTTCTCAGTTTTGTCCCTTCTTACCACACCCTTGCTCATTCCATCCTACAGAAGCCTACCACTTTGTTGTTTTTCCTCCAGCGTGATTGAGTTAAGGATGTCTAGGGGAAGGTGACACGACCTTGCAGGATTTCCAGGCTAAATTAGACCTCCGAAAGTGTTTGGCACCATAAGACACTGAGTGAACAGTAGATCTCAAAGCTTTCCAGGTATCTGAAAAAATGATAAAGCACACCTAGCTTTAGCAGATTAATCCTAATAGGATTTGTGGAAGAGGAAAGTTCTAAGGAGGGATTTGGATGAATACATTGTCTTCGGGCAAAGGACTAATTTAAGGACTGTGAAGCATATTGTTGTTAAATATACTTAATTACATTAAGAAATGATCCATTAAAGCTGGGTTTTTTTGAAACTGTGGCTTATGACGAACAGAGGACACTGCAGAAAGGGTTTGCAAGGGTATGTTGAAGTGTGTTCCCACTGCCAGTCTGCTGAACGGATCCTTATGTTTCACCAGCAAAAAAGACCAAGATGTTGCCCTGAGTAGTATTTCAAAATGTTAAGCCTACTGAAATATTAATGTACGCTTTTTGAAATGTCATAATTAGCTGTTATCTCTGGAATAACTGTTATTAAGAAGAGCTGACTGCTTGTGATTTGAGTGAGAATTAAATTCTAAATATGAGAAGATGATAGATTTGAGGGAATCTGCACAGAAATGAAAGTGGTACATGATGTGGCCGGCACGCTATTTTGTGTAAAGAAAGTAAATATGCAAAGCACGCACTTTTCCATATGCATAAGAGCAGTGCAGTCCTTAGAAAATGTATACACAGGAGAGACGAGCATGAGTATTTCTCCCAGCCTAAGGCTGTAGCTGTATAGTAAAAATAAAAGAAAAAAATGGTTAAGCAATAGAAAGATGCCTCTTCGTCTTTGGCAAAGAAACAGCCTGCCTCATGCTGCTGCTTCAGACAGGGTTACGTGCAAACAACAAACCCAGAGGTTGCATGACAGACTTGTTTTGCAATTACATAATGGCAGTCAATTCATCTTGATATTCGTATCTTGCACAAGAGGCTAAAAAATCATGTTGTGTCTTTTGGCTTGTATTTCTATATTTTTCTTCATTCTTTCTTTTTTTTTTTTTTTTTATGACTACCCATTTTCTGTCCTTCATGCAATGCTGCTTGTGCTTTACCACCCACCCAGTGGAGCGGTGGCTTCCTCGGGGTGGGCGTGCGGCTGTAGTCTCCACCACAGATCCCAGCTGTACAGAACCAAACCACACTAACGTTTTTACGCCCCGTCACGGAAAGGAGACGACTGCCACCTCCCAGATCGGGCTCCTTCCACCTTCTGCACAAATACCTCATCCTTTCTCCAGATGCATCAGGTTTTCTCACCAGCTGCTGTATATGGAGCAAGAGCTAATACTCATTCCCATGGGCCGCTAGGAGACATTTTAGCAGGGATGTGAGAAAAAAAATCTGGAAAACGGCATTGTCGAGTTCAGATGTGGACAGCAAAGTTTGGTCACTCTGTGTTAGTTCACTGGGGAGAAAATACACCTAAATCTAAATTAACCTGTTTGAAAAATCGCTACTCCTGCTTTTCAAAACTGGCTTTTAAAGGCATCGATACTTTAATAAACTCCATTTATACACATGGGGTTGTAATACTGTTGTAGTATACAAACAGATGGAGAGGTAAAGAAACACTGGGTAGTCTGGAAAAAAAAAAGGTGATTTTTAATTCTCTCTAATCTGAAATAAAAAGATGTTTATTTTAATAACAACTTTCAGAAAACTTCCCAGCTGATGATTCGGTTAATTTTAAAATATTGAAAGCAGTATCAGTGTCTTTCCTCTCTCTCTCTCAAAAAAAATCTCCTTCTTAAGGGGTTTACATCACTATACATTATCTAGTTTCTGTTAAAAGCATGTGCTTCATTCCCATGTAGATGAAAGGGCATTACATGACGGCTACCAGGGGAGAATAGATCCCAAATACTCAATTAGTTACTGCTGAGTCACTTAAGTGTATTTGCACAATGATTCTAATTCAGCCTGACGGTAATGCAGCTGCTTTTCTCACTTGCTGCACGGCTGCTGCATCTTCAATGACATTTATGAAAAATGTTGAGGGGGAAGAACGTGTCCTTAGAGCTCAAAATACATCCGAATTCTTCTCTTCAATAGACGAAAGCTACCCAAAGGTGCTGTAAAACTGCAAGCTGAATCTATCAGCAGATCACATTTTATTATGACAAATTCTATCGTTATCTTTTGTAGACAGTTGCTAAGACTCAAAGTATTTATGTAAGGAAAACAAACTGGTGTTTGGGGTTTTGGAAATGTCAGGGCCCTTGATTCTCCTGTTTATTTAAAAGTGAAAGTGTGCTGAGGGACATCTTTTGAACTCTATTCAAAGGTTAAAACTGATCTTTCAAACAATTTTGAAATTCAAAATATTGCTGCTAAATGGTTTGACTCAGCAGTGTAATCTCCATTTTGCATTTAAATACCAAATTCTGTCCAGAGCTGGCTGTTCTGCACACTGCAGAGACTCGGGCATTGCATCTTCCAGCAATGAGGTGCAACCATCTCAGGGGAGGAGCACAACCCCCTGACACGTGGCAGGGCTGTGCAAGAGTTCATACGCAGAGTATAGCGTCTCGCTGCCAAAGTAGGTTATGTCGGCGAAATGTAATTATCCACCCTGAACTTTGCTCAGGGCTGCAAGCTGATATTCCCTTCTCATGGGGAAAAACATGCAAGGAGAGGCAACAGAAGAGAAACAGGGGAGCTTATCTCTTGCCTGGAGATCCAGTAGGCTGCATGACCAATTTATGGATTGCAAAAGCCCAGGGACCAGTGCTTTCTTTGCTTGGAAGAGCATTTTTCAAGTGTATGTAGTTGTGTATCCCTACCAATGCAAGGAAGCTTAACACGGTGGGTCCTCAACCTATTCAACTTCCATGGCAGCTTCCTTGGGGATCCACCAGCTGCAACCTTGCAGCATCTGTGTGCTTGGGCAGAACTTCTCTGGCCCATCCCATCTTGGCATGGCAGCCACAGTCTGGGGAGGTGGGCAAAGGGGCTTGCTGTAGATCCATAGTTATGTTGGTGGATCCTGTCGACCTTGGGCAACAGAGGAGAGGGACAGTGGCACTGATTTGTGCCAAAAGGCTGGAAAAGCAGCTGCAGGTTGTGAGTGAAGGCAACACAACGATCCTGTAAGTTGATGCTGACCTGGGTTTAAGTTCCTACTCAGCTCTGTAGTATGTGCCTACAGCCTTAATTACCAACTTCAAATGCAAGAGGTGACTTCACCCTTAAGAGCTCTAGCTTGTGTCAGTTTCACAAGCTAACAATACTGTAGTTGGCTGCAGAGAAGGAAACAAATGTTCCTTATTAGCCTTCCCATTTCTAATAACTGATGACTAATCATAGGCCCTGCCTTTGAAAACTGTATTGCCAATGATTATCGTGTTGTTGCTGTTGTACAAAATATTTGGTATCTCTGAAAGCACCAAATCCAAGAAGCATAAGGCTAAGCAAGAAACTCAACCTTCAAACAATGTTTTCATCCTTCATGACTGACAGGGAAAGCATGGAAGCCTGATCCCAGTGAATTTAGAAACCCGTAGATAAAAGAAAAATCAATGTGCTTTTAAATCAGGATTTTACATCAGTTTCATGATTGGTGTCCTGATTGAATTTTTGAATGTTTGAGGTTGGCAATTCTGAACTAGGTCAGATACTGTAAGTAGTTTTCTGCTATTATATGCTGTCATGAAGTTTACCTTCATGCAACATTTCCTATTTGAATAGGTAGTGCAGACTGTTACCGACCGGTACACAAGATTTTAGTCTACAGTCTGCACAGATGTACAATTCACACAGATCAAACATCATTTACAATCTACACGGGTCATAGCCAAATCTGCTTTGTCTGGTTCAGAATATACGAAAGTGTAGTCTGTATGTTACCTTTCAATCTGGAATTAAAAGACAAAAATGACCATAACAGAAGAGTGATCACTAGATGACTTTCTGTGCACCTACATGATCTGCAATAACGGGGTAGAACACAACGGGCGTACAATAGCAAACCAAGACTCCCGATGAAAATCTTAACTTCAAGATGTTTTATATAGTCAGTTTTTAAATTTCCTTATTAATGTTAAGAGCTTATGATCTCTGTACTTAACAAGTGACATCATTCTTGTTTTCTAATGAGAAATAGGTTTAAAAGGAAATACGCAAACAGGTGTGACTTTAAAATCAGCATGTGGATGTACAAGATGATGGACCACTGTTTTCAGTAGAAGTGCTACGTAATTATTGTAAAATACAGAGTACTCTGGTATTTTGCTGTCACTCAGCAAGTAACCTCAGTCACCACTGTGGAATTAATTGAATGGTACATCAGTACAATCAATTGCTGCTCTAACTAATTAAAATTAGAATTAGCTGAAAGAAAAATAGTATAAAGAAGTAACATGATTGAAAGATAAATTGTCCTGTGACTCCGTCAGTTATAATTGCAATTGCTGAATGATTATACATAATCGAAAAACTGAATACAAGACAGCAGCATAAAAATCACTGGTCAAATCAAATATTGTAAAAGAATCTGGAAACACTGAATTGTTAAATCACAGAAGGAGAAAATTTTAACTATTACAAAATTATAAATACTGGTTGTTAACTGAAATCAAGATAAAGTAAAATTTATTTTAAATATTGATTGTCTTTTAAACAGAACTCATGTTCTGTACAGTTAATGATTTTAAGGAACAAACTTAATTTTTAGTTGCAACAAAAGAGCAGAAAAAAAATGATCAGGTTGCAAAATACAGTTACAAGTTTCTTGGGTTTGGGTGGGTTTTTTGAATTTTAAAGCAATCCCTTTTTAAGCAGCTGTTGCACAAAGACCTGGCAATAGCAAATGGCTGAGCATATCTAACCTCAGATCTGCTCCCCTACCATTCTTTTAACTGATCTCTAGTGCATACAAGTATTGTCTAAAGACAAGAGAAATAATTCAGAAGCAGTGTTCCCAGCCTTTGTTTTCTGTCACTGTCACCCAAGTGCTATATAGCTTTAGCTTAGCTGGTAAAGCTTTGGCAGTTTAGCATTCCTGTCATTTATAAGATTATTGTAATAGTTCACCAAGATGATGGAGGGCTAATTTGTAGATGTAAAGCACAGAGGGCATTGTATACAGCTGGTATATTTTAGTGTTATGACTTGTAGCAGCAAAGTCAACTCTGATTTAGCTGAAAAATCCAGCGGTCCACTGAAACGTATCAGGTGCTGTTTTTTCTGCACAAACTTTCGGTAGGTCTGTTGTATTTACAGTTTTGACCCTCATTAGCCAAATACCTTTGTCGTGCTAACATAAGTCAAGCGGTGTTTATCTGTAGCCTGTGAACTTATACGGGCATATGAAGCAGAAGAGTCTGGACGAGCGTCTGAGATGGAGCCATCCACCAAAAGTAGAGCAATTTCGACCCAGGCAAGAAATAGGCTATTCCAGACCAAGGATCTGCACAGTTCCCCAAATTCCTGATTTGAAATATCGCAGCTCTTTCAATGTCAAGCCTGTCTTGAGTGGAGATCGCTCGCCTTAGCTACAAGCGCACTCTCTGCCGCCAGGCCGGAGGCACAGGAGGTCGTTGGCCACGTGCTGCTCAGCTGCTGCATGAAAATGCAGTGGTCCAATGCAATAAGGAGTTATTTGACCTGACTCTAATAACCAGTTTTATTCCAGGTTTGAAATTTAAAACATCAGACACACTGGCGTTTAAATGTATGTGAAATGAGTGATTTCTTACAAACTTTTATATGGTGTTTTTCTCCTGTCTCCTGGAGGGTTTTCTGCAGAGCTCTCCACCACAGCATCCTTCTGCTCTCCTGGGATTTCAGATTTGGTTGGTGAGGTCCCTAGCTGACAGGGCAAAATTCTGTAAGCAACCTTAATTGCAACTCATTTACTTTCTGTTCATACTGCTAGGTCTTCATGGTCCTTTTTCACAGATTAATCAGGGAAAAGACTGTTTCCTCTGCCTGCATCTCACAAAGCAGGTTCATTTACTTTCCCTTCAGACCACAGGGAACCCTGCAGAGGGTCAAGGCTCGAGTGCCGATCCCTCTGCAGCCCCCCTCAAAGCCCTTGCCAGCACAGCTATAGCTGGCTTGCCTTCCCTTGCCATCTGCTGGCTTTGGAGCTCCTGTGAAAGGGTTGGGGCAGGAAAAATGTTCCACACCGTGGGAGGGTGGGTGGGAGAAATGATAACGGGGAGTGGTTGCATTCTCCCCATTCCTGTCCCAAACCTCCTAGTCACTGGGCCCTCTACACTGAAATACCTTCTGGAGGGGAATTCCTGGGAAGTATCCGAGCTAGAGGGAATAAATTATGCCTTTAAGTCTAGATGTTATGCTTCAGGTAGGTCTAAAGATGTTGTGAACCGGGCTTTGTGCTGGTCCCCACACTGTTCTTTGCCTGGTGCAGTGTCTCACATCGCAGTGCAGTGTGTTTTAATTATATCCTTCATTTTCCTAGCGCTGCGCTGCCTTGTGCTTTGGTGTCTGTAACTTTGAAATTGTTTACGGAAAAGCTCATGGCTCTCACTGATTTCATCTGCTCCTGCAATTTTACCATGAGTCATCCAATATGGTCTGTACTTTGTTTTGGTTACAGACCAAACTGCCTGGATCGCATCTTTAGTTAGGTGGTAGGCAAAAGAAGCAAGCAAATAAAAACTTTCTTGCTCTCAAAGCTTTGGAAGCACACTTTAAAATGTATACTCTTCAGCTTTTTTACTAGGAGGTAAATAAAAATAAGCCTGCCATCACACTTATAATAGTGTTTATTTTGGGTTACGAGTTATGCATACCAGTGGCTGGCAGTTCTGAGTGTTTGCTGTCTCTGAAATTTCCACGTATCTCCACGTGGGCACCCAGAAATCACATTACCCACCCTTGGGAAAGTAGTGATGTTGTTACACCTCACAGGGCAGTGATGAGGCTTGATGAATGTTCATAAAGCACTTGGAGATCCACAAAGGGAAAGCATTGAAAGAATAGTAGTCTTGTGTTTTTTAAGTGCTTCTAAGTAGCCTAGATCTACTTTCAACTGCATTCAGAGTTTTTTTTCTTGACTAGATTTGTGCTACACTGCTTTGCCTGCGAATCTTTATAATGGGGATGGCAGAATCACTACAGCAGTGCAGCACCTACCCATTTATATTTCAGTCTTACACCTGATTTGATCTTTCAAGGGCAGTTGGTAAGAAGCAGAAGCACACAGCGGAGCCTGAAAGGACTGCAGAGGGAATCTGATGAGATGGGTACAACCACACGGTCCCCTTCTAGCCCAGAGCTTCGCTTGGAGCCTTTAACCTGTAGGACAGAAATAAAGTCCTCACACTTTTCTGCCAAAGCTGAGCCTATTGAGAGCACTGATTACAGTAAAAATCCTTAAGCTACACTTGCAGGGAGGATCCTTTTCCTTTTATGATTTGATGAAGCCAGGAAGTCACTAAGTGAGTGCAGCCTTTTCTGAGCAGGGATGCTGCTAACAGGCAACATCAGTGTAGGTTTTAAGAACAACACATTCAGGTGCACCGACCAGACTAACGGAACAAAAAGTTATTTTTTTCCACAATTTGGCTAAAAGTGGCATAATCACATCCATTACTTTATCGGAGTTGTTACCTTTGCAGTTATAAACAAGAAGGCCTCGCCAATTTTCCACTCAATGGGAAAATTCTCTATGCTTTCATAGCAATACACCAGAGACAGCACATAATGGAAATGTTGTCATGGAGTGCTAGCTCAAAAAGAGAGGAAAATGGCTGAAGAATTAACTCTCAAAATACTTTTTTCTTTAATTTTCCTTTTTCCTTTTCCTTTTCCTTTTCCTTTTCCTTTTCCTTTTCCTTTTCCTTTTCCTTTTCCTTTTCCTTTTCCTTTTCCTTTTCTTTCCTTTTCCTTTTCCTTTCTTTCTCTTTTTCATTCTCTTTCTCTTTTCCTTTCTCTTTCTTTTTTTCTTTCTCTCTAATATAGAAACATACAGAGAAAAGGAATTCCATCTCAAATTGGCCTGTATGTCTTTTTTTTTTTGCTATAATTTAAGATTTAGACCTATAGCAAATACACTTGACTTTTCAGTTGTAATTTCCCAGGCGCTTCTTGCTTATGTCTTTTATTGGTGCTGCAAAAATAGACTTGCAGACATGCAGATATCATGGAATTAAAGGTAACATTCTGCATTAGCAGAATAAAGGAGTCTGGGGAATATGTCTGCCAACGAATTTCTCCCAGTTAGATGAATGCTGTCCTGTTTTTATGTATCTTTGGGTCAAAGTATGATTTGCCTATGTGCCCTCACTCCTCAGTTCCTTGTCTTCTGAAGGGCAGGATGGGCAGAAAGGTCTTGGTAGGCTATAAATCTGCTTGTTCTCTGCTGCTTACATACATCAGCTGAGCTAACGCCAAAATGGGAAGCAACCTGTCCCATTCAGAGCTGTATTTTGCTCCGTGTTCGCTTCCTGCAGCAGTGCAGAAGTGTGTGTGTTTGACCTGCCTCGCCTGAGTCCTCTTTAATTCAGATTAATTATTTACTGGCCAATAACAATTGATTATCTGAAACAAAGGTAAATATTACTCTAGACATTTGTGGTTTCCCTAAGGCTAATTCTTAGATTAAATCATAGATGTTTATACTCTGGGAGAAAACGTTTATTCAAAGCTAGGAGAGCATGTATCCAATATGAACGTATCCCCAGCAGCCACCGTTTTGGGTGTGTGTGACTATTTGGACAGCCACCTATGTTCATACTGATTTATTTTTTGCTGATGAAGTTGTACCAATATTCTTCATTCTTCAGGTCTCTGCTAGTATTTTCACTGGCAGAGGTGTTCAATGCATACAAGCAGGACCCAAGCCCAGAGCTGGGCATGCTGCTCCCCTGGAGACCACACACGGAGCCTGTGGGTGCAGCCACCAAACTGCTCAGCTCTGGACGAGGAGAAAAGGGGACAGTGTTCTGCTTACAGCAGCTCTGGCCCTGACTTGGACCCTCCCCTTTGACTCACTAGTGTGGCATAAAGCTATGTAGGTTTTGCTTGTTGTTTTTTTATTTCTAGGTTGTTGCACTGAGGTGGTTTAAGTACAAAGCCAACACGTGGGTGCCAGTGTCACCGTGAGATACAGGGTGGGACTGTGCATTGGCAAGGGCATGAGAAGGCTGAGACCTCCAGCTTTGAGGTCACAAAGCAGTTATTTCGTAGAATTATAGAATAGTTTGGGTTGGAAGGGACCTTTAAAGGTCATCTAGTCCAACCCCCCAGGACTCACCAGGACTTGTGAAACCAAACCCTTGGGGCAAAAGGGTCACAAAACCAGCACCCTCAGCCAGCACCTTCTGCAAGGAGCTTCTGTAGCCTGGCATCAGGAGATATGGGGCATGAGGATATCTTAGAGATCCCACCCCTGCTCCTCTGGCCAGGACAAAGGGAGCCCAAATTTGCTTTGCTGGGCATACAGTCTCTGTTTTTGTCTACATTTAGTGACTCCCTCCTTTCCACCTGAGTTCCTGACACATTAAGCAGTGACACTACACACCCTTTCTCCAGCCTCATTAATCTCACATTTACCTTCAACAGCAGGAGGGTATCCATAGTCAAAGCTGCTGCATAACCATTGTGGATCCATCCTCTGGTTTTGTGCCTGCTCTGAGGAAGCCCGCTGTGCCAGGCTCTCAAGGTAAATGAGACTATTTTTGGATTGCGACCAAGCCCAGACGTGACAAGAGCATCAGGTCCCAGTCACGTGCAGGCGCAGAGCTGGCAGCGTTTAGAGGCTTGTGAAGTCAAACAGGAAGGTATGGATTTGTGATGTTGAGCACAGGCATCTTCTTAATAATACATAAGTCTTTTGTTAGTCACTTAAACCTTTCATTGGGTCAAGCCCTAAGCAGCTCAGTAAATTGCACTCATACAATCAGGAAGCCGAAGCAATGTCACATAGAGCCACTACCCCCACATTGTCCCCGCTGAACAACTGCAGGAGTGCGGTGAACAATCTTTAACCACCTAAAAACACTTCCTGCAAACTATTTCATGCCTACTTGAATGTAAGATGTACATTCTTGATTTACGAGTGCCTTCCACTCTCCCTAATTTTCTTGAACATTTGGTTTACTGTTTGAGCAGCTGTCGGATTTTTTTTTTCAGATTAAATTGATAATTTTATTTAGACAAGAAAAAATCTAGTAAAAGTGGCTTATTTTAGAGATTCTTATATATTAGGAACAAATCCTTTACATATTTTAGGTGGAAGTGGATTTGATGAAGAAATAAAAGTCTCCCAGTGTCAGCCTTAGGCAATAGCATTTTGTTGTAACAGACAGCTGCAGAGAGGGAGGTGGAGTCTATATGGGGAACTTATTGGAAAATTGCAGCCCGGGAAGAGGGAGGCTGGGTTTAGGATTAGCGAATGAATTCCCCTAGCTCCTCTCCCACGAATACATCAGTGGAACGTGGATGACCCTAATTCTGGGAGGGAGAGGCAGCAGGCAGTAACCCTACCCCTCTGCCCAGCTCCCTTCGCTCCCAGTAACTCCCCCAGCCCTGGAGAGCAGAAGCCCTGGCTTGTCCTGCCCTGCAGCCGCTGCCGGCCCAGGCAGCGCCAGGTGCAGAAGTGTCGCCTCCGCCTTTCGCTCCCAACTGAACTGCTTCTCCTAAGTTTATGTGTTTGCTGTTAGTCTTAAATGCTCTTCCCAGCGCTCATTTTTCAAGGAGGTGGATATATTCTGATCCAAATGCTTTGGTGTATTTTAATAACACTTCCATCGATTTACTGCTTGCTAAACCAACAGCATAATCGCTATATCCGATAAAGGAACATGTTCAAGGGTGATGTTCACACTAGGATGGTCTTAGAAGAACTAGTAAGTATACAAGAAACAATTTATTTGGGCACATTTTTAGATATTTTGCCTCCTATTACAAATGATGCAGTGATGCCATTTAGAATGTAAATGACATCAAATATGATCACAGATTTCTTCATTTTCATTAAGTCTGAGGAAATAAAATATACTTTCCATAAAACAGGACCATGAACTACAGACACATCTCTTACAACTCAGACAGGTAAAGAGAGAAGACATCTCTACATTGAGTGTATATACTGGAAGCCTGCATCTCGTATTCATACACAGGGAAGTTTTGCTTCAGGTTTAAGTGCTCACTACTTCAGATATTAAGATGATGAACCAGGTCTAAAATGTTAAACCTGTTGGTTAGAATAAACATGTACATGTTGAAAACTTAGGTCAGAAGATCAGCGGGACTAGACTGGTGTTGTACCGCTGCAGCGCTATAGAGTGAGGATACGAGCGCCGGTCATGTTGTCTGGATAACTTTAAATTACAGCCCCTCTTAAAGCAATAGGATTTTCTTCATGATTTCCTGTAAAATGTCATCTATATGCATAGCAGCCCATGAGCAATAATAATACAATTACTAGTACAGCACAAATTAATTTCTGAACAACTGTCTCCTTACATGAAAGTTCTCTTGGAGGGGAGAAAAACAGAGCAATAGGCAAAATCCACTGCATTTGCACAAGGCCGGGACACTTGGGCTGCCCATGCAGCTGGAGAGTTGTAATCCAAATCCTCTCCGCACGTGACCGGAGCGAGCTCGGAGCTGCTTTGCCGGCCTCTTAAGTACAGCCTTTCCCAGGGAGCGAGCAAAAGGCTGCCGGACTCGCTGCAGCCGGACTGCAAACGAATTTCTTCGGGCGCCCAGCCCTGCTGCCAGGCCCGCTCCCAGCCGTCGGCAGGCGAGCAGGCATCCTGGCACTGGGACCGCGGGAGACGGGGTGCCGGGGTGCACGTCCTGGAGGTGGAGGCCACGTCTCCAGGGAAGCTGAGAGGTCTCAGGGATCTTGACTGTCCCTCTGAAAAACCGTTTTATCAAAGTGACCGGATGCTGGTAACACGTAGTTGTCCTCTTCTTCAGCAGAACAGCAGCGTGGCCAGGGATCGCGGCTGAAACGGCTTGGGGTCCTTGGGGAATGGCGGTGCACCCCAGCTGAACTGACAGGGCGGTGAGGAGCTTGTGCAGCTCCTCTGCACCGTGGGTGAGGACAGGACAGGGTGACTGCAAGGCCAGCCCCGGTTGACCTTGCCAACAGTCTGTCCCCTGGCTCAGCCTGCACGGTGCAATTAATGCGAAATCACAGTGCGGTCAACCCTGCCTTGCCTACAGCTAAACGGCACAGCGCTTGCGAGCTGTGCAGCGCGTCCCTGTGAGATCTGCCTTTCCCCAACACACCAAGCCCTCTGCACAGGGGTCCCTGGCCTTGCTCCCATCTCCAAATTGCCCTCTACACCAGGCTTTGGGGAGCAGCTGGGGAAGGCCCGCCCTTCTGTGTGTGCGTGCGGAGGAGCGGGGTGTGAGGGCTTCTGCGCATCCTCCCGCCCCAGCACTGCTCCCATGGACGGCCCGATGCTTGCCGTACAGATGAAGTTTGAAAACACACAGGTAAAAAGACCAAAAATAAACCATCCTCTCTAATGCCGATATAACTCTTCAGTTTAGTCTAAACCACTCAGGCAAACCACAATATTTTGAGAAAGAGAGTAAATGTAAGTACTCACGTCCTTACAGCCGGTAAAACAAAATAAAATAAATGCAGCAGACAGCCAGTTAGAATGGACAAACAGTCCTTTGGGGAAGAATTTCCCAAGCCAACCATTAAATTCAATACATTATTCCCTGCTCACTCTAGGCTCCTAAAGAAAGGATAGCGCTTCGGGGATGACAGGGGAACTGAGGAAATGAGATAAAAAAGCTATAGAAATTGAATTTCCTCACAGCGTA
This sequence comes from Tetrax tetrax, assembly GCA_009806455.1. Lineage (NCBI taxonomy): Eukaryota > Metazoa > Chordata > Aves > Otidiformes > Otididae > Tetrax > Tetrax tetrax. Next base: position 93,732 of record WHYT01015026.1, read on the forward strand.
ATTCTTCCATATACTGTGTAAACTTTCCTTACCTAAATAAATACTCTGGGGCACACAGGTTTTTACATATCAAGTGTGACTCTGATGGTAACCTTTGCCTATGCTCCGATTGCCCAAGAATCTCAGAAAATACGGGTACATTTACATCATATATACTCTCTTGAGCTAGACAACAGTTGGGAACCACAAAATTCTTCCAAACATTTGAAAATACTGAAGTCTTAAACAAAAAAGGAAAAGAAAACAAAGCACACACACCACTCCCCCCACCACCTCCAGCAATCACCCACCTTGTCCAGCTCTGGCTGTAAATTATTTTAAATATTAAAAGAAAAAGATCTTTGGTCTTTTTTGGTGACTTGACCATAAACACCTCTGCGTCTTCCCTTGTCAATATTTAATTGATTCTGCCTGAACAGGCAGCATATAAGCAGAAAAGAAAATAATGAGGTAATGAGAAAAATGTTTCAGACACTTAGGCTGTAAAATAGCAATGTAAATATCAGCTATAGTTGCACTATGTATTACATTCAATATATACAGTTCTATTCATTGCTGGAGTATCCCATGAGGCAGGCGTACTTTATATACAGCTACATTTAGGACAAAGAAATTACAGCGTACAGCAGTTAGGAGACTTGCCTTTGATCAAAAATAAATTCATTATCAGAGACGAAATTCAGCACAAAGCTCCTTATTCCACTGCTCCCACCCACTGTCTCAACAGAAAGATAAATATTTTTACATTCATAAAATAGGAATTAAAATTATTTTGCTTCAAGTGCTTTTGATGTCTCTGAAGTATTAAAAAAAATAAGCCAATCTCTCAATTTCTTACCTTACCTTTAATCTAAATTAATCAAAAAATCCATCCCTTAACCACTAATCCTACACGTGTGTTATACAGCAGCACAGGGACTAATAGCATCAGCTCTTGACAGGTGGAGATGGGTAAAGTCTTACCTTCTTGCTCTACCAGAGCTGGCCATTGGAGAGTTTGGTTTTAATCTCACTTTTCTCTCTGGTAAATGAACAGCTCAAATCAGATGGATTGCCTTGAAATCAATTAATTTATTTTTTCTCCCTGAGACTCTCATAAAGATCTACTTTCCATCCTTGAAAGAAAAAAACCATCTAAATAGAAGCAAAAAACAAATAACAGAGCACGAGCTGTGATTTATTCAGTCCAACATTGAAGAATCAGTTCTCCACTCAGAACTGAAGATGGAGAATTTAGAACCAAATTTGCTCCTTTCATTCAAAGACAAGACCATGAATCATTACTTGTTTATGTACAATCTGTCTTACTATACTTTGTGTAGAGGAAGTGCTTTCAACCACACCTTGCTCTGCCTGACCTGTTCTTGTTCAGATTTCATCTAGAAACGTCCTTGTCATTGACAATAACAGGAAATAAACATAGTTTTGTAGTATTTAAATTGTTTCATCAAGAGTATCAATTAAAAAAAAAGATAGCTTAAAGTTAACCCGCTGGGAAGAAAGAGGATAAAGTCCTTCACCCATATAGATTTTTTCTTTTTCGCTCTTCAGAGTGGTTTTCAGTCTTGCATCCCTGGAGTTAATTAACTTTAACAGAATTTTGCTATCCCCTCACTTTTATTGTTAAAAATAAAGCCTTCCGTCGTAAATTAAGACCATCATAAACTGAATCATAGACTTCAGCTTATGATTATTTCTACTATTGATAATGAAAAAGTTCTGTGTCATAATGGAACAAATCCCACAGCCTTTTAAGTTGCCTGCATGAATAATCTGCGATGTCTCCTATTTTAAATGTTTACTAACGTTGTCTCCAAATTTTGAAAGCCTTGTGAATTTGACAGGGCAATTTCAATTTATTGCATCCTAAAGATCTTCGCAGGACCAGGAATAAGAAAAGTCCTCGTCTAAGTGGCAGGGAAGAGACAACTCCAGGCCCACTTGCAAACCCTGCAGCAGCTGACGGTGCCAACAGGGGCTAAAGCCCCTTCCATGCTGCTTTTCTCCTTCTCCTCCCCTCACACATCTTCTCTGCTGGGTGACTACAGACCATATTCTCAATAAAATGTTGTCATTGAAGATACTGGAAATACAGTGGGACAGAAGGTCAAAGTATATTTTTGATCCACTGACCTGAAAATTCAAACCAAATCAAAATTATTCATTTACAGTACAAAGAGATTTATATTGCTGATGCTGGCTGCGTGCATACTTCTGCAGTCCTCCCCACCATGAAAACGCCATCACCTTCATAGCTTGGAATAGCGTAAGTGAATTTTACAATTAGAACAGATATATGCACCAGCATCACCCAGGTATAAAAACAGTTGTAGTCAGAGAGAAAATGCTTTTTGATATTTTAAAAGAAGTAATTTCCTTTGTTGCAAACATTGAAGAGTGCACCAGAAAAGGTGCTTGTGCCGTCTACCTAAATTCCTTCCGTCTCACATAATAAGGGACAAAACCAATGGGAAACTAGCTTTGGGGAAATCTGTGAATAAAGGTAATATTTAAATAATTCAGTTCTGTGAAATGCTCTCTGCAGTCTTTTTCCTATCCGGGTGAAAAACGTAACATCGACTTGGGACAGCCTATAGATGAGGACTCTATTAAGAGATATTTAAATCAAGATGTGATTTCAACTGTTTCCAACTTCCCCTACTTCAGAGAGTGCTCTTTTGGCAGGGACTGAAGTTAGAGAAGTTGTAATAAATACATAATTTTAAAACATCTTATATAATTTTTAGACGATATGTATTAGCAAAACGTGACCCTTGAAAGAACAGAACAGAACCAAGGATTGGAAAGAACAAAACCAAGGACAGAAACACATCTCTCCCACATGATTTCCATCCCTGCAGGATCTGCGGAAAACAAAAAAAAATTGCATTGACTGCTCTAAGATGCAAATGTATTGGAGAGGATTGGAGCAGAGGCATGTTTTTAAATAGAGATGTCCCTGGAGAGAGATAGTTCTTTGGACTGCAGTATTCTGGCATCCGTGCTTAGGGACAGGGGTGAGCAAACCTCCAAAGCTCTTCTTAGGGATGACATCTGCAGAACAGATAAAGCGTGATGCACCCGCATTTGAAGCAGGGGGCTGAGCAAGAGATATCCATATGGTAAAAGCTCCTTTCCCAGGTCGAGTGACAAATGCCACATGCAAGACCTACAGCGCCGTCAGGGCAGAGCAAGTTACAGCTCCGTTCCTTCCCCCACAGCTCCATCCCTGGACATAAATGTCAAAAGTACAGTCTGCAAATGCAGTCTAACACAAGAACTATGTTTTAAAAAACTTTATTTCCAAGTGGACCCTATTAGAATTTTGTTTCCCCAAAGTACAGGGACAACAATGTTACAAAAATAAAGTAAGAAAGATGAATTGGAATAAAACATTTGAGTGGAAACACTGAGTTGTTTCCATGACTAAAGGGAACTAATTTATTTACTTATACATTCTTTGTAATCTCATTTTCTCCCATGTGACAGCCAATGACTCATCGTTTGTTTACTGATGAAGAAAACATACTTTCTGAAATCTGTACATGGAGAGATCTTCTCCGGACAGTCCACATTCCTCCCACGCCCAAAAGCGGGCTGAGCCTCCTCCGCAGCGCCCGTCTCACACATCCACACAGCCCCACGGACAACAACCCTCAGCATCTTGGGTCAGCAGGGCAGGGAGAGGTGGAGGAGATGTATCCGCACAGGTGCTGCCCGTAGGGACCACGTAGGGCAGATAAGGCAGCTTGAGCTTGCTTGGCTTTCCCTACAGGGTTTCCCAGCCTCAGTGGTTTGAGGACTTTCTGGGCAGAGAAATGTAATGCTGGCAATGCAGCAGGAAGAGCTTGGAGCCAGCTCTGGTATGCTCTGTCCTACTGTATTTCTGGGCTTGATACATACCAGCTGAGGCAGCACTACCAGGAAATACATGTGGGGAGATGTTTGCCTTCTCTTTTCTTTCCTCTCCCCTCACTTGCATCCTCATCCTGGTAAAAATGAGCAGAAACTGAAATGCAAAGATATTTCTGGGATGCTTCTTCAAGGCAGCAGACAAAAGAAAAAGATCTGCATTGAAGAAAAGGAGAAAAATTCTTAATTTCTCACAAAGCAGGAAGCTGTAAAAATCATAGAAACATAGAATCTTTAAGGTTGGAAGAGGCCTCCGAGATCATCAAGTCCAACAGTCAATCTAACACCACCATGCCTACTAAACCATGTCCTGAAGTGCCACATCTACACGTTCTTTGAACACCTCCTGGGATGGTGACTCTACCACTTCCTTGGGCAGCTTGTTCCAGTGCCTGATCACTCTTTCAGTAACGAAATGTCAAGAGAACTTCTATGGTAGTCTGCCAGCATCTTAGGAATGAGGTCTACTCGCTTGTAGACTTCATGTAAAAGGTTGCTACTTTATTGTTGTTGGTTTCCTTTTTCTACTTCCATTGTCTGTCCTTTGAAGAGACTTGCTGGACCTCTCGGAGCAGGTGTTAGCTGGAATTGTACACCATCCACCACGTGGGAGAACATGGCCCCAAACAGCAGGCCTTTCCCCAAACCCCAGTGCCTTTCCCCAAATCACAGACCTCTCTACCATTTGAGGTGATGGACAGCCACCGTTGTTTGATGCGGTGGGTTTCCATCATTACAGGCCTCTAGTTATTAAAAACTAACAAAACTGCTAACAGATAAACACAAGAGATCATCAATCCTTCCATTAATTAAAAGGGAGTATTCCAATACGAGTGATAATTATCTTAAGCGGATACAGGATACAAGCCTCATAGCAGGACTGACTACAGCAGGGAAGCCTTTAATGCCAGGGGGTAACATTAGTCATCTGGGAAATCCTGAGAGTGCTCTCAAACAGCCAGACTAAGCTACCTGTCTGCAGCTGGAAAACAAATGATGTCCTTCGATCTCAGCCAGCGTCTGTTCCCAAGTCTACAAATTCTGCTGGTGGCTTAGCTGTAGGCTTGCCTTTGACAGTCCGCTTCACGGGCCTGTAGCTCAGTTTCTGTAATTACAACATCAAACATAAAAAGAAAGCCCTGGATTCAGAAAAAAAAAAGGTTCAGCGAGATGGTTTCAGGAGGGAAAGGCGGTGGCTTGTCACCCCTCTTGCTGGAACTGTGCTCTCAACAAGGAGGAGATGAAGCCATTGAGGGTGTACAGAGCCCAGCCATGCTAGGATGTGGACACTGCATGGAGATGGTGGTGCCTGCTCCCAGACACCTTATTCATTTTTGGTTTGAGATACGGTGTCTAAGCTCCGGACTGTCCCTCTGCAGGGAGCCCCACATTGCTGGGCACCGGGCATCGCACAGGAACCGGTGGGCTGCACTGAACTGGTGCTGCTGAGGGACAGCAAAACCCCCTGAAGCTCCTGAGCCTGGCAGCGAACCTTCCCCATTGCAGCTGGCTGCAGCAGGGCTGGGCGTCCCCTGTCCCAGTTACTCCATTGATTTAGCTCGTCAAGTGTGTATATGTTAACATTTGCTATATTGCAGCAATGAAATAGATTATTAGAAATATTTTTAGGTAACCCGGACTTCAGTCGTAACATTACTGGTGCTTTTGTGTCACAGAACTGAACTGCAAAAGCATGGAGCTCTGCAGGAAGGACACCCAGAGCACCCACAAACCCAACGGTAATCAAAAGATTTTATACATGTTCATGAAAATTCAGATGGACATATAATTTATCTATCTCTAACCTAAAATACTCCAGGGTGATTGTTCAGCTTGTAAAATATTTAGATGCACACACCCACGCATGGCCCAATTTTTTAAACTGGGTTTGTATAGCTGTATGCCTAATTTATTTGTGCAACTTCTGTGATTGAATGTTCTGTTAGCAAATGGACATGCAAATGCTTAGATCTACAGATATTAAACACGCTGTTTCCTCATTTTTAGGTGTACACAAGATAAATGTTGAACACAATCTCCCATCAGACCCCAAGCAGACAGCAGTCTATGCTGCTTTTTAAAAGGAGAGTGGGCCCAGGAAGGAAAAATTCCAGTTACCCCACCACTAAAGGCATTAAGCCTAAAATAAGTTGTTCTATAAATATATGTACTGAAGCTGTAAGTGGGAGCTATTCATAGTGGATGGTCACATTCTTAACCCTAGTCTGTGTCACTTGTCAGATAACTACTGGAATTCCCAAGTTGCATTTACAAGTCCTGCGTTGTGTTCTAAAAACACTTGAAAATAGTTATGCTTACTGTAAAGAGGTATTCCTGCATATTATTTACTTGCTAATACAAAAAAAAAAAATTAATTAGCACATTCCTTGAGCACTAGTTAGGTTAAAATTTGTAAGGGTTTTACCAAGTACCATACATAATTTGTAGGGACTAGCTCATAGAAGTTTTAAACTTGCATTAAAGGGACAGATGAAAATCATGTCATAAACAAGGTGAATACATAGCCTATGTAAAACATATGGTATTTATGCATCAGTCAGTGCTGTGACTCATGCTAAACTACAGCGTGAACACTACATCACTGTAATACAGCTATTACCTATGAGAGATCCTCTCCCTTACAATGCACTGTTGTTCCCCTCAGCACTTAAGAAGCACAGTTTTCCAGATTCCTGTCTGTAATTTTGTAGACGTCATCTGTATGGAATTTCTGCTCTAATGTTCACCTTAATCTCTGCAAATTGAATCTCTTCCAGTTGCACAAGGTATATCTCTTGGAGGAATTCCCTCCCTCTCCTTGGCGTTTTATTTACCCTCCATGGCAAGGGGAGTGGTAGAGACGTGATGCTGTATTTCATCAGGGTGCAGAAATGTCAACAGGGAGTATTCTCCACTCCCACTCCAAAAAATCACGCCACGTTTTGCTGGCTCACTGGCCAGTCCAACTGTGTTGATGTGGGTATGCTTCCACAACCCTCACCCAGAAGGAGCTGGGATTTAATTCACCCCAAGAAGACAGCAAATGGAGGAAGCCACAGGCCAGGGCTGCTGTACCATGCTTTTAAGTGATGACGCATTTACAGACTGATGGATTTGTTTTTAAATAAAAATACCTCTGCCTAACAATCCCCACACAGTCCATGTAGAATGAAGGCAAGCGATTGACTCATTTCCCGAGCCTGGTCACTGCCACTGTGACTCAGGGTGGCAAGTCTCGCCCCGGGTGTCACATCCTCACCAGGCACCCACAATGGACCTCATGGGGCGTGGGTGCCTCTCACCATGGGTCTCAGGGCGAGCTGGACCCAGCACAGGCACTGGGGGAGACACAGCTTTGCAAGGAGGGGAGCCAAGGCCTCTGCTCATCATGTGGTGCGGTCGCCAATGCGTCAAGGAGGAAACTGGAGCACCTTAACAGTTCTTCTGTCATTTTGCTGTATATAATTAGGCCTTCCAGCATTTCTGCAGGAGAAATCACTTCCAAACCCTGGAGAAAAAAAATTAAAAAGAGCTGCTTTTCTTTTGTGTGCACCAGCAGAAAGCTGACTTCCTCACTCTAAATACTGAGAAAAATCACTCTCTGCAGGAGCAACAATCGCTTGAGAAAGGGAATCCCTCCTTTTGTAGAGGTCTGCTTTGGAGCAAAAGGGATTGCACTTCCATGCTTGTCTCTGTGTATCGGTTGTGGAGGGGGTAGCTTGCTCTGACATAAACCTCTCTGAAGGAGACAGCTGAAGTGAGACCAGGCAGCTGGGCTGAAGTTGTCTCCTGCACCTTTTGCTCTAGGTGCCATAAGTGCCCATACTTTGGATTAGCTGACATCATCTTGAGGCATGATGTTTAGATGCCAGTAACTATACTGAACTATTTGTCCACTGAAGGAATACAATAGGAGCTCTAACATCTGGTTTATGTGTAGAGATTGGTATTTGGAATCTTTAATTTGCCTCCTGCTCCCAGCTCCTGATTTGACTGGTTAACCACAGGTGCCCAGTGCATTTTGAGATGCCCAAGGCCTGTCTCATCCTGCCTGGCCTCCAGCTCCATGCGCCAGAAAGACATGAGTTTCCTGTGGTTCCTGTGAGATATCTGTCAGTCCCCAGTGCGTGTCTGCTGTCCCCCGGGGCCATCAGGCCATGCCTATGTGTGAGCAACTGCATGAAGCCCTAAATTGCCACCAATTATAATGGAACATTTGTTACCTCCGTCTGTGTAGACGCCTCGCTGTTTGTGGGTGTCTTAAATCAGCAAGCTGAGTCTTCCTCGATATTCTTTTCCCATCTTAATGTGTTTTTCTGTTTCTCTGGATGTAAGAAATAATATGCAATTCAATAATAATCCCTTCAATATTATGGATGAATTTAGTCAGGGCAGTTAATTTACTAAATATTTTCTTGCACGCTTTTTTATCAGCAACTAAAATGTTGTCAATACATCTTAATTGCCAGCACTCCATCTTCATTTTTCTTTCTATAAAACAAAGTTGGAAAATAGTTCTGCATCATTCCCATTTTGTAACAATTTATTTCACTTCCCTCTTTAAAAGGAGGCCTGCTTCCTCTTTAGCGCAGTACTCCTCTTATCTGATGCCCCTTTGGCTACCCTTCACTCCTCCTGTTTTCTTGTTGGTTTTATCTTTTCCCAGGGACTTGAGCGGAGCCTGACAAGCAGGCTTTCTAAAGGCACACTGCCTGCTTCGTCCTCCATTTAATTTTCTCTTTCAGGAGGGGAACTGTAGACAGACATGCTCCAACCGTGGTTTCTTTTAGAGTTCTTCAACTTTCTTAGAAAAAGTTGGTTGATTTGCTCATTGATGTATATCATTGCATCATAGTGACTGGTTTTCTTAACACTTTCCAAATTTTCTTCCACGCCTTTTATCTCCTGTACTAAAGATCTAATCCAAAACTTCCAGTTATCAGCGACAGTCTCCTGGCACAATGATTTTTTGGGGTTTGCTTACTTGAACTTGAGTCATTGTGAGTACCAGCATCAAACTTTCCTATTACTCTTGCATGCCTAATTCCCCCCTAGCTGAACAGAAATAACTGCAGTCTAACATCTTCCTTGACAGAATTCCAGCTGTGCCAAATCCAAAAAAAAATCAGAAATTGCAGATCAACCTTCCTGTCCACAACAGTGTAATACTGTTAAAAAAAAAAAAAAGAATATGAGAGGTCAAAAAAACATGGAAGAATGTTAGGTTTTGTTTGTGTTTCAGTCCTTTCAGCATTTTGGGCATCCTTTTACACTTTTCACTGCATCAGCGACAGAAAAGAGAGAGAAATAAAGGAGAGGAATGGGAAAGGAGGAGAGAGAAAGAGAGAAAGGAAGAGAGAGAGAAAGCGAAGGAAGCAAGAAAGGAAGGAAGAAAAGAAGGAAGGAAAGAATTTTTTGTGTGACAAGATAACTCCAAAAGTGAGGTTTTAAGATAGCTATTAGGAATTTCCCATGAAAATTAAAATGACTGGCAACACTGAGGTGCTCTATTATCTGAATCATGATGCAGCTGTGTGTGCAACTTAGAAATGCCTTGATATTTGCAGTAGCTGTAATTGTCATACTGTGGATGTCAGGATGGGGTAGCCCCCAGTCCCTGTATTCCCAGGCTGTGGGGCTGTCAGTCCTGGGATTGCACAGATTCACTCTCACCCTTTGCACCCACTCCTCATTTTCCGCAATAAAAATAATCTAACTCCCCTGCTGCCCTCTTTCCTCATCCGATTGCACCCAACTGTATTAATGCCCTCTGTCGCAGCTCCATCCTCTGCAGTTGAGCCTGGACCCACGCAGCCGGCAGCCACCCCGCATACCTATGATGACAGCTGAAGGGGCTCTCCCCTGTGCTGGCACCCTCTAACACCGTCTGGGGTCTGCAAAGAGAGGTTGGGGTGCTGCAGTGGGGAGGGTGCCCTCCAGCCAGGCTCCCAGTGCTGGAAAGCGTACGGCTCCAGCACAGCCGGGAACTGTGCTTTGGGCAGCCTGATAGAAATGCCTCCCATACTGGAAAAGAAGAAAATTAGGAGGTGGGGAGCTATCAAAACTAATAGTAGGTTTGTTCTGGAAGTGCTGGACAGAAGCGGTATGAAGACAAAAAGACGGGAAAACAAGATCTTCCCACAGTAGATCAATATTGTTAATATAACGAAGATCTTCGCAAAAGGCAAGAGCACACATTTCCTACAGTAGCCGTTGTTGTAACAAGTGGTTCCTACTGTTCACATTTAAAAATTGACCTTTTCATCTTTTATTACTGTCACAGAGGTCAATAATCTCATGCACAAGGAGAGATACTGGTATCTGTAGGATGTCCGGAGGATGAAAAAATCAGGTTGTGGTGCTGCACTGGCTGCCTAAACGCCTCTTTGCGAGTGTTCCAAACCAGCCTGCTTAAATTTCTTCTCCAGCACAGAGATGGAAGATAAGGCGAGAACTCATCATCATTCATTCTACATAATTAATCAGCTATGATAAGAGCTTGATGAAGCAACATTTGCAGTAATGCAGACTTTAAAAATAGATTGTATAATTCCCTCCATGTTTTCAGTTTCAGTCTACGTTCGTGCAGGATGTTATGCAAATCCATAATTGTATCCTTTCCTCCCACACATGTGTGCATGTAGGAAGGCTGGATGGTCCATACAGAAATAAAACACACGTATCCATGTGAAAACATGCTTGTGTTGAGACGTATGCATTAATTTGGAATACGCTAACAAATATTAACATTATTTTCAGCCTTCTTTTCAACTGCATGTTTGTGTGTGTACTTACCCACCATGCTGCCATAACCTGTCACATAAGCACAGTGGTATCCATACATTAAACTGCAGAGACAGCGGATGAACGTTGCTGGAAGAGACACAGAGTACATGTTCAGGTGCATCTCCATTACATGCAAACATTCAAAAGATTTGTGTCTTCTCTAAGTGTATATCATAAAACTGTTACTGCCAAGGCATTTTTAGTCTCTAGTTGTTATCCGATATGTTTATACAGGAAGGGGAAAAAATAAGAGAGGGAAAGAAGGAGCAAAACACAAAAATAAAACAAAAGAGATATTAAGGGGGGGGGGGGGGGGGGTGAGAAGTACTTTAAGTCAATCTCTCCATAATAAAGATTAAAATGTGTACAATTACTTTTACCAAGGGAGTCTATCATAATTAAAGGTACACTGTCCTATATCTGAAACCTCTGTCTCATATATATATATACATATACATATATATCCATATTTTCATACATGCCTGTATCTATACACATATGTATGTGTGTGTATATATATATATGCAGTGTGTAAATACCACCTCAACCCCAAAACTTTTGCAGGAGGAAGAGACCAGCAAAGCAGATTCCTAGCTGTCTGGCAGAGTTGGGGAGCCAGCTTATGTAATTTCTGTCTCCAGTTCGTTCAAAATACAAAGGACAAATTTCTCCTTTACATGCCCCTTCTGCCAACAGCGCCTTACGGGCAGATTTACAGCACCAACAACATAAACAACAGCATAGCAGGGACTGAAGCTGCTGACACAACTTTACTGCTAGAAAAAGCCCCACGGTGGCCCAAAAAAAAAAAAAAAAAAAAAAAATCCAAACCACCCCAGCCAATTTCTTTCCTCATCATGTCCTAATATACACCGCTGTCATGTCTTGGAAGAAATTCAGGGCTTTCCACTGCAAGAAATAGCAAAAAGGAGGATAAATTGCTTTATCTTTGGCAGAAGTGGAGCAGGCCTTCTGTCATATCCCCAAAGCTGCTCCAGGGAGAGAATTTCCTCACGTGGATTCGGGCAATTATTTCACATTGAGTGAGGAGCAGAAACATTTCTGCTTCTGCGACTGACCCTCCCTCGGGGTCCATTGCAGCCTACAGCCAGGATCCACAGCTTCTGGGAGACAAGTCTGAGGGCTGATGTGGTTTCGGCAGCCAGTGCCTCGCCGGGGTGCTGCCTCCCCAAGATTTGCTCTGGGCATGTTTCCCTTCCTATGGGTGAAAAGGCAGCAAGCTACTCTTCATTCATATCCCAGCCCCAGGATTGCACAAATTGGGGCACCAGCAGCTGTGTTTCGGACCCTGAGCTCAGCCCGGCCACCTCCTCCCTCCTCTGGGGGCCAGCCACCCCCAAAATCCAAGTAGCCCATGGAGTTGCATCCCACAGAGTTTCTGCCTGTAGATTGCTGTGCCACCAAGCTTTCCTTCTCTAGTAAAAAATTTGTCTTTAGGATGTAAAAAAAAAGAAAAAAAATATTAAAAAATAAATTTTTATATATTTTTTTTAAAAAAAATCCTACCGTCAGGAAAGCTGAGAAGCCTAAAAACAAAGTTTTTTTTTGAAAAGCACAGTCCTTGGCAGATGCACAACAAAACTTCCCATCCTGGGCAGAGGCTTCCCTGCTCCAGGAGGTGGGAAGGAGCCCCTGCGGCAGCGCCCGAGGTGTGGGCTGTGGGAGGGAGCCAGGCTCTCCCTTGTGATGCATCCAGTTGGCAGCGGCTGCTCCCTTCCAGGTACTGGGAGCACAGCCATGCTGTGCTAGGCAATAAAAAAAAAAAAAATAAAAAATAAAATTAAAAACCACCACCCTGGCTGAAAGGTGATTTGTTGGAATTTCTGTTACAATAAACTAAAGGGTTAATTGCAGTGCAGTGTTTTGCATTTCTGCTTATTTTATTGGTATCGGTTTCTGTAGATGCAGTGGGACAACCAAGGGTGATTCCCTCCTGCACTTCTCAGCTCCATGCAAATTCCTTGTAAACTCCATGCTATAATTAGTGGCCCAGCACATCCCTTGGTATCGGTGATGACATCATTAAGTGAGAGACAGCTGAACTTTTGTCACCAATCTAGTTTTAATTTAGGACACAGAAAATCTGTTTTCCAAACTTTCCACTTACATTTATGGGCATCAGAATTTCAAATTAACTAGAGCACACCTGCTGTGAATACTATTTTCTGCAATTTTTATTATTCTGGAGAATGAATCAGTGCAGAGTGTGAGAAAAATAAAACTGGACATGTAAACTGTCTGGCCTGAATCCACCCATCTGTAACTGAGATAAATAATGTGCATGATTCGGTTCTACTTAATTGAAAGTCAAACTGATTGTGAGGGTGACATTGTGAGGGTCATTTATCAATCTTTAACGTTTCTAAATAGGCGTGATTTCACATGAGTTTCCACATGAACTGTAGCTTTGAAAAAGTGGGAACATTTTAATTTTCACTGTGTTCCTATGCAGTGGCTGAACCTCAACACAGATTTTTACCTGAAGTACAATATCTGACTGACTGACACCTTAATTTTAAGTGTAATAATTAGTCTCATGGTGTATTGAGAGTGCTTGGGCCACAGCTCAGGGGTGGAGGGGGAGAGACTTACTCTACTTTCACAGAGCAGAAGCAAAACAAATTTGCCAAGCCCTGCGAAGTGACTGGGTTGGCAGTATGACCACGAGCAAGGTGTGCATGAAGGGGTCCTGCTCAGCACTTGGCTTTTTCTGAGCATGTCCTGCATACACCCGCAGAAGTTAAACTCACAAAGAAACCAAGGTTTTGGTAAGTAGCAGTGAAGAGACAAAGAAACTTTTAGGGAGTTTTATATGTAAAACAGGTGAAAGATATTTGCCTCTTTCTCAAGACGTGAGGTTTTTCCGAAGAGGGGCTGTGAGCCACACTGCTCGCAGCAACCATTAGAAAAGATTAGGAGAAAACATTTCTAAAGCTGAAGGAAATGGCAACAGCTTCCCAAGGAGCAGAGTGCTTCAACAGCAGGGGTATGTCTGTGACAGCCACGCCAGGCTTGTCCAACACAGAGGTGTCCTGGGACACCTGTAACACCTGGGGCTCTGGAGGAAAACTGTACGGTCAAGGCTTAAAACTCGTATCAGGAGTGGGAATGGCAGAGGCATTGGGTGGATGAGATGCCCATGTGACATAGCCGTGGATAAGCAGGCGTTCCCCTTGCGGTATTTTCACGGGCATTTTTGGTCGTTCATAGAATCATAGAATCATAGAATGGTTAGGGTTGGAAGGGACCTTCAAAGGTCATCTAGTCCAACCCCCCCGCAAGAAGCAGGGACATCCCTGACTAGATCAGGTTGCTCAGAGCCTCATCCAGCCTGGCCTTGAGTGTTTCCAGGGATGGGGCTTCCACCACCTCTCTGGGCAACCTGTTCCAGTGCTCTACAACTCTTATTGTAAAAAAAAATTTTTTAATATCTAATCTAAACCTACCTCCTTCTAATTTAAACCCATTACCCCTTGTCCTATAACAACAGGCCCTACTGAACAGCCTGTCCCCGTCTTTCCTATAGGCCCCCTTGAGGTATTGGAAGACCGCTATCAGGTCTCCCCGGAGCCTCCTCTTCTCCAGGCTGAACAGCCCCAACTCTCTCAGCCTGTCCTCATAGGAGAGGTGCTCCAGCCCTCTTATCATCTTCGTGGCCCTCCTCTGGACCCTCTTCAACTGGTCCATGTCCTTCTTATGTTGGGGACTCCAGAACTGGACGCAGTACTCCAGGTGGGGTCTCACCAGGGCAGAGTAGAGGGGAAGAATCACCTCCCTCGACCTGCTGGCCACGCTCCTCTTGATGCAGCCCAGGATGCGGTTGGCCTTCTGAGCCGCAAGGGCGCATTGCCAGCTCATGTTGAGCCTCTCGTCTACCATCACTCCCAAGTCCTTCTCCTCAGGGCTGCTCTCAATCCATTCTCCGCCCAGCCTGTATTTGTGCCTGGGATTGCCGTGACCCAGATGCAGGACCTTGCACTTGGCCTGGTTGAACTTCATGAGGTTGGCAGTGGCCCACCTCTCCAGCCTGTCCAGGTCCCTCTGGATGGCATCCCTCCCTTCCAGCGTGTCGACGGCACCACA
>WHYT01015026.1:108553-132089 GCA_009806455.1 Tetrax tetrax
GAAGACTGAGGCAAAAAAGTCATTGAGTACCTCAGCCTTCTCCACATCCCGGGTAACCACGACACCCGTTACCTTCCGGAGGGGGTCTACATTCTCCTTGGATTTTCTTTTGTCCCCTACATACCTGTAAAAGCTTTTCTTGTTACTTTTTATATCCCTGGCCAGATTCAATTCCGTCAGGGCTTTAGCCTTCCTCACCCTATCCCTGGCCGCTCGCACAGCCACTCGGTAGTCCTCCCAGGCTACCTGTCCCCGCTTCCACTCTCTATAGGCTTCCTTCTTTACTTTCAGTTGGTCCAGGAGCTCCTTGCTCATCCACGTTGGCCTCCTGGCCTTTTTGCCTGACTTCTTCTTCATCGGGATGCACGTCTTCTGAGCTTGGAGGAGGTGCTCCTTAAATACCGACCAACTTTCCTGGGCCCCTCTTCCCTCCAGGGCCGCCTCCCATGGCACTTTGCCCATGAGGTCCCTGAAGAGACTGAAGTCCGCCTTCCTGAAATCTAGGGCAGAGAGCTTGCTGTGCAGTTTCCTCGCCGCCCCGTGGATCTTGAACTCCACCGCGTCATGGTCACTACAGCCAAGGCTGTCCGTCAGTTTCACGTCCCCCACCAGCCCCTCCCTGTTGGTGAGCACAAGGTCCAGCATGGCACCCCTCCTTGTTGGCTCCTCTAGCGCCTGCAGGAGGAAGTTGTCATCCACGCATTCCAGGAACCTCCTGGACTGCCTGTGCCCTGCTGTGTTGTCTCTCCAACAGATGTCGGGGTGGTTGAAGTCCCCCATGAGGACAAGGGCTGGTGACCGCCGTGAGGCTGCTCCTATCTGGCTATAGAGCACCTCGTCCACTTTGTCCTCCTGGCCAGGCGGCCTGTAACAGACCCCCACCGTAATATCCCCCATCCGTCCCTGTCCTCTGATCCTGACCCATAAGCTCTCTGTCAGCTCCTCCCCCATCCCCAGGTGGAGCTGGGGAGCTCCTCATCACTAAGAGGAGTCATTTTGACTCAGTGAGCTGTCAATGCCAGACTCCATCTCAGTGCACCCCCTCCCCAACCGCATGCGCTGCCTCTTGTTCAAGGCACGGCACCCGGGGAGCAGCAAGAGCTACGGGGGCTTGAGCTGAAAAGCACAAGTCACGAAATGCGTGACAATAAAAAATCAACAGAAAGAGAAAAGGCTGAGGCTTCGGAAACGATTAAGCCACTTAAAAGCCGTGTGAGGCTCTTGGGGGAAGAAAAGTTAAAAAATGGTCTTACAGTCCTCAGCAGGGGAGCAATGAGAGGTTTGTGTTGCTCCTTCTCACAGCTCTGCTCTGCTGACACATTGCAGACGTGAGCTCACCTTCATTTAAGGTCAACTTTCCGGTGCTTGAAGTTGCTAATCCTGCTGAACCGTCAGGCCCGGAACGCGCCGTGTCCCAAAGGGAGCTGTCAAGTAATACTTGCCTGCTTAACTGATTAAGACCTGTTCCTGGTTTTTCACTGGCAATTGATGGATCTAGTAGTTGTCTTCCTTGCACAAGGTAGATCAATTGACAAGAAAACTATTTAATGACAAAGCTTCTAAATGCTTGTCTAAGTTCTTTCTGCATTTTGATAGTGGAGACAAGTTATTCAATCAAGCATGGCACTTAGCGCTGCAGTGTCTAGTTGAAATGTATCGGCCTCTCTGAAGAAAATGCTTCGGGTCATATTGTGGACAGAACATCCAGAGACACATTTAATGTGACAGGCTTTAGCATCCAGCATCTATGAGTCTGGGCTGGAGGCAAGCTTGCAGAGGTACTCTAAAATGCCAGCTGAGCTCGTAAGCACATCGCCATAGTGGCTGGTTTAACCCCCCAGCGAGCTGCTGTGATTCAAGAAGTGATGTTGAGGTGCAGATGGGCAGTTGGTGTAATAGCCCCATATTTGTCCTCCAGTTTTCTGACTCTCGGCTTTGTTTCACATCTACACAAGTGTTTCCCTGGTCGTAGTTTTGGTAGGCAGTGCTTTCTTGCAAGATTTCTCTGTTTCCCCTGCCTTTACTAATTGGAAGCACAGTAGATTGCACTCTTGCTGAATAGACTAATTTATTTCTAAGTCACTGCTCTTACAAATTTATGAATTTGGCAAGGAGGAGATATTACATTAATCTGGAAGGTTTTCAACCATAGTCTGCTAAATTAATAACCCCTTTCATAATGAAATTTGACTGATTTTATCTTTTCATACCTTTTGGGAGCGTACCAAACTTTCCAGCACTCACAGAGGCAGTGTAAACTCTGCACATTTCGCTGAGACTGAGTCATGCTTCAGGTCGAGAAGAGCCCACCTGACCCCTTGCAGCAATGGCTCCCTGAGAGAGCAGGTGGCGTGATACGGTCTACTTTTAGGTGTTCAGAAACTGAGTGAGAAGATAAGAAACTGTTTTCTCTGGATTAGATCCTGCTTGTCTCATTCAAGCCAAGTACTCATTTCAAAACTGAACTTTTCAAGCCAGGGAGTCTGCCACCTGCACCGGA
The DNA here is from genome assembly GCA_009806455.1 of Tetrax tetrax. Taxonomy (NCBI): domain Eukaryota; kingdom Metazoa; phylum Chordata; class Aves; order Otidiformes; family Otididae; genus Tetrax; species Tetrax tetrax. Next base: position 111,054 of record WHYT01015026.1, read on the forward strand.
TAAGCAAAGTGGGAGAACCCCGTCTTTTGTGCACCCAGTTGTGGGTCCAAGTGCACCGAGTTACGAGTTCACTAACAGCAGAGTTGCACTGCAGTACCCTGCCCTTGTTTCAGAGAAAAGACAGAGCAAAAGCAACCCAGGAGAAAAATCATGCCTTGCCCTTGGGATTTTCACCATTTCTCATCATACTTACTACGTAACGCAGGTCATACTTTTTAGCCTTCCATATTTATGGATGGTCTGAACTAAAGACCCCAAAATACCACCTGTGCCAAAGCTGCAAGCTGTTAGAAAGCACAATCTATTGCACTGGTCTGAAACGCGATGCTCTCTTGCCTTTATTTATCTTTCCCTCTCTTTCCTATCGGGCACTGAGGTTTGTTAGAGGCTGTCTCACCTTTCAAGCACTAACATGAAGTTTCTTTGCCTGAGAAATAGGATGAGTCTAGTTAGCAATGATACTGCACTCCTCATACCTATATAATTGAAAATGATCATAATTTCCCTACAAATTTATCTGACCGAGGAAACTAAATAGTCCCTTTCACATTCCCCCAGCTATGTTACTCATGTGGTATGGGACAATAACTGGTCCAGAAAGGGCTGTTCTGTCACCATTGATGGGAGGCTCCCACTCCAGCTGAGCCTGCTGCTGGGCTTCAGCCACTGCAAGCATCACTTAATCGGCCTTCTTGCACCGCAGTTTTGTCAGCCACAGATTCCCCACAGTGTGCCAGCTGTCTCAGTATTTACTCTGTTTTACAACACAAAAGTTAAGGCTGCCAAAAGATCGCCAGACAACTTCCCATTTTTGCACATGTAACACACACCTGCAGCTATATTCCCTCCAAGGCATGAAAATTCATCTGCGAATGAATTTTGATTTGGGGGATGCTTTAGGAAAAAAAATTAAAACCCAATTATTTTGCTATTTTTGAGGTAAAAGAGGGTGAAATTGTAAATAAACTGAGCAAACCACTTCCCTAGCATTGACCATGTGGTTTGCTCAGCTTTCTTTGGAGGGAGGAGAAAGGCAATGGTTTGAACACATCTAAGAATACGTAGCCCAGCTGGGTGCAGGCAGGTGTGCTCCTCTCCCACCTGCATTTGAGAATATGCAAAGCAAATGCACTCATCCGCACCTGTTTGTGTAGACACATCCTGACTTTTGAAGCTTGAAATTTGGTGTCAACAATAATGCCTTCTGCGTGGAGCAGGTGTTTGTGAAGTTGCGTACAGCTCGTTTGTAAAGGAGCAATTCTGAAAGCTGGGCAGCATCTGCCAGCCCCACAGAGCAGGCGGCAGCATTACAGCCGCAGCTTCCCTCTGAGCGCGCACAGAAACTGCGCGTGTGTCTCACCGGTCTGGTTACTCATCCCACAGCCGTGATCTCGCAAGTTGCCTTCTTATGTTTCAGAGGAAGTCAAAATGATAGTAGTTCTGACAGTAATGCATTAATTAACCACTGTCTGCTGGGGCTCCCCATGAACTTCTGAAGTGCAAAATTTCGTTAGAATTACTGTTTGGGTGCTGAGCTGCCGATGTTCAGCCAATGCACTGAGGGGGTGCAAAAAAACTTGTTCAAGTCATGCTCGTGTTCCCTTCCTCCCCTTGCTGACTGCTGTTTTGTGTAAGGACTTCTTTTGATGGCTTGAGGTGATTTCAGCTTTCTATCAAGAGCATTATGGATGAAGTGGGATTGAAGTCATTGTGTTTATAAACCGAGAGATCTTTATAAAGACACATCTACACTATGATGAGATGAAGGAACATCTACACTCCTAAGAAATTACATTCTTCTTTCAGGCTGAGTTTGTTCAGCTGCACTGTCCTGAATCTTTTATTGACAATACTGAATGCCATCCCCATGAGGTACCTTTTCCGTCCATGAGTACTTAGGCTGACTGGCCAAGATGTCACTGAACCCTCAGCAATTAGCTGGCAGAGGATGAAATCCAAAAGTCACTGGAGGCGAGCACTGTGGTCTCTCTTCTAGTCCTCATTTCCACTGGTTTTCAATCTTGGATCAGTTGATGTCCTTGCTTTGACATCCTTCAGCATCTCCACTGCAAATACCAATAACAAACCTGCACACAGCACTCTTTACAGAGGTTTGCTAATGCAGCATTCAGAAGCAAACTCATTTTCCTACCTTCATCCTCAACATGATTTTAGGTTGTTAATTCATGTAAACATATTTTTTTCTGCTCTCGTGTATTATCTAGCTCTATTCAGAATGCCTTTTTCCCCCCACTTGGGAACACCTTGCTTTTCTAGTTGAGTTGATCCTGCACAACCCCTAGTATTTAGAATAGATGAGTAACAAGGCTTCCTCTGCAGTCACTTGCAAGTTGTCGAAATGTTTGGTGCCTTTAATTATCCCGAAAGTGAATGTTGCAACACGACCGCACCACCTGCACGCCTTGGGATCCAGAGCTGTGTTGGCGGTCCGTTCGGTACTCGCAAGGCATTGCTCCATAGCAGCATCTATTACACACACATACATATGCATTTCTGCAAGGCCGGGATTGCGCTATCCCATGCATGCCGTGCCACGCTGGAGCTCTCCGGGCTACAGGCTGGTACATCTCAGTGGTGCAACGCAGCTTTGATCCCAGAATCGCTGTAATTACGTTACCGCACGGCTCCTCTCCCCAAACTGCTTAGCTAAGCCGAGAAACCATCTGCAAGGTGGCTTGGGTTGGATGACATCTTGCTCCGCTATCGCAGCCGTGCATCAGGTGGTAGCGCAGGCGTGCTCCCAGCCAGCCCAAGACCTGTCCAGCTGCACTCAGCTGGCCCCAGTTTCAAGCTCCCCAGCTGTGGCTGCTGCGCCTTCTTGGTTTGCACCACAACACGGGCACCGCTCGGCTTGTCAACCAGAACGGGATGCCTTCGCTCTGCTACCGACTGCTCATCTGTGCCTTGGCTGCAGCTCACGGAGCAGAGCGAGTCCGTGGGGATGAGCCGAGCTGGGAATATTTCTCCTGTGCTGAACGGTGTGCATTTCCCCCACCACCCAAAGTACCGGCTGCTTTTCCTGGTCATCTGTCTCAGAGATGGGTGTTTAAATTGGATTTTAGAAATCCTAAAGGCTGCCAAAGGCGTGACTCTCCACAGTGGGGACTTGCATGCTACATAACGGGAGACTGCCCAGCTCCTACTCACATCTGCAATGATAATATTTGTTTACTGGAGAAGTAAATTGTCGCTGTCTCATCCCTGCTTTGAAAAGCTCGCTGTAATGATTATCATCAGGAGAGTGCCTGAAAATAAACCTGTTGAACACAGGCAGGCTACGTGAGGGTGAGCTCAGATAAAGAAGGGATTGCTTGGCTTCAGAATCCCAGAATGAGAAACAATAGAAGGAATTCAGGGAACTGCTGATGTTCAGATGTTCTTAAAAAGAGAGGGAGAGAAAGAGAGAGAAGATGCAGAGAGTGGGAAGGATTGCCTTGTGGTTGAGGGTCTCGGGAGCTCTGCCCTCATTTCCTGGCTCTGGCTCAGGCTTCCCGTATAACCTTGGCCAAAGTCATTTCATCTCTCAGTGTCACCGCTCCTCCACTGTTACGTGGATTCCCACTCTTCGGCACTACCCCCTCTCCCTCTCTCTCTCCTGTGTCTGCCTCACCTGCCGAGACACTAAACTTGGCGAGATACAGATCGCCTCTGATTTCGGATTCCTCTCCGTTCTCATTTGACTGACTCCGAGTCGGTTTGTTTCTGTTTGTACTGTATCCTGCAACCTCAAGCAGAGCCTATGGGTGATACCGTAACACCAAACAAAACACACAACTGCTTTTCTGAAAGCTTTTGTGTTAAAAAATAAAAATCAATTCTGACATGTTTTGCTTCTGATGAGCCAGTAGTAAATTTTAAGAAAGACTGGATTAGTGTGACAGTGTAATGGCTTTGTCCTAAAGCGAACGCTAACTGGCAGGTTCCTGTGGTGTTACTATATGGATTTTTACATAATGTTTTTAAAGTTGTAAGCTCTGTCTGCTGCATTTAAATATTTCAACCAAGTCCTGTGCTCAGGGACTGTAGACTTGATTTTGCTAACAGTCCGCAGAGCCGTCCGCAGGTGAAACCCTGGTTAAGCAGTAATCCCTGACATACGGCTGCTATCTCCATGAACTGGGCTCCAGTTACCTCACTGGTGATAGCCTTCTTCCTGGGAAGAAGCAAATCTCCGTGAAGTCACAACACATCCGTCAGAAGATTCATACATTCTCTGCATTAGTAATGTAATTTTGGGGAGCTGGCATTCACCTTAGGAACGAATAAAAGTTAATTCAGAACCTAATGTGCACTGGTAAACAAGGAAAACAAAAATTAGAAAAACTTATTCTCTTCATTTTCACCCAGAGTGTTTGTTTTCCATTACCAACAAGCTCACTAGCAATAAAACTAGATGGTGTTTCATTAGGGAAAGAGAAGATGTAAATCAGAGTGTATGGGTGCATATGGTTGTCATTGAGATTTTATGCGCTATTGTTCAGACGTACCAGCGACATTCTTCCAGGCAGCAGCAGCTTTATTTAAGGTGAATTTTATAATCATCCTTGCAACTCAGTAGAGCTGTCACATTGCCCAGAGATGTATGAAGGGCTCTCGCTGGCGCCCGTGCCCCCCCAGCCAGACCCCTCTGGCACCCGTGGTACCTCTGGGCTTCCCCTAGGTACCAGGACTCCCCCTCTGCACCCATCCCTGCTCACCCCCCACACAGCGATGGGATCCCACCGGATGAATGGGACAGATCCAGCCCCCCAGCCTCATGTTTCAAGCCATTTCCCAGCTGGCAGGCAGCAGGTACTTTCAGGCTTACCTCCATCAGGATTAGAAACAGTGCCTCGAGATTTTGATCTCAGAGGGATTTACCCAGAGTCGTATTTCTCGTATTCTTTATTTAGCCCTGTTTAGATCTCATCCTACCCTCCTTAGGTCCCCAGGCAGGTGAAGATCTGAGTGTAAAGCCTCACTTTTACATTCACTCTCCATTTTCAGCTGGGGAAATAGTTTCTCAGCAGAAGGACAAGACCTGCAGCGCAGCCAGAGAGGGTGAGCTTGAAATGCTGGGCAGAAATCCCATGAGCACGACTTGAGGGAAACTCCAGAGACTCTGCTCTTCAGCTTTCCTCTGACTGATAAGAGAAGAGGGCTGACTCTACAGCTTACAGTGTTTTATTACTTCTGTCAGGTGGGAAAGGGATCTAGGGGCTGCCGTAGCTTTTCAATTTTGGAGAGATAACAACACTATTCACAGGCCTCTCAAGCCAACAGCAAGGGCATCTTCACTGAAGCCACTTTACAGTACTTGTTAGAATACAAACCTTGCACGGACAACTTAAAACGAAGGGAGATAAACCAATCCCTTTTATGTGCTTTATTTCTTTATCTATAGATCCCAGATAAGCACTTGGCCAAAACAAGATCTTGCATGGCCCAAATTCAGCGTCTCAAAAGCAGGAATGGGTGACAATCCTCCAATCACCAGCGCCGGAGCCTCCATGCCAGGTTCCTTATTAAATAGAGATACATGGTAGATGAAAGCAGGCTACAGCGCTCAGGCAGTTTGCTACCACGGCACGGAGACATAGGAAGCAAGCAGCTAGTGCAAAGCCAAGCATAAGGAATCAGTGAAGCTCATTTGCAAGGGAAATGCAAATACGGAGCTGATTGCATTCCCTTAAATGGGAAAGCGTGTTACATCTGATAAGCATGCTCTGAGCGTCTCCTGAGCGTGGGCTTGCCTCAGCGCTTCGTTTCTGTTCTTCAGCAGGTGAGGGAAAGAACGCTGTTCTGAAACCCTGCACAGGTGAGAGACAGCAATTATTTCCCTCTAGTTCTTCCACTATCTGCATAAATTAACATCTAGATAGCCTTTACATCTCCAAAGCGCTCCACATATATTAACTAATTAATGCTTGCCATATTCCTCTATATTAAAGAAAGAATTATCCTCATTTTGCTAATGTTGAAATTCAAGTAGGAAGATTAAGTGCCCAGGAGTGAATCCAGCTAAGCAGTTTAGTCAATGAAGTCAAAGGGACTAAAAATTAATCATAAGTTTAAGAGCTTTGGTGGACTGGGACCTGGGTCTTGCCCAATGCCAAGCACCTTGTAGGATCAGGCGCACCCAAAGCCACAGAGGCGTCACGTATGAGAACCTGACATGAAATTGCTTTCCAGGAGCTCAGATCTCAGTCCAGCACATGAAGCCACCATATGCCCTGTGAAAGAAATTGAAAATGGGCTGTCTTGGGAAATATATGGTCACATAAGGTAGATATCAGAAAACATACTTGGAACTGAAAGACGTTGCCCACATGTGAACTGTGCGTGTCTCCTTTGTTGCCCGTTTCCAATACTGTAATACAGGAGTCTGGCACTTTCCAAAATGTTGCTTCTCTCTGTCATTACCCAGGGTGCCCATGGCAGAAAACATGAACTGCCATACAGCTCTTGACAAAAAACACCGCATCACCTCACATTTATAAAAACAAAGAGTTTGTTCTCCTAGAATTTTGAAATTGGTTTTCCTGGCTTCATAGCTGCAACATACCAGCCAACAGATCTGACAGTCCTCTCAGGAAGAAATTCTTTGTAAAAAGGATTTAGAGGAGCTTGCAGACAATGGGGTTTGATTACTTTTATTTGCATGTATGCAGAAGAACTCTTTTAGAGGTAAAGGGAGAAGAGCTGTACCTGAAACTTTAGCAAGTGCCAGTTTTATCAAGTTCAAGTTCAGGACTAAGCCCAGATCAGATACTCAACAAAATTTGCATACAACGTTCCCAGGGCTGCTTGACTATGCCTTTCCCTTACAGATTAGCTGCGCTTTACTGATATTGCACAAGATTGCAAGGTACTCTTGTAAGCAGCCCTCCAATGCTCATATTAAACATTATTTTGATAAGGAGGGGCCTTACTTGGGAAGAGTTAGGCATCAGCACCTGAATATGTTGAGTGGGGCATTGGGGCATTTTCCTTTTCTAAAGAAATGGCTCTTTTGTTGACATGGAAAATAAATGGTGAGCTCCAGAACAGGCTGGGCTATTGTAGAGTTCCCAAAATTAGGCTAAATGACTGGTGACTCATTGTTGGGATATTAATCAGAGCAAGATAAATGTGTGTGCAAAGCAGGGGACATGGCTTATCTGATTGGGTTATTGACTGAATTTGGATTAATTTATGAAAGAGACAGGTGTTGGTTGGAGTGAGCGCGCAGCCATAGAAAAGAGTAAGGGCTCAGCTCAGCTGGCCCCTCCTGGTGTTGATATCCTAAAAGAAAAAAAAAATGCCTGCAAAGGCAGAGGAGGGATAAAGGGAACAGCGGGACAGGGCAGCTTGTGCAAGCCTGGTGCTTGCAGGCGAGCAGGAGGCAGCCTTTGTGTGTACAGATAATAAAAGGGGCATGTGTGTGAGGCGTGCAAGGGTCAAGGAGGGGGAAACCTGGGACCCGGCAAGCCTTGTGTAAGAAGACCTTGTTTTCCTCTATGGCTACGCTGCACCAGCCGTGCTGCCGTGACTGCTGGCAAAAGAAGCAGGTATTGCTATTAAACAAGCAAATCCCAGAGAATTGATCAGACTTCACCCGCCTCTCCTTTTCGGGTACCGCAGAAATGTCAGGCTCAACAGTTGCAAGTAAAACGGAGGGAAAGCAGGGCAAGCAGCGAAGTGTGGAGAGAGGAAGCCACGGCCGGTCATGGGGGAAGGCAGCAAGCAACAGAGGGAAGAACTGGTCCCTGTGGAGACACATCAACGCTGCCCTCCTCACGCTCCGTGAGGCCACCTGCTACCGTGACAAGGGCTATAGAAAACACCACAGTGGAGAGAGAGCCCTGAGATAATAACTTTTAGTAGCTCCTGATGAATTTTGGAAGAAAAAGAATGGAAAACATGAATATTCTTCCTTCAAAAAGACTGCTTAACTTGAATATTTTGGGGGCCTGTAGAATTTCTATGCGCAATACAGATGCAATAGATAGGCATGGCATGAAGGCGGTCTTTGTTATTTAGCGCACGTCTCCACAGTACAGCTATTGATGTGTTCTCCTCCTCTGAACTATGTAGCACTTATTTTTCACATGAGTAAACTAGCTTTAATGTTGGCTTAGAATGTAGGTAAATACACTGAGCATATAGATTTCTCTCCATTGCTGTAATACCGCGTGCATCTCTGGCCTGGATCTCTGGCTTTTCACACTGGTAGCCCATCTCCAATATTGATGTGGAATGTAGATAGATAGTATACACATTATGGATTTATTTCAGTCTTTGTTGAGCTGCTATCAGTTTGGAAAGCAGATAATCTGCAGGAATGAATTTCTCCCATAACATTGCTTTTTGTGCATACAGAGTGAGAAAATAATATAATGAATATCTTCTAGCACAGTAAGTAACTTCCCTTTTGCTGACTGTAACTCCTCCTCCTCAACATCTGATGTCTGCGGCTGTCTCGGTGAAATGGCTGTGCGCTGTCATAGCAGGGGACTTTCAAAGTGAGACATCCCATCTGTCTTCCTTTCCCACAGCATTGCAAGTGTCCCTTTGCTTGAATACCAGTTGCTGAGGCTGCCTTTCTTCTACTGCTACACTCTCTTAAGTGAGAGGATGTTGTAAAAATGTCAGGCTGCTGGAAGTTGGGTTTGCTTTTTTTTTTTGCAATGACTTGGAGGTGGCATTTGGTTTTTACTCAAGGGTGGGACATAGTATCATAGAATCATAGAATGGTTAGAGTTGGAAGGGACCTTTAAAGGCCATCTAGTCCAACCTCCCTGCAAGGAGCAGGGACATCCCCGACTAGATCAGGTTGCTCAGAGCCCCATCCAACCTGGCCTTGAATGTTTCCAGGGATGGGGCATCCACCACCTCTCTGGGCAACCTGTTCCAGTGCTCTACAACTCGCATTGTAAAAAACATTTTCCTAATATCCAATCTAAATCTACCTCCCTCTGTTTTAAACCCATTACCCCTTGTCCTATCACAACAGGCCCTACTGAACAGCCTCTCCCCATCTTTCTTGTAGACCCCCTTGTCACAGAGTTTGTGACAGACGGTGTCTGTAAAGCTTGCAAAAGCCTGGCACCATTGAGCAAACCAGTGTGTCCACATGCCACCACGCAGCCCTGGGTGGTGGCACAAGTTCAAGTACTCAGCACAGGCAGCCGGCACTGCGTGGCACTGTACCTTGGTGAGGTGCACTCCCCACAAAAATATGAAATATGGTGGTCGTGGTTCCACACCAAACCACAACTGTGTCATCATCGCCTGAGCTCGTTGGGTCAATGCAGGTTCAGTGAAATCTTCAGCAGATCTGCTTACCTAGTGCAGGCAGCTCTTGAGATCCAGGAGCTAAAAATCCACAGGCAATAACCTCCGTGTTTTGTGAGATCCCCCTTTTTAGCATAAAGGTTGAATTATCCAGCTATATTTTTACAAACCTGTTGGACTTGGTGTTTGCCAGTGTAAGAAGACACAGGTAACTCTGGTGGGACACTCTGCCCACCTCAGCAGACCACCCAGCATAGCTGCTGGAGAGGAACAGGCACTCGCAGGGCCTCTTTCATCCCACCCTGAGGGCAATACCTAAAAGAAGTGAGGGAACTTCTGTCTTTGACGTGTTGGTTAATCACATAGGGTGACCAGATCACATACAGAAGTCAGCGGTACGGATGTTTGATGAATCCTGCCTTTGGTGACTAATGGTCAGCTTAGTCACCCCCTAGTTATGCAAATAAGGCAATATACAAGGGCAAAGTTGCTTTGTCTTCCATGTCATTTCTCCAGTATGCCCTTGTGCAGTGCCAGCCACCACAATAACTGAACTGTTAATAAGCCTTAATGCTCATCCCGTGTTAAGACTTGTTCTGTGTTCACTCGGTTTTGGCCTACAGAACATTTTCCACATGCCCATTTCATTATCAGCTGTGCTGTTTGTAATCTGTGTGCTTACTTTAATAGGATTTAGTTGTCAAATAGGATTCCCTTTAATTTATAATCAGTATTAGATTCCCTAGCATCTTGCTGCTCTTTGTCAGCTTCATCAAAATTGCTTCAGGGCTGGTGTAGGTTTGGACTATTCGTGAGGACATCTGTATTTTGGGGTCTCCACATAGGTGGCTGGCTACATGCAGGTACCATTGCAGTCAGCGGCAGTCTAGGCCTCCCTAGAAGTCTATGACTAAATACAAGTGTTTAATGCTATTGAAAGCATGTGGGTGGATAGACAATGTGGGGCTGGGAGATACCACACAGGGCTGCTGAAGAGCTTGCTCTTTTGGAGCAGCAGCTGGAGATGCTGGGGCACCCCAAATGGCATGAGAACCTGACATGCATGCCAGGACATCGATTCCTTAACAGCCACTTGGTCATGCTCTACATGTGGTCATACCCAGCTGGGCATCAGAAAATACCACCTTCACGAGCAACAGGCTTCTAGGTAGCACTATGTCTCCCTCATCCAGGTCTCTATCTTCTGGGTTTTTTTCTATTTTCTTACTGCTTTTAGGGGATGCTATTCAGAGCCTTTATTTGTCAGTGGGATCAAAAGCATAATCACATCACTTCTTTCTGTTCAAAAAAAAAAAACCCCTACTTATGCAAATAGTTGTCAGTGGGGGTGGGGGGAGGTTGCTTCATATACATGTGTGTTTATTATTATTATGAATGCATCTAAGGCTCGCTTTTTGTCTCAGGTCAGCAGATCTCACGAGGCTGGTCATAACTTTAGCCCAATGTCATCAAACCTCCATTTCCTGCCTACAGCTGCTGAAGTTTAATAGGGGCTTTTATGAAATTTTTGAGCACAATGGAGATAAAAATAGGCAAAGCACAGGATGTTCATCAAGACGTCTTTGTAGAAGAGCCTGAAGCTGCTACCTCTCTCTGGATCCCCATTGTTTCCTAACTTCACCCCTTCAGGGGAAGATGTATCCTTAGCCAATTGACGAGAGGGAAAGCGTGCTGCTAGAGGAAGTCTCTTACTGTGATTTCTCTGCGTGAAAAATATGTTTTGTTCACTGTGATCCTTAGCAGTGGAGTAAGGATAGGATTATAAAATCCACCTGTCTTCAACTCTCTTTTGCTAGAGGGATGACATACAGTAAACCTATCTGCTATCTGCATATGAATGCCAAAAATATCTGGGTCATAATAAGCTCCCGATTATATCTCTGTGCATTCCCTGAGAGTTAAAATCTATCTTGCTTTACCTCGTCTCCAAAGTTTTTGTCTGGGGTAGTTTTTGATAAATTTAAGAAAAATTCCCTTAAATAAAATTATAGTTGAACTCATTTTGCTTCATTAGCACTTTTTTTTTTTTTTTTAACATCAGGGAATACGAGCAGAATGCAAAGCGACTGCTTTAATAGATTGGAAATGATGAACATTTTATACTGTGTAATAGGACTTTGTGAAACTACAACTCGCAGGCTTAACAGCTCAAACTCTCCTGGCTTTGAACTGAAAATGCTGTTAAATTATTAAGCTTAGTCTCAACTGGCAAGGACATTCAGTGTTTGAAAACCTACCAAACCTCAAGGCAGTTGACAGCAGATAATATAATGAACAGAACAAAGAGAAATTAGGATTTTTTTTTTAAAAAAAAGATTCTTCAGCTCATCCCTCAAACTGAAAAACTTAAAAACAGCAGCTATGAAACGTGAGCCAAAATTAAACTTGTAAAAATTTCTCTTGTAGAAGAAAATGATAACAATTATCACTTCAAGCTGAAAGAAAACATATCAAATCTATTTCAAGCATTTTAGTCCCTCATGAAATGAAATGCAAAGTACAGACAGCATTCAAAATGCAGAGAAGGAAGTAAAGAATGTAGTGCTTGTTTTAGACAAAGGCTCAGTGGTTAAATATAAGTTGAACCAGAGCCAGACAAGGAGAGAAAGATGGATGGAGCAGAGGTCAGGGCATTCATTTGGGACTTGTAATACAAGGGCACCAGTTCCTACCCCAATAACCTTTTAGGTATGAAGAGGAGCGGCATTGACAGGAACATCGTTATATCACACAGCCTGGTGTTTAGGCACTCTGAGGGGGCAGGGGTAAGAAACGTAGGTTCAGATCCACTCTGGTTACTACAGGAATAAGAAGTGGGTTTCACGTATTCTAGGGATTGCTTTAATCTCTGGACTTCGGGCAAAATATCGGAACATGAGCAGTGATACTTTCTTCTCTGTCATGGTTTCATGCATGTGAACCACCTGCATTTCAGTAACCTGTTCTGTTGGTCCAGGAGCCTAGATATTAACATTTCCTAAAATGTTAGCTTTATGCGTGGACTTTCCAGAATGGAAAATATTTCTGGCTGTTGTAGAGACAAGTAGTGAAACATTCAGACTGTGATAATGAAGCACACCAGCTTCTGAGAGCTGGCTAAAAGGGTGCAGGTGGGGGAAGATTATGACAGTTGACTTTAGGCCTACTTTTAAAATACTGGATTTCTGCAAAATCAAGTGAGAAAATGTTTAATTCTCACAGTAGAAAATTACGATTTACCTAGTTTTCTGTGTGAGTATTAGATGGCGACTCTACATCATACCACATCTCCATCACATCTCCAACCCTACCAAGAGATTCCCCCACCTGGAGCCCTGTCCCTGCCCTGGGACCTCAGCATGGTCTCTGTGAGCTGCCACTGTTCCTTGTGACTCTTTGCACTCGTGACCCTTTGCACTCGTGACCAGGAATAACTTCGAGTAGCAGCTTAAAACGCTGCCACCCTGCTGCCGAGAAGCCGTCTGCAAATCTCAATCATGTTGCATTTTCTACTTTCACAGCTAGTCAAGGTCAAGATGTCCTGAATGTTTACAGGAGATCACTGATGAATGGAGAGCTGTTCAGACATGCTGAATTGCAGATAGCTACTTTAACTGACTTAATTAGAACACGCTCAGTATAAATGCTGCGTGAAGATGAATTCTGCTTCTGCTAGCAGCTAAGTGGTCTTTATCCAGAAGCTAAATAGGTTTGAAAAAAATCGAGGTATGGACAAACTTCAAATAAATCATAAAAGGATGTTGAATAAATGGACAACTGAGTGCAAGATTGAAGTACACGCGGTATTTTGACAGCATACCTATATACTGTGCACTCCTATGGTAGTGTCAATTTTCCAGGTCAAGCGGAAAGAGTTATGAGAGAGTTTGACCCAGTTATTGCTGAGACCCTCTGAGGCAATTCAATATTGGATTACTGCTAGTAAAGGGCATGCAGAACAAAATACAATCTTTCTGCTAATTGCTGTGAGCCTGCAAAAGCAATTTTTTTACCATGATAAAGAAAGGCAAGTGTTATTCAGGACTTGTGGATTCTACTCAAAAGCTGTCTCCAATAGCAGATGCCAGTAATAAATACAGATGTATTTCCAGAAACACAATAAATATGGAGGTACGGTGTGTTTTTCCCATCAGATCTATTTTAGAATAGGATACATACTGTAAACAAAAGTAAATAAAGCATTTTAGTATTCTTCAAAGACACACCTGGAATTTATCAATCAGTTTTAAATGTCTTGTTCTTTCTTTTCCTCCCTTTCACTCAGCATAAATCCCTGACAACATCCCACCCCCTTCGAAAACAAGCAGAGTACTGAGGGTCGCATGGAGAGTCTTTGTTCTGAACAGTGCTGCAATGGTTTCCTTTCACTTATTCATGGAATACAGAAAGATTATTCATGCAATACAGAAAGATTAATCCTTTGTTAGAGGAACAGAGTGCAATTTCACTACACCCCTAAATTTTTTTGCAGACCACTTCTGTCTTTTATGTTTTGTCACTGCAGGAGAAGCTGCCCTATTTCAATTCTTCCTTCCAGAGGGAAAGGGACTGTGCCCTGTAGCAAACTATTACATGGGAAGATCCTGTTTTGAATGCAGGCTTCCTTTTAATGACAAATTATTCCTGTCTACTCTACCAAGGACACAGAAACGCCGGAGAGATGCTTGATAGCATTCATCTCACCTAACCTGAGGCATCTGCCAGGTAGATGTCTCCACCTGAGCTAGACTAGGGTTCTCTTCCTAGACTAATGGATAGAAACATGCATTTCTAGTCCATGAGTCATCTGAGCTGGTTTGGATTATTACCTTTGGAGAAGACGAATCACAAGGGAGAAGGGTTCATTTCTCTCTGCTGATAAGCAAAAAGTGGCTAGGAGAATAGGTCTGATGGAGACATCTCCTTTCTAGATGCCTACATTTAGGTGAGATGAATTGCACCCTCTGAATCAGAAAGATCAGGAATTACTGTCTGGCACTAATTCCATAAAATATCAAGGATAATATACTTTGCTGAGACTATTTAGACAGTTTGAGCGTGATTGCTGGGGTTCTGTCAAAAATTTTCCTGGTGGAGTAGGGCTCTGCTTTCTCTGTGTGTATTGCTCCACACAGGAGAAGAGTTAGCCTACTCAACAAACTTCCAGGAAAAAAAGGGTCATTCCGTTAGTGCTGAAGTTAATCTATTGCTTTGTGTTTTTAAGGAAATCTTGAAGCTTAAATACTGTAATAAAACCTGCAAGAAGATAACGCCAATAAAAACTGCAGAAAACAAATTAATTTATGTAGCATTATTCCTGAAAGTCTAGCTATACCTCTCAAATCATTAGTGCTGAAGAAAGCATTACAATTTTTTCTTGCTCTGTCTTAAAAACTGTCATTTTGATGTAATTTTATTACTGGATTCTACAAATTGCTGCTACTTACTTTAAATATCAAGTTAACTAGAAGGTCTTGTAGCTTTCATGAAAAATGCAGGATTAAAATATTGTTGGAAGTCCTGTCTCAGCTGCCAGGTGCCTGGCAATTTTGAATAAAACACAGTAATTCCTCCTGCCTCACCTTTTATATGAACTAAACCTCTGGAAAATAGCCACTTGACCAATTGAGGGAGATACCAGTCGTGTTACTCGAGTATTAGCTGCATATTAAGCATCCATCAACAAAAGGGATAAACCAGAACTGCATGACCAGGCAGCACTCAAAGAGATCAAGAGGGTGTGATCCAAACAGCACGATTTGAAGAGCTCTTTTCTGCTCTTTGAACATATGCATAGAGAGCAATGTTGCTCCTCGGTTCCCATACCTCACTAGGGAAGGACTGCGAGAGCACGCACAAACCTGGTGGCCCTGGAAAGTGTATGTGGCTCCAGGGAAAGAGCCCTCATTCAGCTTAATATAACATAGCATAATTTACTGAAGTAGTCACTATTTGGAGCACAGCATTTAGATTTGTGGCTTTCAGTAAATTCTACAACGGATGTAAAACTGAGCTGGGAGTGGGAAATGCAGGGATCTGTGAGAGCATATTAATGCAGTGGGGAAGTCAGTGCTAGGGAAAACATGTTATTTCTTAATGTACATCTTTCATGTACATTCAAGGACATCAAAGACTTATATCTGATTCTGAAAACATATTGGGATTAAAATAACATCGAGCTAAATTAATACTACTGGTATTAATAATCATAATAATACAAAAAATCAGAAAAATCCCTGTGTTCTAAATTTATTCAGCTGCCTTTGAAAAGATACATGTGCCCTTATTAAATCAAATGTATTCTGTTTTCTCATCAATTTTGCTTCTGTTTTTTTCCCACTTGTTTTCTTTAAGAAAAATTCTGACATACCTATTTAAAATCGTGTAGCTAACTGCATCGTGTATCCAGCTGATGCAAAGGCTTATGAATTGCCTGTGATAAATTCACTGATGTAGGACACCCAAATATTAAATGAGAAAACTATTTTTGTTCTTTGTAGAAAGAAGTCACCATACAAAGGATTTTTAATGAGACATTGTCCAGTTGTAAACAGATCCTTATATGAAGCTTCATTAAAAGACACAGTAACAATTAGTAGAGATCCTACTACATTAAGAACTTTGCAGAATTGTGAAGCTAATACTGGAAAGACCGTGACATTGACATTTCAGTCCCATACATAGCCTTAACTATTATTTTTAACACCGGGGAGCTTGTCCCTGAAAAGTTCCTCCCAGTGAACCCTCCTTGGCCAAACAAATACAACAACTCTTCCAAATGACAAGTGCCTACCACAAAATGCCATCTCCTGGAGGTTAAAATGAAGAGGTACAGGCTGCTTTGTATCAGACAGATATGAGACATTAGCCGAGCACAGGGTTAGCTCCATTTCTACATGATGCCGGTTGACAGCACAGCACTTCTCCTGTCCTGGCTGTTGCATAGATTCCATGTACATTCAGAGCCCCACTTTGAATGTACATGCATTGAACTCATCTGTGTTTAATCCTTCAAAGTATCCCCTTCCCCCTCCCTTGTCCACTTCCTGAAATATAATATATTAGCCTTAAATATATACTCTGAGTCTGTGAACTCTGAAATGACACCTCAGTCGCTCACTCATACAAGTTAAATGAAGTATGAATAGAAGGTAAGTGGGAGGTAATAGGATGGAATTAATGTCATTTTGGTAGATCTTGATTTCTAGGCAACAAACCTCTGTTTCAGGCTCTAATGCCCTAAAAATAAAAGGTCCCAGATAGACACAAACATTATGTTACTGCTTAAGACAAATACAGCAGGAAGATGTACTACTATCAAATCCTTTATCAATCCATTTAATAGATAAAACAATTCAACTGTTTCTCAACTCTGAAAAAGCCGTACAACACATCCCATCTGATCCTGATTTATTGCTATTCATCCTTCCCAATGTGTGTGGAGTCCTTTTGGCAGGGGCTGGCGTTCTCTCATCTGTTGTATCCTGGTACACATCTGCTCGGAAGTGTCACATGTAGGTCAGGCACAGCCAGAGCCACAGACAAATGGTACGAAGGCAGATGGTTACCAACTGCATTCTGGGCAAGATTTTGGCTGAACAAGGTAATCACTTGCTCTGCTCTCAAACATATTCTCCATTTCTCTAAAGTTTTTTCCACCATTTTTTTTTTTTAAATGGTGGTAAAATCTGAACAAGGAAGATTTCTCTGCCGCATTCTGCAACTTATCATTGCCAACAACCTTTGTTATTTGCCAGAGCTTTAGCAGCACCATATAATTTAGCTATAAATTGTTCACGTATCGCTCTTCAGAGAGGTCATAAAGGAGGCCATTTTTTCATAAAAAAGAATTGGATGGAACCCTTCCACCCTGATCTCTAGTGTAAATGTTAAGCCCATCACTCACACCTAATCCAAAATTAATAACATAGTCTAGCAATGCCACTGCTGGAGTTTTCCTCTCTGTGACTTCCCATGTTTTATTATCTTGACAACTTTTCTTCAGGGTAACATAATAGTTTACCTAAAAGATCGGATCATGCTTCTGTTTTAAATGCAGAACGAGAGTTGTGGCTAAATACACTAATTTTAAATTACTCAATAACCTGAATCTGAAGGCTGTTTTATTTCAATTAGGATGCTGCTTGAGGTTTTGGCATTTGGGGATTTATTTCCAGTGTTTACGTGATATGTTTAACAATACTAATTATGAACTGATAATTATATCTTGGGCTATTGTGTGAGGTCTAAGATGTGATGGGTGTTTACCCTGTAAATCTTGAGAACAGTGCTGCATCAACGAGTGATTTTTTATCTTCATAAAATGGTACTACAATTAAATGATCAATCACGTGTGAAGATCAATGACAGTTTGATGGTCATTGTCCTTTTCTCCAGAGTCATCTATACTAAGTGAATAAACTGGTAGAAAATAATTTCTCCTCACCCCCTATTAAAATCGCTTCAATTTTTTTGATATGTGACGTGCTATTGAAATAGTATTTCAGATGAATATTATAGGCATTTCTGTTCTGTACACACACATTGACTGGGTTCACCTGAACTGTGCAGACATGCACACTTCTTACTGGCTAATGATAATAGTAATTTTAATAGCAATACTAATACTGCTCTTCTCTGTCAGGCTTGTTGATATCTCTCGGTGAAAAGTGCCACAGAAGAAGCAGGTAATATATAGTTACATCACAGGTATTGCATCATACAGGTTACTATGTTGTTATATGAGGTAGTAACATGTTTTAAACGTGTTTGTAAACACTGCTGTTAAACAATGTTATTGCAACAACAACAACACCTTATTTCAATAATTTTTCAAAATTTGGGTTTCTTTGATACAGTAGTACTCCAAAGATTTTTTGCACTTATCTTTGTTTAAATGCACAGAACACGAAGTTCGCAGAGAAGTCAGGTTTATATAAGAAGATGCCATTATTTACAAGTTCATTTGTTTTCCCATTCAGAGCATGAGTGCAAATGATTGCACTCAAGCCTTAGATTTCCAGATTTCAAAGCCGTGTGATGACAGGAGGCACAGTTCAGCCAAAATTCCTGTTTACTTCATTGCCATTTTGCCTGCGTAGCATGTGCAGAATTGGTGCCCCACACGAGTTCCAGTTACTTTGATGTGATGAATATTATCTGCGACTTGTGCACCGCTACTAGGTGCCAGGAGATGTGCTATTTAATTTTCGTAATTAGGGCTACATCTGACTGTATTACTCAAGAAAAGCCATCCTCCTCCTTAATGTCGGCACACAGCTACCCACTCCTTTACAAAAATCTCTCCTCTAGTGAAGTACCCCAAATTGGTAAACACGAGTTGAAAAGATGCCCGTCTGCTCTATGAATGCCCCTGCTATCAGTCAGTATTTGCAAATACTGCAAATGGTATTTTTAATATGTTGCAATCACATTGTGAAATCAGTTATTTTGTGAAATGGCTGGTTTATGATATGACTTCAACACGTGCATAATTGGACTCTCTCAGAGGAGGCAAACTGACAGGACACATACTGAGACAACTGAAAGGTCTGTATATGACTCCAGATTTCCTGAAGTATTAAAATGATTGCAAATGTGTTCTTTTTTTTCTTTCTTTTGGCAGCTTATTCAGAATGATGAGACATTCAGTATCTAAAGCCAAATGGCTTCTGCTTAACGATGGCAGAGACACAGGAAAAAAGTATTGGCCTCATTGAAGTCTACAGGATTTTGGCCTTTGGTTTCAATGGGTGAGAAATCAGTCAGTGATTTCTAAGGGGCATAGAGGATCACAAGCTACAGAGGAGTGGAAACTATGCCTGAGATGATTTGATATTGCATGTGCATTTATAGGACAGAGCATGAAGAACTTCAGTGACAAGCAGTTACTTTTGCAAGGTTTAAGAGCAAGAAGGATCTTACATGACTGAGCAAAAAAAGCACAGAAATTATCCAGTTTCTACCATGCTGATGGGAATCATAGAATAGTTAGGATTGGAAGGGGCCTTTAAAGGTCATCTAGTCCAACCCCCCTGCAAGGAGCAGGGACATCTCCAACTCAATCAGGTTGCTCAGAGCCCTATCCACCCGGCCTTGAACGTTTCCAGGGATGGGGCATCCACCACCTCTCTGGGCAACCTGTTCCAGTGTTCCACCACCCTCAGTGTAAAAAATTTCTTCCTTATATCCAGTCTGAATCTACCTCCCTCTATTTTAAAACCATTATCCGTCATCCTATCACAACAGGCCCTACTGAATAGCCTCTCCTCATCTATCTTATAAGTCCCCTTTATGTTCTGGAAGACTGCTATAAAGTCTCCCTGGACCGTTGTCTTCTCCAGCCTGAACAAACGCAACTCTCTCAGCCTGTCTTCATATGAGAGGTGCTGCATCCCTCTCATCATCTTCGTGGCCCTTCTCTGGACTTGCTCCAACAGGTCCACGTCCTTCTGATGTTGGGGGCTCCACAGCTGGACACAGTACTCCAGGTGGGGTCTCGTGAGAGTGGAATAGAGGGGCAGAATCACCTCTCTTGACCTGCTGGCCACAGTTTTTGTGATGCAGCCCAGGATGCAGTAGGTTTTCAGGGCTGCAAGCACACATTGCCAGCTCATGTTGAGCTTTTCATCCACCAGTACTTCCAAGTCCCTCTCCTCAGGGCTGCTCTTGATCTATTATCTGCTCAGCCTGCATTTGTGCTTGGGATTGCCATGACCCATGTGCAGGATCTTGCACTTGGGATGGTTGAACTTCATAAGGTTTGGATGGGCCCACCACTACAGTCTGTCAAGGTCCCTCTGGATGGCATTTCTTCCCTCCAGCGTGTCGACCATACCACACAGCTTGGTGTCATCTGCAAACTTGCTGAGGGTGCATTCAATCTTACTGTCCATGTTGCCAACAAAGATGTTAAACAGGGCAGGTCCCAATACCAATCAGTCATCACCGGTCTGCACTTGGACATCGAGCCATTGACCACAACTCTTTCAGTGTGACCATCCAGCCAATTCCTCACCCACTGAGTGGGTCCATCTGTCAAATCCATGTCTCTCCAGTTTAGAGAAAAAGATGACATGCGGGACAGAGTCAAATGCTTTGCACATGTCCAGGTAGATGACATCAGTTGCTCATCCCTTGTCCACCCGTGCTGCAACCCTGTCATAGAAGGCTGTCAAATTGGTCATGCACAATTTGACTTTAGTGGAGCCATGTTGGCTGTCACCAGTCACCTCCTTATTTTCCATGTGCCTTAGCATGGTTTCCAGGAGGATCTGCTCCATAACCTTGCCAGGCACAGAGGTGATACTGACTGGCCTGTAGTTCCCTGAGTCTTCTTTTTTTTTCATTTTTAAAAATGGGGGTTATGTTACCCCCTTTCTGGTCAGTGGGAACCTCACCAGACTGCCATGACTTCTCAAATATGATGGACAGTGACTTAGCAACTTCACCTGCCAGTTCCCTCAGGACCCGCAGATGCATCTCATCAGGTCCCATGGACTTGTGCACCTTCAGGTTCCTTAGATGGCCTCAAACATGCTCTTCTTCTGCAATGGGCAGTTCTTCATTCTCCCAGTTCCTGCCTTTGCCCTCTGCAAGTTGGGTGGCATGGCTAGAGCTCTTGCCAATGAAGATCTAGGCAAAAAAGTCATTGAGTACCTCAGTCTTCTCCATATCTCATGTAACTAGGTCTCCCTTTTCCTTCCAGAGAGGACCCACATTTTCCCTGTTTTTCATTTTATCCCCAACGTACCTATAGAA
>WHYT01015026.1:132109-249540 GCA_009806455.1 Tetrax tetrax
CACAGAGCAGATGCACAAAGGCATCTATGTGTATGACTCCAAGTTCCTTACTCATCAGCTGTTCAGACTGGGGATCTGTCTGGAAAGGGCCATCAGGCCTGTCCATTCAGGCTTCCTTACCATGAAAACCATGAAAACTGAATAGAGAGGTGTTAGGTACCAGAGTCTCATTCTGACACAGCACCAAGGTGTGGTCAAAGGCACTCCTGTGTCCCTCCATTTGGATGTAGACAGATTTTGCTCTTCAATTCTTTATCAAGCACTGCATCCTCAGAAAGCTGCTATCTCAGCAAGTTGCAAATCAACTGATGTTCTCCTGAGACAGATTGCAATCCTGACCACTTGCTTGGGACTCAACAGGATTCTCCAGGAAAAACAGATCTCAGTTTTCTCCAGTGATATTAAGAGAGCCATTGGCTTTCTGTATCTGGTCTGAAATCTGAGGATGCACTAACCATGGACAGCAGGACTTTGCATCAAACTGGCTGTGGACTTGTGGGAAAAGCTGGGGCAAAGTAACAGTTCACTAAATTGTCAGTGCCTCCCCTTCCAAAGACAAGCAGAAAGATTTACAACTGTGTTTGCGAAGTGCTTTGAAATCTACAGATTAAATTTATGTGCCTAAAGTCATGTGCAGTGCTAAATACTATTATTGTCTTCCGAAATTAGAAACACCTTCCAAACAATTTCAAACCCTTCTTCTACATAGTTAAATACAGGAAATTAATCTTGGCCACAATTATCTTTCCATCCTCGTTTCTCAACCTGCTCCGCCTGCTACTTCATCTGACCTGTTCTTACACTTCACTGATCAAATGCAGTTGCGAGCTTATCCATCATCTTACAGCATAATGAAGTGTAAACATTTTCTGCATCAATCTATCATGTGAGCCATAATTTGGAGTTCAAAAGATTGCATCCAAGACCATTTTAATCACAACCATGCTGAATGACGGGCTACTTGCCACCAGCAAATATGTTTGCCCTTTGTTGCTGGATGCTCTCAATAAGTCCAGAAATTCTATAATTTGAATAAACATTTGGAATTGACCATAATTTAAAAATTAAAAAAAAAATAATCAAACAATCAAAGCAACAAACCCAAATCATTTTTTTTTTCCAGAATGACCTTTTAAAATAGCTATCCTTAATGTCTAGATTGCTATTTGAGGTGAGTACAAGGCAAAACAGGATAGTAAAATTATTTCAATGACCTGAAAGCAGATACTGGAAGCAAAGATGCAAGACCAAAGATGATTATGCCAGGGATATTGCCTGTATCCTTCAATTTTGCCTCGTAGAGTCCATTATTATATAAAAACTGTTCTAAAACATCCTGAAAAAAACCCAATCATGTGCCATTTCATGTATACGGCTGAAGTAATCAAGCAGCAATATATCACTGGTTCACTAAAGCCAAAACCTGACATCATTGGTTTTCAATACTGTTGTCAGATAACATTAATAGTAACTGACTCCAGCATCTGGTCCTCAGGAAGGAAAAACAATCTTTCACCACTAGTCCTCAAATCCGCAGTATGTAATACCAAATTCAGAATGGCCAAGTTGTAAAATGTCTTACAAACAGCAGTGAGGAATACAGGGAAAGCAAAGAAAGACAAAGAAAAGCACAATTCCAACAGCTCACGGGGGAGAAGGGCAGCAATGGCCAAAGTATTCAACAGCGTCAGTTACCACAAAACGAGGTTAATTAGGACTAGATGTTTATCACTATTTTAATAAGCGAATAGAAAAGCAGGACAAACTTGCAAAAGAATAGGGTAAACATTTAGATAAGTAGAGTTATTCAAATTGGTAGCACTCAGTGAAACACAAACTGAAGAACTTGCAGAGCTTGCTGAAGCAATTTCTGATTCTCTAACAATTATCTTCAAGAGCTTATGGGACATCTCAGAGAAGTGTAGAATGGCAAATATGGCACATGTTTTTAAAAGGTGGGGAAGAGTCCGAGGAAATAGAACTCAAGGAATGTAGCTTTGGTGCTTAGAACAAATTATTAAGCAAACACCACCAAAGCACCTAAAGGTTAATACAGTCATTGAAAACCAACAGTCATGGAGTTATCAAGATGAATCATGCCAAACCAATCTATTTTCAGTCTTTGACTAAATAATTGGCCTAGAGGATAACAACAAACATTATATGCTTTGACTTTCATATGCCTTTTCACACTGCTTTACGTGGCATTCCCCTAAGCCCCTAAAGATGAGGGTAGGTAGGACAAGGTTCAGCTTCAGATTGATGCATAGGAATGTCTCTTGTTTACCCTGTAGATGCCTACATGTAACCTAGCCATCTAAGCTTCCTTTGTAGGGAGAAGATCTAGGGCTCAATGAAGTTGCACACTAAAAGGCATCTAGCACCATCTGAGATGCCTCCTGGCTGACCTTCAGCTACCACTTCAAAGGAGAGTGGACCTCCGTAAGTCCTGTGTCAGATCTGCCAGCCCTGTATGGCTGCCCTGAGGGCATCACTGTACAGTCCAGAAGGTAAATTCACCTTACCACTCATTGCCCACCTCAGGACGAGCAGCATAACTCTCCAGCCTCTACTCGCTGTAACAGTAGCTTAGACACCTAGCTCATAGGTGGATGCATACACTGAGTTAGAGTTTGTTGGTTTGTTTTTTTTTTTTTGTCTAACTGGCATGTATTTCAAATAATGCTCAGTGGGGATTTACTTTAGATTTGGTCATGTTAAGCAACTTGTAGGACGGAACAAAAACCATTTTTCTGCCATTCACAGATGGCAGCAAACTGGGAAGGGAGGTAAGTACTTTGGAGGACAGGGATAACATTTTAAATGATTTTGACAAGCTGGAGAAGTGATCTGAGGTCTGCAGGGTGTTCAGTAAAAAGAAAAGCAAAAAATTCCTTTAGTCATAAGCTGTGAATACAGAAATACACAATTGAGAACTAACGGTAAGTCACCAGTAGAGTGGAAAATAATTCGGCAATTACTGTGATTCACAAGCTAAAAATGTGTGTGTGATGGTGCTGCAGAAAAGACAACTCCCTTTCTTGAATATACTGGCAGGAATGTCATGTGCAGGACACCAGAAGTATTTAACATGCTCTGATCCATAATGATAAGGTCCCCACTAGAGTGTTACTCTATCCAGGGACAAAACCCACACTTTAAAGAAAGATATGACAGGCTGCAGAGAAAGTAGAGGAGAAAAATAAGTATGACAGGAGATCGGTTGTGCGTAAATTCAGGGATTTTGCTGTGCTGATGGTGGGGAAGACTGGGGATAGGGGTGTGGGGCGGGCAGGAACCCACACCAGTCCCCCAGCTCGTCCAAGGTCATAATAAGAAGGAGGGAGATCAAACTTCCTCTGTCTACTAAAGGCAGGACACAAGATAATGGCCCCGATTTGCATCAGTGAGATGTATTTAAATCCTGGAACCTCTTTTATGGGAAATTTTTCGGAACAGGTTTGACAAAAGGAGAAGGTTAATGCTGCTCCAGAGGGATAGAAGGTGGATCCATGGCTTTTCTGTGGTGAGCTGCTAGAAATGGCAAAAGCATCTCAGAAACCGTTGCCCACCCCAGCAGCCCCCTACTATGGGAAGGCAGAAAGAAACCTTCGTTGGTGGAGGTGGCTGAGAAGCGCTTGAAGGAGGTGGCCAGGGGGCAGGCGAGGAGCTCTGGTTTGGTGGCCTTTCTCTGCAGAAGGCAGGCATTTCCCAGGGCCCACTGCAACCACCGCTGTGGCATCAACTTGAGACTTGGGGGGGCTTGTGTTTCCCTGGCTGTTGATCGAATGCGATACGTAAACCGTCTGTTCATTTTATCTTTTCTTTTGTGACAAAGGTGGAGTGTTGGGAGTTTTATTACAGCACAACCATTCTTTAGTAAGGTAGTTAATGAGCTGTCAGGATTTCTGTAATAAACTTCTCTTTTAGAGTGGTAAGTAATAACTCACTGCAAGATGAAGACTATTTTTAGTCATTGCTCAGAAATGTGTTTTACCAATTTTGAGAAATAAACCTCATCTTTTTCAAGAGCATCATCTCTCAGTAAAAAACAGACTGTGGGGCTTTCTTAGACCAACTGGGTGGGGTTTTTTTAAGTATGGTTATAATTACTTCTTTTTACTTATAGTGAAAGTATGTGTGCTGTAGAGTTGTAAAACTGTGGAGAGAATTGGGCAATTCTGGCTCATCGGTGCCGTTCTTTCTGCCTGGTGCCATTTCTCTTTCCTCATGTGTGCTCCTCACGGGAAGACGTCTTAATCCTGTCCACCAGTAACTGGGAGTTCACAGAGCTCTGGCCAGGACGCGATGGTGCTTTACAGCAAAGCACTGTTGCTTGGCTGGACATTTTCTGAAGTAAGAAATGACGATTTTGATTTGCCACCCTCAGTCCATTCCTTTCCGATATACATTGCCCACAGCTGTTCTTGAAGGGGCAGGGAGAGAAGATGAAGTTTTCTGTCAGAAAGCACATTTCCTTTTGCAAACTATGTGCACACAGTTTACAGTCCATGACTTTAATAACTGTTTAAAGTTTTACAGCGTGGATATACTTCAGCCCATTTTTATCCTAAGCTTTCTGCTGCCTTTCCAATTTTCTTGTCTTGTGGCTGGTGAGAGAAATCACATGCTCTGGTTTCTTGTCCACGAGCTGATCCAGGCTTTATGGCCAGGAAAATTCCCTCTCTCGGTTATTGATTATGCTCAGGTGCTTTTTTAGTATTCCAGAAATGTGTCTGCAAATAGTAAAAGCACATTTTGAGGAAAGCTGCAAGTGCCCTTTTTTGGATATTCACACAAATTCCAACAGGGCTTGTAGATTCTACACGCCTCTTGAAAAACACAGCAAGTTTCCTGCATTAGTGTTGATGAATAAGCAAACACAAAAGGGCCATAAACGTCAACAAATCCGCCTTACATCCAGCAGCATGCGAGCAGTGCCTCTTCCTGCGGCCCGTCTCCAGCTCCGGCGCTGGCAGACGGATATTTGCATTGCCAACCTTGCCACCTTCCCTCTCAATTGCTGGGGATCTTTTCTCTTATCACCTGCATTTTACTTACGGTAAATGAAGCAGTATTTCTGCTGACTCTTCCACTTCCCTCCCTCCAGGAGAGTGACTGAGGGGCTGAGGTGTTTTGCTTATGACCTCTGGTGGTAAAAGGGAGGTTTTACAAACCCAGTACTTGCACTAAAAATGACCATGAAAAAAAGCATGGTCCTTGTTTCCTATCAAGAATCAGGCTGTAACTTAGCTGGAGATGGGTTTTTACCAAGAAGCTCATTTGCCTTAAGTACATCCTGACATGATGCTGACTGAATGAATGCAGTTACACAAACAGTGTCATCGGCAGAGGTGTGCTGTATGTATCTATTTTTCAAGTGCTTGCTCTCCAGCAGTGTCCTTGCTCCACGATGTTTTGTTTTCCTACATCTCCCGCTCTAGGACAATGTACTAAAAATTGCACACCTTTTTTTATCATTAATGACTTTGTTTGTGAAATTCAATTGATTCAATTCATTTCCTGAGCATGTTATGATTCTGTTTACACCCATGCAAATCTGTGGGCAGGGCAGAATCCAGCCAGATTTTGGTTTCCTAATCTGCAAAACCACAGTGAAGTGTGTACGTATAAACTGTGCATTAACTAAGTACATATAAATATTAACTACATGTTACTGAGGAGGAAGTTGTGGAAAACGGAAATCAAGTAAAATACACAAATTTACATAAGAAAGACAGTGCTGGGTACAGGACAAGATATCTGCAACCTACTCTTGTCTTCAGACAGCTGTCAGCTCAAAGCATCAACCAAACCATTTTCCTCCTTTGTACCATCCCTCCTTTGTGCTGCCCCTGTATCCTCCCCCGGCTCTGGAGGTAGGTTGTTGCGCCCCTGTTGTCCAATGGATTAAGTCTCAAGTTTTACCTGAAGGCACAAAAAGGGAGAGTTTTAGCCCTTCTCAAGCTTCCCTCTCCCCATAGGGCAGCTATCCCCGACCTTGCAGCAAGAAGGTTGCTCCCTGACAGAGAAGAGGATGAGTTGAGGCTCCATCTCCCTTCCAGTCCTCAAGCTACATGGAAAATTACAGGGCAGGGTTTTTTTTTTTTTTCTAGAATCAAAACATCCTCTCCTAAACTGCAGAGGCATCATTTCCCAGACCCTGAGCAGTGCAGCAAAATCCTTCCCCTGTGAAGTTCGATGTGGGAGGAACGGAACTAATGACATCGAAGGAAGAGGACGAACTGCAGGAGTGTGCATTTCCCTGCAGAGTCCTGCAAAGAAATTGGGTCACTGTGGTGAGTCTGACAGCAGGGCTTCACCCTGCCAAAGCACGTCAGCCTACTTTTAGCCCTGCGTACACGTAAATCCTGCTAGTCTGTCCTTAGTTTTAAGCCCACTGACTTCACTGGGACCTTTTCTTTGCTTAAATCTTGGCATTTCTCTGAGCTGGGTCAGCAAAGATGGCTTTTTGAAGCTCTCAGATTGTATTAACGAGGGTAGATGTTTTTGAAGTAGCCTTTTCAAAAGTTACTTTACAAATTTTTATCTTTTATTATCTATGCCCTGAGAAAGGCAACATGGCTTTTAGTGCAATGTGGTATCAAAAGGGATGCCTGCGCAGTGGCAGCCACAGGAAGAGACATTCTTTCTTCTCTGAGAAGTCAGGAAATACACAATTTATTACAAGGCTAAGCAGTTAAATTGCATTTAGGAAGAGTTTCATTACAGATATCAGACAAAGTCCTTTCAATGGATGGATATAAACTCTCCACCACATTTCAGACATTTGCTGGAAGACAATCCAGTTCTAAAGTCACTCTGGTGACTTGTTGTACCATACGTGCCCCAGCTTCAGCACCTTTACACTAGATGCTGTGGACTCAGAGATGGGGAGCTGCAGCTCAGAGTCATGCCAGACCAGTACATCCCATCTCATATCACCTCCCACCTGGAAGTGCCTGTCTCTGGCCTTCCAGTGGCCACGAACAGAGATGATGATGAGGACAAGCTGTTTACCAGGTACTTAAGTTCAGGAATGCACAAAAGTGCCTGAAGATACATGCATGAAATTAAGGAGAATGGATTCAGACTGAAGAGTCTACAGAGGATTGCAGAGGAGGAGAGATCCTGGAGAGCTAAGAAATGAGCTCTATTAAATGTGGAGTGGTGGGGAGGGGTGCTGGAGGATTTGAGGACTTGTCCAAGCACACGCAGGTGGTCTGGGTGA
Organism: Tetrax tetrax; assembly: GCA_009806455.1. Lineage (NCBI taxonomy): Eukaryota > Metazoa > Chordata > Aves > Otidiformes > Otididae > Tetrax > Tetrax tetrax. The sequence continues at coordinate 139,341 of WHYT01015026.1, forward strand.
GAGCCAAGGATGAACGTGTAGCTCCAGTGCCCTTGTCCTAGCTGTGTCGAGAGGCGTGAAATGGGTCGCTGTGATCTGACAGCTCTTCCTGGGACTGGCTGTGAGAAAGAAGGATGGAAAAAAGCTATCAGAGGAGCAGAGACATCTAGTCAAGTGCCCATCTTTCCACTGGCCAGCATTTACAAAGCCAAGATATTAATGGTAGAGGAAGTTCACTGTGTTTGTGTCAGACCTCTGAGATCTCCTACTGTGTCATTACCCTGCCAAGTTTTTGTCCCAGGATTTACCCATTGACCAGTATCGACCATGACTCTGCAACAAGATGGAAGGCAGGTCCTTCCTCCTGGGCCCATGCCACAGCATGCCACAAAGCACAGGAGCAAAGGTTCGTCACCTCAACTCCATAGGTACCGTGCATGGTAGCCCGAGTGTGTTGTGACACCAATGGGATTCCTTTCCAATGTCCCCTGCAGGACCATGGCCCACAGAGTAAGCATTGACACTCAGACCATCCATGAACCAAAGCCCCTCTGTGATGGGGCATTTCTGAAGGCTGAAATGTCCAAGGTCTGAAGAGGGGAGGCCTGGGAGATCAGCGAGAGAGACCTGGTCAGAGAGAACTCACCCATTCCTGTTCCATCCCAGCACTGGCAGCATGCAGGCTCTTCCACACAACACCACAGGGTTCAACTGCTGCTGCTGTGCTGCCGCTCCTTCTTCGATTGCCCTCGTGCAGGCAGTGAGGAGGAGCAGGCAGGATGGCAGGGCCACTGCAATGGCATCTGCCCAGCTATTCCATCAATGCCATGATGATGGTGTGCCAGGAGAAGGATTTGGTCTCATTTTTACTTTTATGGCTAACTGAGAGTGGCAGAAAGGGACAAGAAGCCCTGTGGTTGCTCGAATGCCTCCAAAGCATTTTGCAGCTGGAAGGAAGACCCAGAGAAAGAATTTGCATTTTATAATACGAAATACATATTTTGTCCTGAAACAAAAGCATTCAGCTTCCTTCTTGAACTTCAGGCATTCAAGATGTTTTGAAGAGTGCAGTTTCAAAAACTCCACCCAAAGATGAATAATAGAATGAAATGAAAGTGCAGGAAATCCTTTGGTACTGCTGAGTTCAGATTCGACACCCGAAAAGAGTAAGGAGAGAAAAAAACTCCCTTTTTTTCCATCTTTATGTGCAATATGGGAGGCATATGAAAATGTTAAAACCCAAAGACCATCAGCAGATGCTAAGTATTCACCAGCCAGCAAGAGGAATGGAGCCAGTTTTAGCAAGGAGCAGCCGATGTCCCTGTGCCAGTCTGAAGGCCATGAGAAGAGACAGAGATCGGGCAGCAAATTAAATTAGAAAACAAACGAACTGGCCAATATGTGTGCACAGGCCACGCTACAGCCCTCGCAATGACTTCCCCAAGTCTAACACCATCTCAGCACGGCAAGCACAAAAAAGGGGCAGGAAGGAGGGGAGGGCGAAAAGACAAGGACAAAGAAATGAAGGGGGAGAGCGGCGTGCATCTCCCAGCAGAAACCGGCTTTCCTCTTCTCTGTGTGCTTTTCCTATCTTAATGTACAAAGCTTGCGGCCAGTCGATTAGATCGCTCTCTCCCCCTTGCCATTTGTATGTCACTTCTCTGCTTATCTCCGATCTTCCCCAGGGCAGGGAGTAAATCTTCATGCACACAGCCTAGCTGCACTGCAACGCAGAGGTTAAGAAAAATAGGAAAATTTTCTCTCACAGAGAGAAACGAGTGCAAACAGAGAGGTGAGGGTTTTTTTTTTTGTGAACAATGGAAAAAAATAAACGCCAGTGTCTGAACTTGTTACATTTAACTGCATAAACATATTGAAAGTCTGCTGCCCTCTGTGCTCCCATTATTCCCATGCACCTATTTCCCTAACCCCACTTACCCTGTGCAGCTAAGTATGGTGCCCTTTTACTGGAAATAAGCCCTGCCACTGTCAGTGTTGAGAAAGATCACTGTAATGCTTGCTGTAGGGGAAAGAGAGAGGAAAATCAGTGCCTGATGTGCTAGCAGACAGTAAAACTCAAGGGTCATAGGAAGCCACAAATCTGCCAGAGATGATTAATTCAGTGGAGGAGGTGGAAGCCCAAAAGTTTTTCTGTTTCCTTTCTCCTGTCAAATTTCTTTTTATTTGATGTAAGGGACAAGATGGGATTAGGAGAGATGTCTGAAATGAGAGGTCCCAGTGCATGGGAGGCACTGGATAGTGGGCTGTTGGAGGCCAGCATGCTATCGATCGGGACCTATTTGAGCATGGGTGACATGTGCCTGCCTGATGTGTCACATCTCTGTCCCATCCTGTGACATGGCGTGTTAGGTGATGTTAGATGCAGTCTTTTGGTTGATCAGATGGAGCCATCTCCAGTAGGAGCCAGGCTGTGGTGCTACCTCCTTATCTCCAAATCTGTGGTTTTACCTCTGTCTTTGGAGCAGAACAGAGACGAGTTGTGTGAGACCTGACTGTGTGAACAAGGGTGGAAAATTATTGCAAATGTAAGTGAATCTGCAAGAAGCAAATCTTAAGAATTCTACAGTCTGTGGGATTTCTCACTAGCAGCATTTGTTAAGAAAGAGGGAACCTACGCATTTGGAACAAAACAATTTCTTAGTTGCTGATCCCCTTTTGGGAATGGATTAGCCTCCATCACACTGAATGCACTGCCTGTCTGCCTCTCATCTTCCCACCATGTCTTCCCTCCATTATACAACTTAAAAAATACATACATCTCCTTTTCACTATCAAGACCCTATATAGCCTTGCCCCTGCAAATACCCTTCTCATCTTCCCTCCCCTTCTGCTTACCATGATAAAGCCCCTGGCATCCTTTCATTCTCCATTTCCAATTCTCATTCTGCTGTCATCCCTTTTGCAGCTCTCCATGCATGAAATAACCTCCAGAGAAAGCTTTTTGCATTCTCGTCCTCTCCCAACAGGAAGCTCACTTCTGTCATGGACTTGACAAGTAGTGCAGTAATATGGTAGTAATAATACACTAGATCTTCAAGATTCTCATGATGGACACACACACATATATATATATATGTATATATGAATACAGGAAAGCTGTCAAGAGGATGTAACCAAAGGGAGGCAAAACATCCTCCTTCCTCCTCGTCTCTCTTCATCCATTTCCCCCTGGTTTCTGCACTGCCTCTTCATTTTGTCAGTGAACTCTTTTAACCAGGGACTCTATTTTTTGTTACTGGAGAGTGCTTAAAATGAAAATAATAATAGACAAAAAAGCAAACAAGGAGAAGTTTTAAGATTTGCTCTTGAAACTTACTGCAGAAGTTATTGAATAACTGGTGAGAAACTGGGATGTGGAGTGAAGGCAAGGCTTGCCTACAGCTGTGGTGTCTCTGGTGGCAGGGAGGGAACAGGGAAACATTCCTTTAGCAGATCCATCTTAAACCGTCCATCTCCAGACGAATCTTAAACCCCCTCTCTCGCAGCTTTGCACCCTCCCCAGAGAAAATCTTCACTGTAACCTCTTCCATTTCTTGTTTATCACAGTGGCTTGCTAGTGAACCCCAGACAAAACTGTTACTTTTATCACCCAGTAAAGTAAAATGCTATATATACAGCTTTCAGACTTGGTTTTCTTTTAACATCTTTAAGACCTGAAGAGCAAGCTAACTTTTTGTACATTGTTCTTATAATTTTCAGTACCTTTACAAATACATGATTCTACTGAAGCACTGATCTACTAGAAGGCAATTTTCTGCAAACAAGGATCTCAATTAGTGCAAATTCAACAGTGACCCAGATGCCACACAATAAATCCTTTGAAGGGCTAGGAATACAGATCTTAACATTTTTAGGCCCATAAACTATGTCTATAGCTAACACAAAATGGAAAAGGAACTGACTCCAGCTTGGAAGCCAAGGGACAGGGCATGACTCATATCCAACCAGCTAAACTCCATGGCCTCTCCTTCTCCCTTTCAAAAGTCCCCAGTGCGGCCATGCCCGGACTCGTGTTGGGTGGTCTCTGCACCTCCTAACCTCTGAGCTGCACCCAGGCACTGCGTAGGGGACCGCTGGTTTAATTCACCAGGCCTGTTTAGGGAAAATGCTACTGATAAGCTGCACAGGCATATGGAGGAATAGTGCTCAAACTCATGGCCTGGCCCTGGTTAATTTACCAGTGCAAACATGCCTATATTGCATCCATTCCCTAACAAACACTTTTTTCTTGTGCTTACTTTTTCTTGACAAGCTCATGCAGCATTTAGCTGCATGTCAGAAGCAAGAGTCTCAAACCCATGTGCCCTCATTTGTACCCAAGAATCCACTAACCCTACCTCCCTCACCTGTATTTTCCGCAGTAGAAAATGTGTGTGCAAGACCATGGTGAGCTCCAGCTGGTCCCTGCTATGGATGTGGTAGGCACCAGGTATCACAGGTACACTTCTTTCTTTCCCAGGAGAAAGGCTCACACACAGCCTTTGTGAATCCAAACTAAGCGCATGTGTACTTGTTAGCACTCAGGAAAGGTATTTAACCTCAAATTACAGAGGCACAAAGTGCCAAATTCTTTCATCCCAGCCGAAACTTTGTGCAAGAAATGACACAATAGATCTTCCCTGCATGGATACCTACAAATACCAACACAGAATTACCTCCTGGGCATGTTTTATATGGTGAAACTCCGTGGCCAGCCGAGTGGAAGAGGTCACACTTGTCAGCCATAGCAGTTTCTTCTGCTTTGAAGATCAGTGAATTTGTCAGGTTGTAGAGTCAGGAGAAAAGAGGCACCAGAAGCAAGCCCAAGCATGACAGTTCACAGTCAGAGATTCAGAGAGCTTGGGATCCAAGGTTTTGATACAATTCATCAGAGGTCACCTCCCAGCTATTAATTTTCCTACCCCAACACATGCCCAGATTCCTAAAGCTTGTTCTGACCATGTATGTATAGTTCAGAGTATCAAAATTATTTACAACTTGATTGTCCATTATAAAATACTGTTGTTCCCATGTTCCCAAAAGCAAAAGCAAAGGACAGTTCTGTCTGCCTCACAACTCACAGCTCTTTTGCCCAAGGCAGGTTGACAGAGGAGCCGCAAGTAGTGAGGGGTTTGGTGGGTTGCTCTGTACAAGTTACGTACCTTAATGCAACGAAGCTTCCTCCTGCTTTCTGGTTTCTAGGAAAGGAAGCTCGGGAGTCTGAGCTGGAAGAGTTCCTCAAAGTGCCCCTTGCCCTTGTGACTGAGGAACAGAAAGTAGGACCAGGTCATACGCTGCATCTGCTCTGCAGGTTGGATGCAGCTCTTCCTATAATTCCGAGTTCATTCATTTATTACTTGCCATGATTGATTTATGTAGTTATTTATTCAGTCATTTGACAGTAACTGAATATAAGCTGGCTATTTTTCTGTTCTGTATGCTATCCAATATGTAAGAAATGTCTCTACCTTCATGAAAGCTTAGCAGGCCCAAAGCATCATTTATTAAAGCAGGGAGGAAAATAACATTAGATTGGATGTGGAATGTGTCTGGGAAAAAAAAGACAGAGTTCTCCATTTATGAAAACTGAAGTCCTAGAACTGATATTATTCATTTCATCTGAATAATTAAGCAGTAATGACCATGGCATAGGCTATTTTAGGCAATTAATGATCAGCTCTAGGGGTTGATGGCCTGTGAGGAAGCTAAGGGACATTAACCTCTGCTGGCTATTTATTAGTCATTCACATATTGCCATGTGCTGACTCTATTGCAAATTCCTCCCATTTCAGAAATATAGATGTTAAAAATTACACTAAAAGCATCTACAGTGTAATGACTGTAAGTGAGGCAGACATATCAGCAAAAATAGCAAGCAACAGGGTCAGTACTGTGATGGCCCAAAGACCTCTTGAGGATGTCTTGACTTCTGTTTGAGTCCTGGGGCTGTGGCACTGCTGATAGCTGATGGCAGAAGGGTGAGGAGACACCTCTGCAGGCTTCCAGTTCTCCTGGGTTTCAGGGGGTCCTTTCTCTGGGGGCTGCTTTGTGCACACCTGCCAGCATGAAGTGTCCTGAGAGGAAACTAGAAGGGGAATGCTGTGTGTTTTCCTTTAACTATGTGTGAGTTTCAGCCCTTTAGGAAAGAAAGAAGGAAAGAAATCGGAGGGGGATGGAAAATACTTGGGAGATTTGTATATGTGTGTATCTATATGTATACATATATATATATATATGAAAGACTGTATCAGATGGCAAAAAAGCAAAGCATTTGAATATTTTTTGGTAAAGAGTACTTGTAAGGGGTATTTATTTAGGCCTTTCTTTTAATGAGAACTGGTTAACAGAAAACACCTGATGTGCCTTTCTCCCAGTCTGCCCAGATTCTTCATTTTGCAGCCTGCTAAACTGTCCCTAGGCTGGTCACACAGCACAGAGATTATGGCCAGAACAAAGATGAAATGGAGCTTCAAGATGCCTTTGAATAGTTTTGTCCCCACCACCATTTCAAACTGCAACCCCAGATGTTAGACGGAGACTAACTATGCAATTTTAAAGGACAAACAAGCATAAAAAGCCACAGACCCCCAAATCTGCAATAATCAGTCTAAAGTGGGTAAAGGCATAGATCAGTCGACCATTAGCAGAGAAAAAGGAATCAGAATAGCAACTGGTTTTATTTCAATGTCAGAAAATTTACTTTTTTACTTTTTTTAATTCTTGTTTGTACCAGGGTAAGGAGGGGAATCAGGATTTTTTTATAACTAAGTTATAAGAGATATGGTCTACAGAGTCACATTTGTTGCTGGTGTAATTTTGCTGCAGATAAAAGCAGTCAAATTCATGTGGGATGTCTCTGTTGCTTATTTCACTGGGACACTTACAAAAACACTCTGGAGAGAATCAAGAGCATGAAAATTGTAGGAAAGCGCACCTAAAGAGCATCTACCACTTCTACAGAAGACTAAGTTCTTATACGCTTCAAAGTTTATTCTTTTTTTAATATATTACTATATCCTCAGGCCGAAAGTATAATTGCTTTTTCATTGCAAAAAAAAAGAGAAAAACTAATGCCATCAGATCTAGTGTAGTGTTGGAGCAGTGGTGACAAATTGCAAACACACCTTTTGCTGTGGCCCATGTTCTAAAACCACATTCAGATCCTGTACAAAATTGGCCTTTTCAGCTGTAAATCTATGGTTTACTGACAGGTTCCTCTGTAGTCCTGCCCATTTTTGGGGCAAGGTGTTAGGTGGTTTCTTGTTTGTTTGTTTTTTTCTATTGTAATAAAAACAAAAAAAGGGAATAAAAGTTACAAACTGGCAGCTTGGCCTGCTCATGCCATGGAGGGACAAGACTGAGCTTTGCGCTGGAAACACCTTGTGCTGCATTTTCTGTTTGCCAGGGATCTGGTTTTCTGATCTTGATGTTCAGAGAAGCTGTCCAGGTTACAATGTCTTAAAAGTGTCAGTCTAATACATGGGGGTTGGGAAGATGAGGGACTGTTCTGGTTTTGTTTGGTGAGGGGGGGCCTAAGGTGGTAGCACTGTAGGAAACTGCTAGAAGTTGCTCCCCTTTGTTCAGTGGACTCGGCCAAGCCTAGGGCGGACCTGCTGCTGGCCAAGGCCGAGCCAATTGGTAGCAGAATGTCCCGTGATAACGCCTCTGCGATAACGTATTTAAGAAGGGGAAAACAGGAAAAAAAGGGAGAAGATGTGAAGCAGCTGAGTGGGGGCAGAGAATGGGAGGCGTGAGCCTTGTGGGCCTTGCAGGCCTCACCCTCTGGCCTCCCGCCGGGTGGCCGACTGGGCCCGACTCGGCCCAGCCTGGCTGCAAGAAGTGGAGAGGAGAGGAGATGTGAATAAAATGTAAAAAGGATCCTGAGAGGCGTCTGCCAGCCTGTTGTGAGGAACGGCTGCAGACGCCAGGGTCAGTGAAGAAGGAGGGGGAGGAGTAATGCGGCTCCTGGCCAAGATTCCCCTGCAGCCTGTGGTGGTAACCATGGTGGAGCAGGTTGTCCCCCTGCAGCCCATGGAGGTCCACGGAGGGGCAGAGATTCGCCTGCAGCCCATGGAGGACCCCACACCAGAGCAGATGGAGGCCTGAAGGAGGCTGTGGCCCTTGGAGGGCCCTCTGGGGCAGCTGTTCTGGAGGGACTGCACCCCATGGAAGAGATGACCCACACCGGAGCAGTTTCACAAAAGACTGTGGCCCGTGGGAGGGACCCCACGCTGGAGCAGAGGAGGAATGCGAGGAGTTCTTCCCCCAACAACGAAGCAGCTGCATGAAACAACGTGTGATGAACTGACCGCGACCCCCATTCCCTCTTCCCCCCTGTGCCGCTCGGGGGGGAAAGTAGTAGAGATAATGTTAAGCCCGGGAACAGGGAGGTGTGGGGGGAGATTGTCTTGTTCCCTGTCTCATTCTCCTGCTAGTTTTAGAAATAAATGAATAGTTTTCCCCAAGTCGAGTCTGTTTTTGCCCGTGACAGTAACTTTAAGGATTTCTCCCTGTCCTTATCGCAAGCCTTGAACCGTTTTTCCTTATATCATCTCCCCGTATTGTCTCAGAGGGTGGGGGGAGCAAGAGAGAGACTGCTTAGTCTGGTCCCAATTGGGGCTGAACTACAACAGGGACTAAGGGGACTGGCTGTGCAGTTTCAGAAGAAAAGAGCTGGAAGCAGGAGGATGTGGAAGCTCAGTCTGACCTTACCAACCCTGTGAAAGCAGCTGCCCTGTGTCCCTCTCTGGTTTAATTAAGGCTGGCAAAATATGCTTGCCTCAGCCCAAATCTTCCTTCTCAGTCCTTCCTGCTGTAATGAGTGCAATGAAAACACTCAAGCTATTTTGTTCCTTCATTAAAAAAAAAAAAAACCTTACTTTTAATGGGTAATAATTTTGCAGCTGGTTGAGTTTGCCTGGCAATTAGATTTATCCTCCTTAGAGTTTTTATACTACTCATATTTTCATAGTCTCTAGCTTGATAGCCTAAGTGTTCAGAGCAGCTTCTCCTGACCAAGCTACTCACATTGGTCTTTTACCTTTGGGTCTACAAACTAATTCCCGAGAAGAAATCACTTCAGCCTTCATCCTTTCTTTTCTTGTTCAACTTTTTATGGTAAGGTTAAAAAACTCAAAATATTAATATATTTTCCTTATTTATTATTACAAGGAATAAATTAATTTCGGATTAGTTTAGAAAAAGCTGCAGCAGATGCCTTGTACACAAGGGGGCAGATCTGCTTCTTCTTTCAGCATCAGTAGTCTCCTGTTTTACTTTGTTCCCCAGTAAGATCTGCTTTCAGCCAGGCATCTGAGGCTGGGTGTCACAGAGGATGCATGGCTGTAAGGCAGGGGTTTAGTCTGAATAGACAACACCATCTAGGGACGGTCTAAAGGCCTTTTATGCTGCTAAAGCAATACTCATGGGAGTATAAATACACAGAAATGCTCCTTTATATTGTTACCACTGTGGTTACTGAACCTAACTTTTTGGTTTGCAGACCTAAAACACCCAGACTTTCAAGCCTAAAAAGAGGCAGCGTTCACACCTGGCTTTTTCATCCTCTCCTCCATCCTCTTTCCTTGCTTTCCCCCGGTACAATTTTGGAAGCTCAGACACCAGGGTTTCCACCCCTCTCTGTTAGCTGAGTATGAAGATTTCATTTCAAAACTTTTTGATGGGGAGGAAATGCCCCTGACCTGAGGGTAGGCTGGGGGCTCTGCAGCTGCAGTGTGTTGCATGACGTGGAACCGAAACTGCGGTGTGGGTGATTTGCTGTCCCCTCAGCCCCGCTTCCCCAGGACATGCTTGCTTGGTGCTGCAAGCCTAGCTTTGGTTTAAACATGAATTTAACCTCCCTAGAGGAAAGGACACCTTGTCTGAACCCAGACTGTTTGCTAGCCCCTTCTCAGGCTCACTCTGGGTACAACACGGGGAGCAGCCACCCCAGGAGACCCAGGGTGTGGGTCTCATTCACAGAGAAGCTTACCGCCCCATGGAGGAAGCAGGATTCCCCAAATTCCCCAAGTTAACGTATGGCCATGGCTGTGCTTCCCAGGAGAGCTGGCCGTACTCCCTGGGGAAGGACTTTTTATTTGGCTAATGAAACACCACTGGCTTTTCTGGTCACTTTGCTGCCAGAGAAGCTAAGGTAATTTCTGTAAAACTCTCCCAAGGGATGTGAGCAACCCAGCAGAGGGGGATGCAGTACAGTCCTTCTCCCATAAAGTCTGGATTTAACTTAAAAAAAAAAAAAACAACTAAAAAGGCAAAGTCTTATACAGTGACATGAAATCACACAACTATGCTGTCTCCACCAAGTGGTCCAAAAACCGAAAGGAAACTAAGTTTTACAAAGCACTAAAAAGCTTGGTTTTTAAAAGAGAACAGGCACTTTATATCAAACGTTTTTCTGTAGCATCTAGAGTCTTTTGGGGGAGGTGGAAGCAAACATGGTGTTTGCCTTCCAAATGCCCTTGGAGAAAAGCTGAGGTGAGCGAATGTGTGAGCAAACCCAGGCTTTTTAAGAGAAGAGCAAAGGTCGGAAAATCTCGTCTTTAAAAAAGGAAACCAGGAAAAAAAAGAGAACTGGCCACAGTTTATCTGGATGCTTTTCCCTCGTACTTTATGGTGTCTCCTGATTCTGTCACATCCTTTATGTTTTATATACAGAGGCAGAATATTGCTGTTACTAATGTCACTTGGTAACCGTCCAGCTAAAGGCCACCTGTTGGAGAACATCTCAGAGCCAAATGCCAAGTTTGAAAAAAAAAAGGGATATGGTTAAAGCTACTCAAGTCAAACATAATTAGAGATTTACTGGGACATTGCTGGAAGAGCCTTTGGAACTTTCCAAAATGCTGGGTCTCTGACAATCAAATGTGTTTGCTTTTCCATTTTAGCAATCAATGAATCTGCACTTGTAGAAAGGCTTCTGAATTATTTCTCACGTCAATCACAATTAGAGAAGTACTAATCATGTTAAGGAGTCGTTAATCATACATTAAATTAAATGAGTGACACATGCTTCTGTATGGTGCGCTCACAAAATGGCAAACCCATCTTAGACACTCTCGCTTGCTCTCCATAGTATGCCTGTTTGGCCTATAAGTATATAATAATTTATGCTTTTAATTAGATTATTGCTGTGCGTAAAGTAGGTAGCATTCCTTTCATTTACTAGTCATCCCTTCCCTTTACAGAAACCTCTGCACAATCAAGCTGTTAATGGAACTACCTTATCAATATATTCCACAGTGCTGCTCAAAAATTATTCTAAGAACTCACATCTATTCAATGGGGAGGAAAAAAGGCAGATTTTGTGAATGTGCCCTCTGAACAAGCTAGCAATGGAAGACAGAAAATCAGTTGTGTTAAACTGGCGTTTGCGTTTCCTTGGCTAGATCAGTGTGGGGAAGATGCTTCAACAGGTACAGAAGTGGCATATCCAGAGGTTTCCTCAGCCCTAGATAAAAAGTGCCTCTTCTGCTCTCAAGAGAGCTTTGACTAATGTATACACTTGTTAATAGCGAAAGTGGGAGTTAATAGTGTTAATAGTGTGTGCAAGTGTATACACCTATGTGTATATCTATATAAAAGTGAATGTAGGAATGTAAAGACAATTAATACCAAGTAGAAAATGGACTGTGCAGCAAAAGAAGAGAAAATACAAGTACACTGGCTGTGTGCTGGAAGAGGACCTGGGGCTATTTACCCATCCTTATCAGGTCTCCTCAGCATTTGCCTTTGTGCACTGCTGGAGCTCTGCTAGTTGTCTCTTCGCTCAGGAGCAGTACAGCTTGTCTTCTACCAGGGTCACAGACTGTTAGAGGAATTTTAATTCTCCCGGGAGCAAAATACTTGCTGTGATATCAGCCAGTTGCTAGAGGGAGGTGGCAAACTATTTAAAATGATAATTCAGTGAGAATTTGTATTACTGCTAGCAAAAGAGCAAGATGGTCAATTCTGATACTAATTTTGTAGAGGTCTTGGAGCACCATGCAAATCCCAGACATGTGGGAACACGCTGATTCTGTGTCAGCAGCAGACTAGCTTTAGCTACTGAGCCTGATACTAGAGGTTAGCAAATAGAAAATAATAAAAGGCCTTGAAAATGATAGAAGGAGCAAAGGCAAAGGATTTATTTAATGCTGATCTGCATGGCCTTATGGAAAATCAATCTATTCATAAATAAAAAATTATTTCTTTTTTTTATGAGATTACAAGTTTGTGTGATAAAGAAGCCTGACAGCAGCAGAAAAGTACTTAGATGCTCCTTAAAGAAATTCTGCATGACACATGTAGCTAGTGCTACCAAAATAACTCACTAAATGCCCTAAACTGTCTGTATCAAAAAGTGTTTGTCCATGGGTATTTACAACTGGTCATTTCTAGTCATGTTCCACAAGGATCTGGTTTAGAGTTGAACTCTGCTCGTCACTTCGAATTGAGAAGAAGATATAGAATTATTTCTAGTTACAGGTATAGATGATGAAGAAAAGCATAGTGGTGAGAAATGTATGGTGATCCAGAATGACGTGGATCACTCACCCAGGGAAGCTGGGCTTCAACATCTACTGCCAGTCTAGGGCATCCATGAGCACTTCTGGGTATACCTTCCGTCAGGTGTGGTGTCACAGCCAAAATGTGCTTTGATACCACTGCCAAGTGGGGATCACGCCTCAAAGAACCACAGCGGGAAAAGAGCCAGGCCATCCCCACAGGTTGGGGAGCCGTATCTTCAGAAATATCAGCTCCCTACAGCAGCTTGAGAGGTGATGGCATACGAGGACCAGCAGTCACCTGGGGCAGTGCCAGCAGCCGAGATCCTGGGTATATAGTCAGAGGAGCAGTGAGGTAAATTTAGATCTGTTGTCAACATAGATATGAGCACGTAAATCTGGTGTCCTCATTTTCAAAGGGACTTGAAAGGCTACAGAGATTGCAGCAAAGAGCCGCCAAAATGAACTAAAGGCTGGAAAAACTGCCGTGTACTCGGAGACAGGAAGAATCTGTTAATTCCTTAAAAACAAACTGAAAGGAGATTGAGTTTCTGTGTGTGATTTCCTCTGTGAAGGGAAAGAAAAAAAAAAAGAGTCTTAATATCTGGAAATTAAATCCAAGTGCATTCAAACCAGAAGCAGTGACAGACATTTTCAGCTGTGAGTGACGGACATTTCCAATTAGTTGGTAGAGCGGGCTGCAAAGGAAAATGCTGCATTTTATATCATTAGATGTCCCTGAGTAGGGCAAATCTTTCTGGGGAAACTAGTTTTTCTTTTCTTTTCTCTTCTTTTTTTTTTTCCCAGAAAGATAGAACATATGGCCTTTGTTGTGAAGCAGATGAGACGGGTGAACAAGAAGTTTCCTCAACACATCAGGATGGAATATCGGACATAGTCCTACGAAGGCAGTGGAGGTCACAGTCATGCAGTCAAATCCATTAAATGTCACTGCAGTGCCTGTTGCTGAGCCTCTGGGACTGATGCAGTTAATTTTAAAAATTGACTGGATTTCTTCACAGATGGTGGCTATGTTACAGCAGCTAGAATAAGAATTAGACCTGGGCATGGATGTGGGAGGTAGGTGTCGGCTGGAAGAGCATGCGCCAGGAATGTGTTTAGATATCTTGGATAACACTTTCCAGCGTGAAACAGATGCACATCCCCATCTAGCCTCGTGCTCTTACCTGTTTACTTTAGTGCTGCTGGAAGCTAAACACACTCCTGCTTCTCTCCAGTTGCCACGTAACCGCCCCATCTGTTGTCACAACCCAACTCTTGCACTTGACCAAGACATCTTGGCTGTTTTGAACTGCCCTTGGCTGTTTTTCTGTCTCCTCCATCAAATGTTAAGTTTCAAGTGACTTAATAGGTTCTTTCTGGAAAAGGTACACTTGCTTAAATAGAATAATTTCTCCAAGTATTTTTACCTCTAAGTTGCAAATGTCATTCAACCCAAAGTGACTATTTTTTTGTTTGCATAGTACATTTCATGCACACTAGGGAGCATTTCAGACCTGCTGTGTTTAACTGCTAATAGGATTTGCAGCTATGTTTGTGAATTCCAGCTACCCCATTTACCTCACTGCGAAGAACCAGAATGAAATATTAACACTATACAGCTAAACAGAGAAAGTTTGTACAGTATCCTGAACTACATTTTTCTCTATTTTCCATTGGAAAAAGGACAAAGGCATAAAGAGGCTAAAAAAAAAATAATCTATAGCAATGTATGTGCTTTAGAAAATATTTTCTTTGCTTCCAAAATACCCTGACTCCCATATAATTTATGTGGAGCATGCAGTTGATTTAGAGAAGGCCTTAAAATGACCCATTAATCCAAATTCAGTTGGAAACTAGAATAGCTATAACTGATCTGTTGTCTCAACAACCGTACACAGAAGTCATAGGAACAGACTGAGAAGATAATGCTGCTAAAATGTAGATGCTTTCCCACAGGATCTTCAGCCAACTACAAACACTTTCATAGTTTTCAAACAGATGCAGCAAAGATAAAAACTGTATTTCAAGTGTTTTCCTTATCTACTTTATGTGAACCAAAGTACTGCTTGCTTTCTTTCATCATTTAAATGATCATTTCACTTTAAATTTCCCCCTTTTTTGATTCCCCTCAGTGTATTTGTATTTCTAGTCCATCCATTCATTCCAACATACGAGCACATCACCTACTTGTTCGGATTTACAGCATAGGATTCAGTTTAAACTGGAAAAGAACTGAACCCTAACTGGACTAGTTCTAAAGCAGAAAACAGGGGTAAAGCTCTTATTAACTTGAAGTTTGTAGGCCTTGACCTAAGTTATTAAAGGAATATTTGGGTTTATACCACAATTGTTTTTTTTAATCTTCTAAATATATGTATGTTTATACCAACCATCAGCTCCAGAAGCATCTGCAGCCTGGGGATTGCTGGAGCTGCTTGATCTGCAGCTGCCAGGCTTGGTACGAAACCAGAGGAGGGAAGCCAGGAAACTCTCTCTCAAAGTGGCCATGACGTGTATGGAGCCATCTCTTCGTCTCTGCCGCTTCCTGAGAGAAAGGACCATGTACTGGCAGGAAGCATGCTCTGCAGTGGCCAAAAGGCAGACCACTCTGTGCAACCCCTCTCCAGCTAACCCAAGAGAGGGAAGTCCTGAAATGATGGCAAGCCACAAATTATCCAGATGTGCCAACCAGGAAAAGTGAGTCTTGTGGCATGGGCAACCTTGTGCCCCCACAGCTGCCAGAGACTTTGTTGTTGATTCTCTTCCAGATGAAGTTTGTCCTTAGCCTTGGGTATCCATCTTCCTCCCACCCCTCCAGTAGGGGATTGTACCTGTGGTGGCCTGAATACCATATTCATTCACCCTTCATAGTAGGGTGTAGATGGCTACAATGGCTCATCCATGCTGAAGGGCTCAGATGTCTTCCTTGTCTGAACTTGTATGATCATCCTACTGCAGGTGAGGGGTTCTCTGCTGCCTGAGAAAGCCCACCGTGAAAAGTGTAAGGAAGTACACAAACCATCGGTGTGATAAACACATTAAGTTTGTAGTCATCAGTAGGATTTTTAGTTGTCATTTGTGAAGAGAACTGATCAACTTCATGCCATATGATTTGCTTGGATACCAAAGGCTAGTCTTGTCTGGGCTGGTCACATGGATGCTTCCGTATTTGTTTGCTGTGTTTTTCTTGTTATTCATAGTTTATTTAGAACCAGCTCCATTCAGTGTCAAAACAAAGACAGTATGTTCAGTCACTCAAATTATAGGCCATTCCCCAGGGCAATAACCCAAGATTACAAAAATTCGTACAATGCCTTTGAAAAAGAAGGAAAAAAAAAAGCAGTCTTATTATTTGGCAAGCAAGAGCTATGATTTTGTTGAGACTTGCTTAAAAGAAACATTATCAGATTTTTGTTTTGTGCTCTCACCAAGGAATCTGTGCATAAGCATATATTATTCAAGTATTCAGAATTGAGGATATGCCAGAGTAAAAGTGTCCATCACTGTACCCTCCATTTGCCCTATGTTCCTCAAAACAATCCTCCTGTGCTGGGCTGCCTAATGATCCACAAAATGTTGGCCTGCTGATTGCACGAAGTGACTTTCTATCCTATGAAAAGATGGTTCATGTCAGAGTTACGAACCGCAGAAGCCCAGGCTAAGAAAACTGATCTGAGAGCTCTCTCAATTGAGACGAGAGACATCTGGATGTTTACAGCTGTTGAAAGACTCAGCAACAAACTTCAAAAAAGGGGCCACAGGACAGTGGTTACACTCATAAAAATAAAGATGTTTTTCCTGGAGATGTACTTGCTGACTAGAAAGCGGCTTCCCCGCAGGCACAGGGGGATGATGCTCGCTGTTCCCTGTCCGGCAGGCACTCGGGTATGGCCTTCTGGATGTTGAAATGAGCTGTAGAATGGGGGGGAGGTAGGGGAGATCTGCCTATGGAACTGTTATAAATGCCTAATCCCAAGCAGTCTTCCTCAAACAGACTTTTCTTTTTTTTGTTGTTGTTTCTCAGGATTTCTAGTCAGATTTCTACACAGAGCTGCGAATCAAAGCAGTATTTCCTGCTAAATTGTCATTCCTGTTGCTACTCCTGCAGCACAGCACATCTAAACTTAGCTAACTGTAGCTTCTTACAATTTATTTTTAATTTATTGCTTAGACATACCATACCTTTCTTTCTTAAGATCAATGTGATTGATAGACACTTTTTGATACTGGAAGTATACCGTGGGGGAGAATTCCTGTTCTTGTACTCATCTCTACATACCTCTTTTCAGCCACTTTTGGAGGCAGCTTACCAAGATTATTGGGCTTTTGTTCATATGACATTATAGTTTCCTTCCCCTAAAAGAAAGCTGTTTCCAAATAACAGCAAGCACAGACAGACCCTGATTATGAGTAGTTTTGAGACACTTCTCCGAAACAACTGTAGTTTCGGAAATTTACATCAGAAACCTTGTTCCCTAGGTACGTTTCTCAGGTGGGGATAACCTGTGGTAGTGTTGTGGGTGGATCAAACTCTTTCTATTTCACAACGGCCAATGAGCAGCCATGGTATGGCAGAAATTTTTTTTACCTCCACTTAGCTTAATCTGCAATCAGCTCCTGCTTCTTATATGAAATTGCTGATTAAAATGGACTATGGACCATTTGAAAAGCTTAAATACATTGTTCACTGGTGACTTTACTTCTGGACTGTATGTTGACTTTTGTGTATATTCCCTCTAATTTGTTAGTGAACATATACAAATAAGCATTAGAAATAGCTAAGCAGAAAGCCATAACTGTACTTTTTATCACTCATCAAAAGTCTTAAGGCACTGTCATAAAATTAGCTGAGGTGGTGTAGATGACTAATTGTTATGCAAACTTTGTGGAGGAAGCAAGAAGAAGGAATAGATAAATCAGCAGAACTGTAAGAAATAAAAAGGCTTAGTTACCATGCTTTCCAACCTGAAAGAAAACATAGTAAAAGCAGGAGAAAACAAATCATATGATTCAGTAGTTCAGTAAAACCATCTTTATATAGAATGAGGTTTTTCCCAGTGTACTGATTACTTCTGTAGATGAAGAAAAAACCTGCATATTCTCCCTTATGAATTTAAAGAGCAAAGACTATGAGCATTTCCCTCATTCGCTCCCATGACACAGCAAAACTCTGCACAATGATCAAAGTTTTACCATAAATCGCAGACCATGTGACCTTTTAATATATTCATTTTTGATAGCTATAAAAACCAGAGAAGGTCTCTACACTATTGTCTGAAAAGGCAATGAGTAAGAGTCAAGCCCTTCTTTTTCTCAAGTCAAAGAGGCTGGGAACTAGTCTCTTCCACAGTGGTAGAAGAGAACTGAATTTCAAAGTAGGTGTGTATTTTGCCCTGGCCACAGTCTGGTCAGGGAAGAGATTTGGGGTCTGTTGATGGCTGATAAGTGTTTGACTGATACTACCCAATCTGCTTCTTGACCCATCTGCATCATCTACAGGAACTTTTGACTCTTCCTTACTCAAGGACTAGAAACAACTATATGAGAGAATCATAAAATCATAGAATGGTTGAGGTTGGAAGAGACCTTTAAAGGTCATCTAGTCCAAACCCCCTGCAAGGAGCAGGGGCATCTCCAACTAGGTCAAGTAGCTCAGAACCCTGTCCAACCTGGCTTTGAAAGTTTCCAGGGATGGGGCATCCACCGCCTCTCTGGGCAACCTGTTCCAGTGTTCCACCACCCTCATTGTAAAAACAATTTTCCTGATGTCTAGTCTGAATCTACCTCCTTCCATTTTAAAACCATTACGCCTTGTCCTTTCACAACAGGCCCTTCTGAAGAGTTTCTCCCCGTCTTTTCTATATCAGATTAATTATCTCTTTCTTTCCACTCTCTCTCTCAGCACTTGAATAAGAAAGAATTCCTGTCTAGACTTGCCCTAATATTTATTAGAGAAGGCCATTAATCCGAGAGACAGGGATATCTCGCATCTCATTTTCTCTTGCCTGAAGACTCCCCTTCTTTTCCTCCTCACCTCTCTCTCAAACACTGTCCAAGAGATCACAAGCTCTCTTCCAGGAAGACTGGGACTGGCTGGAGCACCCAGCGGGGAGATACCCCCAGTTAATCTATCAGGTTAGCCATGGCACAGGTATGAACTTGGCAGATATATGATCTGATCTACTCACCCTCCCTTTTCTCCTCTGGACATCAGTGCTCTTGTTTCGCCTGCAGCCCCTGAGTGACAAAACTAGCAAGTCTGTGGAGATAAGACAGAAAATTACTGGGCAAATGAGGGCTGAGAAAATGCAAGGATGAGATGGAGAAGCAGGCAAGATAAGCTAGAGCTGAGCAGCAAGCAGAGGATTGGAAATAAAGGCCATAGCTCTCATTGGGTTTGTACAAAGTTCTACTTTTATATCCATGAAAGTGACTCATGACTCCCTCAAAGCTGAATTTCAGAATGATGAGGCAAAACCTGGCAGGCAGCCTTCCAGTGCTGTGCCTGCTGTTGCTCAGCACTATTTCTCCCCTCCTACATGGCACTTTCTTTAAAACACCAGAGCTAGTTCTGGGGAAAGTTTTTGAAATGCCAACACGAACACAAAAATAGCCTTACAAATGTTGTTCCTAAATAATTTCATATAGAGGAGTCTGATAGGTAAGGTTTTCAGACTGCTGGACTCTGTAAATTCTGAGTTTTATGGGAGAGCAGCTTGTTAGGTACTTCGATGCAGATGTCTTTCTGTCCTGTCTATTCTCTGTGTGTGTGTGTGTGTGTCACCCAACTACCACTGAAATCCCTTGATAATTTCCATGCACATTGTTAGAGGGGTAGTGCTCTCAAATATATATCTATTTTTTTTTCCTTCAAGAGTCATGAAAATAAGCAGCTAGCTAGAGAAACAAAACCCTAGAAGAATGTAGGGTTGAGGTGCTCTCCTCATTAGCCATCAGAGAATCCACAGCAAAGGCCCCAGACAAAGGAGATGTTTCAGTTTGAGCTTACAGAATCATAGAATCACAGAATGGTTTGAGTTAGAAGGGACTTTTAAAAGGTTATCTAGTCCAATCCCTCTGCAAGGAGCAGGGACATCTCCAACTCAATCAGGTTGCTCAGAGCCTCATCCAACCTGGCCTTGAATGTTTCCAGGGATGGGGCATCCACCACCTCTCTGGGCAACCTGTTCCAGTGCTCTATCACCCTCAGTGTAAAACTTTCTCCCTTATGTCTAGTCTAAATCTACTATCTTTTAGTTTAAAACCATTACCCCTTGTCCTATCACTAAAAGCCCTGCTAAAAAGTTTCTCCTCATCCTTCTTATATCACTCTTTAAGTACTGAAAGGCCTCAATAAGTTCTCCCTAGAGTCTTCTCTACTCCAGGCTGAGCAGCCCCAACTCTCTCAGCCTGTCCTCATAGGAGAGGTGCTCCAGCCCTCTGATCATCTTCATGGCCCTCCTCTGGACCTGGTCAAATAGGTCCATGTCTTTCCTGTGTTGAGGGTCCAGAGCTGGATGCAGTACTCCAGGTGGGGTCTCAGGAGAACAGAGTAGAGGAGGAGAATCACCTCCCTTGACCTGCTGGCCATGCTTCTTTTGGTGCAGCCCAGGGTGTGGTGGGCTTTCTGGGCTGCAAGCACACATTGCTGGCTCATGTTGAGCTTCTTGTCCACCAGCACTCCCAAGTCCTTCTCCTCAGGGCTGCTCTTGAT
This sequence comes from Tetrax tetrax, assembly GCA_009806455.1. NCBI lineage: Eukaryota > Metazoa > Chordata > Aves > Otidiformes > Otididae > Tetrax > Tetrax tetrax. The sequence continues at coordinate 159,540 of WHYT01015026.1, forward strand.
CCATTCTCTGCCCAGCCTGTATTGATGCTGGGGATTGCCCCCACCCATGTACAGGACCTTGCACTTGGTCTTATTAAACCTCATGAGGTTTAATAAGGGCCCACTTCTCGAGCTTGTCCAGGTCCCTCTGGATGGCATCCCATCCCTCAGGAATGTCTACTGCACTGCTCAGTTTGGTGTTGTCTGCAAACTTGCTGAGGGTGCGCCCAATCCCACTGTCTATGTCATTGATTAAGATGTTAAACAGTATTTGTCCCAGTACAGACCCTTGAGGGGGTCAGGGGATCACTTGTCACTGATCAATATCTGGAGGAGATCACTTGTCTCTTGTCACAAGGAGATCACTTGTCACTGATCTCTATCTGGACATTGAGCTGTTGACCACTACCCTCTGGAAGTAACCATCCAGCCAACTCCTCATCCACAGAACAGTACACCCATCAAGTCGATATCTGTCCAATTTAGAGGGAAGGATGTTGTGGGAAACTGTGTCAAAGGCCTTACAGACCACCTCAAAGGCTTCATGCATTGCTTGATAATGCTGAATCTAACACAAAGCCATAAAAGCCTACTTTTTCCATTTTGTGTTTGTATAGAGCAGTAGAATTTTGTTCTTCATTTTAATTGCTAAAAAGTCTCTGCTTATAGTCATATGTGGTGTACATGTTGCATGGGGTTGGACTAGGTGACCTTTAAAGATCCCTTCCAACCCAAACTATTCTATGATTCTGGCATTTTCTCAGATTTACTATCTGATAGATAGGAAACCTCAACACATCTCTGTTTTAATTTGTCTGTATTTTAAATTCCCAGCATGATCTGAAAGGTACTAAGAGTTTTGTCAAAGAAATGTAAGGGTTTGCTATTTGTCAGCTGAAAAATCTGTTACCTCAGCTTCACGAAAGAAATGTTGTTCTGGTTTGTATGAGTTTCTGGTTTCTGTCAGGGCTCCTAGGCACTACAGCAATACAGATAAATAATAACTGCATCTAGTGCCAAATGGCACAGGCGCAAAAATAGTTTGGGCCAGCTGAGTAGAAAATGGACGCTTCCTCCTCACTTTTCAAGGAAAACTTGATTTTCTGAAAAAAATAACATAAACCTCTAGGTTATCATTTTTTGTTAAAGATGAAAAATCACCACCAAGAACAAATGTATTTTAGCAATACTTCTGCAGTGACTGTTGAGAGCTGTTTATTAGCTTTCTCACATGCCCATCTTTTCCACACACTGCAGGCTCGCTGGGCAAGCAGTGCCTGTAGCAGGCCATGCGACTCGGCTGCTGAGGAGATGGGTTCCCCAGGGAAGTAGTGGAGAAGGGCGGAAGTCAAGCTGAGGGAGGAGAAGCACTGAGCCACACCTTTCAAAAGGTCCTAGGATCAAGGTTTCAATGAATTTAAATAGTTGTCCAAATAAATTAAACATGTATTTTGGAAAGCAAATATTTAGCTGGAAAAAAAAAAGAAGTTACATTGGTTTTCACTAAAAATAATTTTGAAGGAAAATTTTGGAATAACCTAATCAATAAATACGGTGTATCAGTTCTATAGGGATGGTTTGTGATTCTCAGTATCTGGCCAAACCTGAGACAGGTCTTAATTGTGGTAGAGGATGATTTTGTGATGTTTTCATGAGAAACTCTGATGTTTTTAAAAGAAGAAGGCCAAAACATTATGCTTTGATGGTGATGCCCACATATCTTTTCATTCAATGGTTAAATAACATTTGATCTTTTCCTTTGAGCTCCAAATCCTGAAAACATAGGACTGAGTAAGAATCTCAGATTTCATTTTTTAGAACGACACCTTCAAACCTTGTGATAGATGAAGAAAGAGTATAAAGGTAACATCTAATCCTTCCCTTCCCACACATATCCAACTTTCCTTACACCACAAGCTCAAGTATCAGGAGACCATTAGCACAAGCCAGAGACACTGCTTTTAATCTCTAGTTTGCTGAAATCTGCCTCATCGTTTGTCTTTTTCTTAACACTTGGCGGTGGCCATTATTAATACTGCCAACATCTTCCTTGCCAGGAAAGATGTTTCTTTCCTCTCTGGAGCACCAGCAAAGCCTGGAGACACCTCCTGCACCAGGGTTGCCTTTCCTCCCTCACCTATGGGGAAAGCAGCTGAGGAGGAGGATGGAAATCTCACACCCTTTTCAGGAGAAGCTATTCCAAGTGGAAAGGAAGGAAAAGCAATAGTTTACAGTTTTCTTGTGGGTCAAGAGCAAGGAGAGGGGAGTCAAGGAGCTCCAAAGGGCTTTCCCCTTTCTTTTCCACTCCTGCTGAAATGTAACTCAGAAGGTGCTGATAACCTCTCTTCTCCCCTCCTCAGGCATAACACTATACCTCCACGAATTGCTCCAAGAAATGCTACTTGGCAGGAAGCTGTAATAAGAGTAATTTGATTGACCTACAACCTGCTCTAGGGTGATCCAGAAAATGAGGGCTAGTAGGATGAGGTCAGTTGGGTTATCTCAGCAATCCATGCCCAGGCTGTGGGTTAAGATACCTTGCTTACACTGACGCAGTGACCTGGGTTAAGCTTATCTCTACATGGTGCAGATCTCCACCTGCTTCTTCTCAATTTTTGCTCTCTCTGTGAGGTGGGGTGACCGGGAGAGGCATTTTTGGCTGGCTATTCACAGCTGAATATTTGCCAGCTCCTTTTCACCTCCCGAACACCAGAGAAGTGCCAGATCAGATTTGAGAATCTGGCCTATTATTTTTTTTATTATTGACCCAAGGATAGAAGAGTACCCTCTTCACTTGTCAGCAACTAATAGGTCACAAGTTGGCTGGTTTACCAAACATGAAAACAATTTGCCAACAGCAGGGACTTACACCCTAAAAGGAGAGAACGTGCTTTTAGCTGGCAGCCTCCTCATCACGCCAAACAAAGGTGAGATATAGGGTATCGGTGGTTGCTTTTAAGTTGTCCCGAGTGCTAACTTGTTTCTGATTTTCAGGCTGTCTGTCTTTTGACTCTTGCTTGTCTATTGCTAACAACTGCTCAGTGAGCTAATCCTTCTTAAGAGCTGCTATCAGTCACCCACACTGCCCGGTCTGGAAAAGAGACATGAAGCTTTTGGTAGGTCTATCCATATCCCACTGCATCCGTGGGATCCTGCCATCGATGACAAAGGGCAGAGGATTAAAGCCAAGTTGTTCTGCTGCCCATTGTCAGGCTTCAGTGGTCTTAAATGTGCTGAAAGGGCTTAGATTTATTTCATTTCAAGTGATTATAGTGCCAGTTGCATCCTATGTGAATACGGAGACTAAAATTCCTCTTTATCCCTAATGGTATCTTAGTATACTCTAGTTGCATATTCTTCCTTCCCTTGTATACAGCAGCTACAGAACTCGAAAAGAAGTGCCAGAAGTAGATGAAGGGGGTTTGGAAGTTATACAAAGGTGTGAAGGAGAAGAGAGAAGGCTTAGGATGGATGAGAGGGAATTGCACCCCCTCTCTCCCGCTGCTCACCGCCAACACTCCCCAGCCTCAGGTCTCCGCAGCCCTTCCCTTGGATCCCCCCGACACTTTGCAACCCTTTTCCACTAAAGAGGTGCTTAAGATGGGAAGGGAACTTGTAAGGCACAGAAATGTTGCCCTTAGCTGTGATTCATGCTGAGGACAATTCTTGGCCCTTGCATTTGGCCCTATAGTACATTTTGGCAAAGGAGCAGGGGTGGGACTTGGCCGCCTGAAGTTTGTGGAATTTTAACAGGAACACTTTCAGTTCTTATTAAGGCAGTGAGCTGAGTGTGGTTATTGAGGGTATTTGTGGGAAGACTCACCAGCCCTGATATAGGACCTGCAAGTTAGGGAGTTCGTTCAGCTGTCCACACAGAGGTGGCAGCCACAACAGCATGAATCCCTCCAGCTCCTCTGTCCTCTCTTCTGCCCCATACAGGAGCCTCAGAGATCCCAGGGGACATCCAGTGACACTGGGCAGCTCCCTGTGAGCAACTGCCTGGAGCCGTCGAGGGCCGAGACAAATATAGTCTCTTTTTCTAGGAATGGATAGGCTGCTCCAGAGGACAATTAAGCATCTAAGGGAGGTCAGATTAATTGCTCTCTAGAGGTTCATGTTTCACTTCTTTGGTCATGCCCACAGATTTTAGATTTTTTTCTTGTATAAAGTGAGTCAGATCCCACTTAGGCTGCAGCAAAACATGGTGCGGGCAAAGCAGATTGCACTCATTTCTTAGAACTTTCTTTTAGGATCATGTCCCAGATCAAAACTATTTACAAACCTCCATTTATCCTCTTTTTCCACTCACACATTACCTTTCTATTTTTGTGCTTATCTCTTGAGTTCCCTTTTGAACGGCTGCCAAAAGGACAGCTACTGATACCACGCGCTGTGCCACAGCTGCTTCCCAGCACACCACGTCCAGCCCCCAGGTGCGATTTCCAGGAGGTGAAGAGAGAGCAAGCGTTGGTGGGTGTGTGAGAGGGAGAGCATACGCTTTATAACAACGCCGAGACGCTGAAAAGCAGTAACTGCAATGTTGATCATATCAAGGCAGTGTTACCAGGAGACGCCTCGCAGCACGGCAGACGCACACCGTTGGAGTCTCTTCGCCCTCTGGAAGGTAGTGGGCGTAACGTTTTACATCTCTCTCTCGCTCAAACAGGAAGGACGAGCAGCCTAACAAGGTCACGTTTGTTAGAGGCATGCATATTTCCATCTGCTCAGGCGGATGGCAAACAAGGTGCCTAGCTCAAAGCAAGACACTCTAAAAAGGAATTGTTTAAGAGGGAGTGTCTTGGCAAAGTTAGGAAGATGAGTGGTGATTATATACCATATGTTGAGAGAGGCACAGATACATTAAATCAAAGCTTCTTGTATTTATAGAGAAAAACAGCAAATGCTACTCCTGCTTTTCAAAATCCTTCCAGCTGTAGTGATTTCCAGGGCATTATAAGTGGCAGAGGAGATGCATAAGCCTTAGCAGTGATGTACCCCTAGAGCTAGAAGTTCACTCCTTCACTTCTAATGCAGAACCTGCACTGCGAAATGGTTCATGGCTACTGCTGAGCCCTTGCTAGACTTGAGCGAGCACTGTTTCGTCTGGTAAGCACTGCTTCATCTGGTGAATCTTAGATGGGAGATGCACAAAGACATAATGCTAGTTTAGGTTGCAGCTTGGATTTCTTTCACAGTGAACGAAGACAGAAAAGACCTCTCTGAACTGAGAAGACACGGTTTGAGAAAACTCAACTCTGAACATTATTTACGCTAAATCCCTTTGAGAGGAAAGCTATAGCCCCACTTGTTTCATATCCTGGACTCAAGGATCTTCAGAGTACAGAGGTTTCAAAACCTAGTATCGTACAAAATCTGGTATCTTGAATCTACCATGATAACAGAAATGAAGATGTCCATTAGGTTCAATGTTAAAAACAGTATGTTTGCTTAATATATTGAACAACTGACTGTTTGTACATGATTAGATAAGGTATGGGGAATGCAAAGGAACAGAGAAGAGTCATTTGTCTAAAGAATAAAATTATTATTTAATATTATTCTTTTCAGATTTCCAGGAATATCTAGTATGGAAAGGTCATGACAGTAGGGAATAAGGAAGGCACAGATGAAATTTTCCTTTGAGGCGTCACTAGGATGTGTTTTGTGATTGTCATATTTTAGCCCCACTCGGGACCAGACTACACACTCTCTCTCTCACTCCCCCCACCCTCCAAGGGAATAGGGAGAGTTAATATAAGAAAAAAGTCACAAGGTTTGAGATAACGATAGGGAGAGATTCTTAAAGTTACTGTTACGGGCAAAACAGACTCGACTTGGCAAAAACTGTTTGTTTATTATTAAAAACAAAAACAAAGGAGGATAATGAAGGAACTTTGAGGAACTTTGAAGGAACTTTGAGGAACAAAGTAACTTCTCCCCACCTCTCCCGCTTCCCGGGCTTAACATTATCTCTACCTCCTTTCCCCCACCAAGTGGCACAGGGAGCAATAGGGAATGGGGGTTATTGTCAGTTCATCACTTGTCACTTTACACCACTCCTTCCTCCTCAGGGGAAGAACTCCTCATATTCCTCCCCTGCTCCATTGTGGGGTCCCAACCACAGGCTACAGTCCTTCGTGAAACTGCTCTGGCATGGGTCATCTCTTCCATGGGGTGCAGTCTCCCCAGAACGGCTGCCCCAGTGCCAGCCCTCCACGGGCCACAGACGCCTTCAGGCATCCACCTGCTCCGGTGTGGGGTCCTTCACGGGCTGCAGGTGGATCTCTGCTCCTCCGTGGACCTCCATGGGCTGCAGGGGGACAACCTGCTCCACCACGGTCATCACCACAGGCTGCAGGAGAATCTTGGCCAGGAGCCACATTACTCCTCCCCCTCCTTCTTCACTGACCTCGGCGCCTGCAGCCGTTCCTCTCACAAGAAGTTATTCACAACAGGCTGGCAGACGCCTCTCAGGATCTCTCCACATCACATCTCCTCTCCACTTCTTGCAGCCAGGCTGGGCCCAGTCAGGCCCAGTCGGCCACCTGGTGGGAGGCCAGAGGGTGAGGGCCACAAAGCCCACAAGGCTCACGTCTCCCCCTCTCAGTCGCCATTTCAGCTCTTCACATCTTCTTTTTTTTTTATTTTTCCCCTTCTTGAATACATTATTGCAGAGGTGTTACCAGCGAATAGCAGCAATTCTGCTACCAATTGGCTTGGCCTTGGCCAACAGTCAGTCCACCCTAAGCCCAGCCGAGTCCACTGAACAAAGGGGAACAACTTCTAACAGCTTCTTGCAGAAGCTGCCACCATAGCCCCCCATCTCTAAACAAAACCAACACAGTGACGATACATAGTTAGAGGCAGATCTTATTGCACTTTCTTTTGGTTTTGCTCAGGTTTAAGGCAATGGCATTATCCTCTGTTGGCTCCTGAGAAATGCAGCTCTTACTTGAATACACATCATCATTTTGAATCAGCAGCTATTTCCTTTCCGTAGAATGCTTTCTGCAAATTTTGCAGTTTAGGAATTTTCCAAGAATGTCTGTATCAAAAATACACACTAAACTCAACTAACACTTGCTGAAACTGCTATCTAAACAGTACACAACAGGAGATGTTCCTGCTTCTGGGGCCAAGATCAATCTCCTGCCTGTCTGCCTTCAATGTGAATGTCTCAGTAAAGAAACATTACAGCACGGCTCAAAAAGAGATGCTTGACTTTTAGAGTAATGGTCAGTGGTACCAGAAGGGAGCCCCCTGATACATTAGCAGAAAGCCAGAGAAAACCAGGCCCTGTGCTAGGGACTGACTAGGGATACATGTCCATGACTGGACACAAGCAGATGGATCATGTGGTGATGGCTCACCTGCAAAAATGACTCAGCCACCCTCTAATTCCTGGGATGGATGGGCAGAGGCACTGTCACATTAGCAGAAGTCTGAGCAAGACTCAAGCTGGTAAGTGAGTCCATGCAGTGCTAGCATTGCCACCCACATGTCCTGGCTCATTCTCTGCTGTCATGGGCACCTCTGCACTTGGGGACTGAGGCAACGGGTGAGAATCAGAGTAACAGGCTGCTGGGCTGGAAAGTGCTCATGTAGGTACGTGCATGTGTCCAGCCTGTTCCCAAAGGGTTCTCGCAGCCTAGGGACCCCTGGGAGCCATCACAGGCAGTGAAGAGCAGTATCTGTGGGGAAAGCCCCATGCCAGTCAAAATATGTATTTGGCTTCAGAGCCAAGAAGATTGGCCAGCACAGACTCAAATAATGCACTGTATCATCCTACTGAGGATTTTCCTGGAAATCTTTTTCAGACTCTCAGATTACTCCCAGACAGCTTTAGTTGCCGTCATGGTGTAGACTGACAGTAGGCAGATTGCTAAAAATTGAATATGGCAGAAAATTTCGGGCATGCCAGAAGCAAGATGACATTCTTTAAAATTAAGAGCAAATACTGTTTGATGCAGAGAAATTAAGAGCTACTTAACTTGTTTTCTGCAGATGCTAGGGTATGGATATAAAGTAAGAACAAACTTATAATGCCTGGAAATGGCTCCTGCAATGTTTACCTTTTACTTAGCTTAATTAATAGCTAATGACAGACACATGATGGTGGATAACCACTGTGCGCCTTAATCAAAGTCAAAGCCTTACACAGCTCCTGGTTTGTTTGGCTCACTTGAAGGGGACTATCAGCAGCAATTCATCACCTCTGAAGAGACGCTGATACGCAGCAGAGTGTTCTCAGAAACTCAGCTCCTGGGGAAAGATAGCAAAGTTTGGCTGTGCAGTAGCAGCAGTCAGAAAGGCATTTCAGGGTTCAAGGTCCCCTACTGTTGTGCCGACAGAGCCACTGTAAGAGCTGTCTCCAGAATGAACTTAGTGAAAAGGGACCACTTTACCCTCCTGCTCTTTCACATGGGATTGTGGGCACTTTGGAAGGAGGTTCAGCATTCTGGACTAACTTTTTTTTGTCCTTTCACATTTAGCAACCAGAGGTTTTGACTTCTTGACCCTTTCGAAGGCTTCAGAAGATTTGACCGTGAGAATAAGTAATAGCCAACTGTTCAGAGACCATGATGGTAGCCAAAATGGTACACTTCCCTGGACTGAACTGGTCAGGACATGAAAGCAGGTAGTGATCCCCTGATGCCAGAGATCCTGAACAGCAGACCCTGCTCTGCATGAAACCTTTCCACAGTTTAATGCTAGCCCTCTACATTTGCCCATGTATGAGAGCATGCGACATTGAAGGTGAAAATAGAGAGCATTAGCATCCTTTAACTGGCTAACAGGGAAAATTTTAAGCAAGGATTCATGTTCATTAATAAGTCTTGTAATTATTCTTCAGCATAAAAAACCCTTATTTCAGAAGCTGTTCCACGGTACATGAGGCTATGCTGGAATAATCTATCTTAACTGGAATCCTCTTAAAAGCAATAGCCACATTTATTTATAAACAAATATTTTTAGTTGGTGCAGCACTCAGGAGTCAGACAGGTCGAAGGCTCAGTTGTGCTGGACGCAGTGCAAAAACAAACATCTCACCGCACAGTTAAATGCCAGCATGCTCCACAATTTAATCTGGGGATAACCATCACTCTGTAGTAATCCTGTGGTTTGCATTCATTTTTAAAAAATGTTTTCTGTTGTGCGCATCTGTTAAAATTGCAAGGGAAGGACTTTAGAGGAAAGACTCCTGTATTCTTTTATGAGGTGTTTGGTTTCTTCCTTCGATACACACCTCCTCGTTCTCTTCTGGAGAACAAATCAGAGCTTCATCTGAAAGCTTGTACAGTGGCTGACTTGTCTGCTTAGCTGAACAAGTACCTTCCCTAGTTGTGCTCTAAAATAGTATTGCTCCCCATGCACAGGTTATTCCAAATACTTTGTCCTCCTTCATCATGAGATTGAACTCTCCTTGTTACTCGTGTGTCTCAGGCAAATTGCATGCCCTCTTATCAAGAGAAAAATATGAAATAAGGATCATGTTACAACCCAGATGAAGCAGGAGGCTGCTGTTGAGCTCTCTTGCTTATTTCAGTCATTTGGCCGCCTTCCCACACCAGATAATGCTGATCTGAGATGTAAATTGTGGGCTCTGTATGGTGTTAGAGGCAGGCTAGACAAGAAACTCTTTTAGGGGAAAAGCCCACAGATATGCGTCATACTCAAAATTCTTTGGCCACTTCTGTTAATCTGTCATACTGTTTTCCTTTCTGATCTCTTGGGAGTGGATGGTTGCAAACACAGAGACTTAGTCTCAAACCTTCTGACCATGGCAGCTTGTCGTGGTGCAGGCAGCCTTCTGTGATACCACAGATGTTCATTCTGTGGCCACTTCAGCTAGGACATCCTCTGCCAACGTCCCTGCTTTCACCAGTAGTTTTCAATGCCATATTCCCACTTTACTTGCGCTGCTACATTTGCTTGTGGGGAACACATTCTGAACCAGGCAGGGGAATGGGTTGGATTATTTTTTTTTAGAGTATTTTTAGGCGCTTGGTTCTCTCAGTACAGACTCAGGCAGAGCTGTATCAGCTCAGCTGAGCCAGATGTGCTCTGTGTTGCGGTAGCAGGAGCAAGTGTTTTAGGAGCTCAAGCAGGAGGAGAGACGGAGTGGGGTTTGCTGACAGTGGCATGGCCTTGGGGAGAGTTATCTGTGGAAACACACGCCACACTCAAGAGTTTGGCTAGATTTGCCACTTGCGAATGTTGCTTTGTGAAGGGAGATGAACCTGTGAAGGAGCAGAGGAAAGGATTTATGAGACTGGAAAAAGGCAAACATCCTCAGGAAAACATCCTCAAAGCTTTCCTTTTTGGGAATTCGAGATACACTGAACAGCGGTGTCTAGGCTTGCACCAGTAAGATATACAAGTCTTTGAGGAAGTGAGCCCTAGCAGTATGTCTTCATGGAAGGGGAAGGTGTGATGCTTACATGAACCTGCATACTTGTACTTGCTTCATCCAGCCAGCTTCTTACTCAGAGGCAGGGGAGACTGTGATGTAAAGTACAACTTCATCTGGAGCATGTCTCTGGAGAAATTAAGCATTGTCTGTCCTTCTAACCTTCAGGCTACCTTGTACCTACACCGCTTATCTCCATGTGAGACAGCCTGAGCTGAAAAATGCCACGATCACACCTTCACTGCATTTTTTTAAATGACAATTTACCCCATTCCTTTTTCTTTATGATAGAAAGTGACTGATCGCTCAGGCACATGGTCACTTGGAGAGCTCAAGGCTGAGTTTCTGGATGCGGGAGGCAGGGCAGCTGAGGCAGCTAGAGAGATTGGCAGATGACTTCAGATGGACTAGGTTACACCTGCTACTGTAAAAAGCAGTACCTGTTGGCCCAAAATAAGACAAATGTAGCCTGACTGGTTAGACCAAGGTCACAGGTAGCCTTCTGTAAGCTCTTTCATTTGTCTGTGGGGGTGAAGTTGCTCTACCATAATTTATAAATGCCATATGTGACCTGCTATACATCTCAGGTCTCCTAACACTCTTGCTCCTCGTCATGCACCTGTAGCTATAACTTGAGTTTTAAAGTGCTGAAGAGTTGTAACAGGCATTTCTGTGACACATACATGTGTCTGAAAGCCTGGGCCCCAAAGTTGTTTATTTATAGGCTACTACTATAGACACACTCAGCTCCTATTTCTGAAACAGACACTTACCCATCACATTTATGACCATCATGGCCCATGCTTAGCTCACACAGCTTGGGTTTTCTGTTCTCTTGTGCCATCCCTTAACAGAAGACCTAAGGTGGCGGGACCAAAATGAGCTTCTGCAGCAGGGGAGAACTATAAGCAGAATGGGGGAGAGATTTCTAAGGGCAGGGATTCAGCCATCAGCAGTAGGTGGCTGACCCTAATGCCCAGACTTAATCTCTGGGAAGAAGAGGCCTTTGCAGGCAGGAGCACACAAATGAGTAGATCAAGGAGACATATGTAAGGCAACCTCTGAGCAGAGGCTTTGGGGTTATTTTGGATCACTATTTTGGACTGATTACATGGACACCACGTCTCCAGTTCAGAAGGGACAGAAAAACAATCAAAACAAGCTCCAAACTTCCCTCAGGTACTCCAATGTTCTCAATGAACTTCTGTGAAATGAAGAAAACCGCAAACATAAAATACAGAGAGCTGAAACAGGGAACCCACAAAATTCTTCAAATATGGGCTGCCTCGCAGATTAAATTCCCCAAATCAACCCATGTTTCACTAACCAACAAACAAGTGGGGAACATCGACCTTTTTGCAAATGTGTGGGTGACAATTCTGTTGCCTCTTCTCTCTTTGCCTAGCAGATCAGGCAGTGCCACCATCTGTGTGAACACTGGAGGCACTTCACCAGGACCAGGCAGTGACAGCCCCAGCCCTAATGTTTGTTTGCTGCCTGCACGCTGCCGTGCCTTAATGGGGTTGCAGGAGGAGAGGGGTGCAGGCAGCTCCCTCGGCAAGAACCAGGCTTGCCACCTTGCTGTGTGCTGATAAAATGGTCTCACAGTTCCAGGGAGCTGGTCATTCTGGGGTTAATGGCTGGTTAAAAATGCAGACCTTTTTTCCAGAATATGAAATCTTGTACAATATTAACTCACCATTCAGGTAATGTAAAACCACATTTCAAAATCACTTGAGCATATAAGTGGAAGTGGTTTAATTTGCTTCAAAATAAATCACCTGTAACAGTGATGGATGCAGGGGAAGATGTGGTGGACCAAGATTGTGCCCTCCCAAGCCAGGCTGAAGAGCTCCTCCTGGGAGACTCGCCTCACTGCAGAGAGTCACCTCCCTCTGCTCTGAAAGGAGAAGGGCTGCAGCCAAACACAGACATCTCACTGATTCCCTCTGATTGCATCTTTCAGACCTCCCCAAACTTGTATCTGAGAGCCCTCATCAGGCTGAGTATCAATAGATCAAGGAGTACAAATGGCTGAGTTGTGCTGGGAAGTAGCTTCCAGATTACAAAACCAATTTCCCTAGAACTGATCTCTAAACTCTGAGCATATGCTTAAGACCTCTGGGTCATGAAAAGATCTAAGATCTAAATGTGTGTGAATGCCCATCCTCCAGAGACACGCCATGAGCATGTACAGTTCTCAGAGCTGAGTGGAGGTTTCAGTGTCTTCCTTGGGCTGTGGGATCACAGGCTTGAAAGCTAGGGTTGGCAGCTGATTCCAGAGGGGCAGTGGGATAGAGATGGATCCAAGTACCAAGCATATAGAGGGTCTTTTGTCATGCAAACCTTGGATGTTTCCTCCCACCTCCCTCAGCCCACTGGCTGACCTCTGGCATCTCTTGCCCACTGTGATGGAGGGAAGATGCAGGTTTAATCTTGGAGAGAGGGTGGAGATGAAGGAAGACCCCTGACAGCAATGGCCTCTGTGGGGCAATGCCTGTCCCCGGTGCACTCTGCCCATCTGATAGCTACATTTCTATTTACCAAAGCCCCATTGCACGTGGCTGCATCACACAAAATCCAGCTCCAGCTTGAAGGAGATGAGCTGAGGAAGAGGAAGGCACCCACGGAGCTCCCTGGGCAGGATAGCAGACAGAGTAGCCTCGCCAGGGCTCCTGCAGGCGATGCATCCAACTTCCACCCAGACCTGGCTTTGAGAGCTGCCCTCCCCAAAGGCAGGGACTTCTCCTGCCCCAGAGATCAGGTTTGGCCACCCTTGCAGAAGGAGAGACCACGAGGGAGCTGCAGGTCACCTGGCTGGGGCTGGGTGAGCCTCACTTGGGGAAGGAGGCCACCACCGTCTGTGGGGACAGCAGTGACGCGGATGAGAAGGAGGGCATCCTCGCAGAGAGCAGTGCCTGCCAGTCTGGTAAGCTTGTGGCAGTGCTTTCCTGTTAAATCCTGATTAACTCAGCCTTAAAGGCTCAGCCCAGGCAAGCGTGTGATATAGAAGGACTCCTCATGGCAGCTCAGGTAAACTATATGCTTTATAACCTCTGCTTTTAATATCTTATTTTAAGAGTCTGTTAACTTAGCGTATAAATCACATATTTTAATATGGGAAAATGGGATATATTTGAATTAGAAAATGCCTGGAAATTTCAGTTTTGATCACTATTCTTCTGTGCTTCAAATTAAGAGTGAGCTATTAATGGCAAAACAAAAATTCCCAAGTACTGCAGTTTAAGGTGGATGCTTTAAACCATTTAAATGTAAAGGACTAGATTCTCCTTTATACAAATACCCTAAAGTGATAGAAAATAATATTTAAATCCTCTTTCAAACCTAAACATTTTCATTACGAATAATTTTATAATATGTGTCTAATCTGATCTAATCTTGTAAAAGAGAGTTTCGTGCATTTAGTACAAAGTATTTACATGATAACAGATGAAGCAAATACATCACTTTGCCAGCTATTAAAATATAGTTAATAATTCTAGTTGGAGCACTCAGCTGTAAGAGCAGCTTTCCATTCCAGTGAACTTTCTGCAATGGAAAGGAAAGAAATTATTCCTCCACATGGCTGAGCATCAGGTTTCTTTGAGCATGAAAGCAGGCTTGTAAAGGGTCGGTGTGGTGTTTATGGTTGCTTGTCTCCACCAGTAGTGTTTTCTAACATGCAAATAACCTGCCATCCACTAGCAGGCTTTAAGCAGCTCGCTTTAAAACCTTTTTCTGCAAGCCTGTGGTCAGCCCACGCCAGCACGTGTATAGATAACTTCATTTTAGGAGATGGTGCAGTAGTTTATTTGGTGCTATGCTGCTACAGATGCTACAGCTGTGTCAAAAATACTGTGTGGTAAAAGAAAAAATTGGAAAAGGTATCTGTGGATCACAGCAGGGCTCTCCTGCCCTTCTCCCTCTCTGAATTCAGCTCTGAAGACAATGTTTGCTAACTCAGAAGAACACCAGAGGTTGATTTCCGACTGGACATTGACTTGGAGTAGCTCTTTCCAAAGTCTTTACACCTAATAGCTGTTTTTTTTGTCTTGTTTTGTTTTAGAAGTACTCACTGTTTAAACAAGTGAGGATGTTTAAACAAATGAGGATGTTTAAACAAGTGTGGATGTCCTCATACTCTCCGTTAAGCTGAGTGGTGCTCTGGGCTCCACAGGCTGTACATGGTGCCTGAGGTGACTCACTCAGATGTAGGTACCACCTTAGGCTCCGCCTTCGCTAAACAAAACCGCAACATTATTTAAGCTGTAGTATCTACATGCGCTCAGCTGATACTTTCCTTTCTGTATAAGTGTACATAGAATCATGGAATAGTTTGGGTTGGAAGGGACCTTTAAGGGTCATCTAGTCCAACCTCCCCGCAAGGAGCAGGGACATCTTGACTTTACATTGTAGGAAATAAAACAACTGCATTGCACAACTAAGCTTACACCTTGAAAAACACACTTTTGTGTCTCCCAACTCAGAAATGACCTCAAGTTGAAGTCAGAGACTCCCTCTGTATTTTAAATACTTAGGGACGACGCTGCTTTTACACTCACTAAGCAGAGTGGGATGGGCGAAGGGCTCCCCTCAGCCTGTTACATTGCACAGGGCAATGCTTTCCACGTGTGGCATCGCAGCTGCAGGATCCAGCTTATAAAGTCACTCCCTCTTCTTGTTCCCACAGCTCTGCTACTGCTGCTGTGCCACATCTAGCAACAATTCAGGTGAAAAAACAAAAACAAAAAAAAAAAAAGGACAGCATTTTGAAAAAAAAACCCTTATTTCAGTCTAGCAGGGGAGGTAGTTTGTGGGTCAGAATGAGCAGCCAAGACAAGGGCAAGGCAATAGTTGTCTAAGCCATCTGATAATAGTAACCTAAAAGGTGCCTGGCAGAGGACACATTAAAATGGGTCAGACTGTAATCTGGAGTGAAGGGAGATGGAGGAGAGAAAAGGCAAAAGAAAGGACAAGGAAGAGAGGACTTGTACCCATCTGGAGTTTCACCCTGGGTGGAGCAGGGTGGCTGAGACTCTCTTTCTGGGGAAGCTGCACCCATCCCTGCTCCATGGAGGCTCTGCAGCAGAATGTGACTTACATGGGGAGCACAGGGAGTAACCCCCAAGTGCCCTGTACTCCAGTCACATCTGCATGAGAAATAGTACTCCTGCCATGTCACCATTCATCTATGCAAAAATAACTGAGCAGATCTTTTGGGGGACAGCTAGTGTTATGGTACTTTTCTGAAAGGCAATTTACCCACGACAGCATTGCATAGTTGAACACCAGGCTCCCATAAATAATTAGTATCGCAAATCTTTGCCTTGCCTTTTATCTTTGTCACAGTGGCTGGAATGCACCCCACTACCATCTGTGATTATGATCCATGCGTCACTAAAACCACAAGGTATGCTTTTTATATGCCTGATGTCTACCCCTCCACCCACCAGCACTGCCCATAAATCTCCTTTTTTTTTCCAAAGATGTTAGGACCCACTGGCAAAATCTGAAAACTTGCCAAGTATTTCCTTGAAATATTAATATATTGTTAAAAACAGGAGCTCTTCACAAAAGACATATCTGACATTTCCAAGGAGTGTCTGGTGAGCTAGAGTATCTGGAAAGTGTCTGTTGTGAGCATGATGGAAGAAGTGGTTCAGAATAATCTTCCACAGCATGAAGCAGTTTTAGCAAGAGCCTTCCTTTACTAAAAAGAGAGATGCTGACAGAAGCTAACTTAAAACAGCTACTATATTTATTGGCATTTTTAAAAGTATTTATAATAATAGCAATAACAACAACAATAACAATACTAAATCAATGCAGGATAGGGTGCCTGCAGCAGTTGCACTGCCCCACAGCCTTACTTGCTTGTTTACTGTGCTGTACAGAATGTGGTCCCTAAAAGTGGCTGCACGTTAAAGAAACAAAATCCTTAGCTCTGCATGTTTTTAAAATTGACTTCAAAAGCTGTGTAGGCTATGAAAAGCCATATAGTCTAAGTAGTGAAATAATGATTGAAAAACAGACAGTGCAGTAAAAAGACCCCTATCTTTCTTTAAGACTAAAAGAGGGTAGATTCAGACCAGATATGAAGAAGAACGTTTTTACAATGAGGCTGGTGGAACTCTGGAACAGGTTGCCCAGAGAGGTGGTGGATGCCCCATCCCTGGAAACATTCAAGGCCAGGCTGGACGGGGCTCTGAGCAACCTGATCTGGTTGGAGATGTCCCTGCTCCTTGCAGGGGGTTTGGACTAGATGACCTTTGAAGGTCCCTTCCAACTCTAACCGTTCTATGATTCGATGACACTGTTTCCACAAGTATCTCATTTGCCTGGGTACGCCTACAGCCTGATAAAATGTTTTCATTTTGAAGATTGTTCAGGCATCCAAAATTATTTGACATTATAAAATATTTAGCTCCACTTCAGTGGAGTTAGGATCATGTCTGAAAGCTACCCAACAGCCTGGAAGAGGGAAAAGATAAACTGGATTTTTCCCTTGGAAAGATCCAGGAAAACAGTTCAGGCAGAGAGATGTAGGATATCGTGACGTTTTGGGTTTTGTTGGTTATTTTTTTTGTTGTTTAGTTGGGTTTTTCTTCCCCACAGCAGCTCACAATCTAACGCCTGGATTACTTTTAATGTTATGTTCTTCTTCTCATTGTGATTTCTAAGGAGAATAGCCCACAGGGTTAGATATTTGGCCCCAGGGCCTGGCAGGCAGTTGAACTGGAGCAGCAGGAGCTCCTGCAGAGAAGCACAGTCCACCACCCAGCTGGTAAACGGGGCTCCCAGAGGACCAGGGAAAAGTGGGGGCACTGGGACAGGATGAGGTTGCAGAGCCGTGCTCGGATCTCCTCTCCCCAGAGCCACGCTGGGCAGACACTGCTGTGGGGGACAGAAGGTGACCGGCACCTGGTGCAGCAGCACCAGATAGCAGGGTGACCCCTGAGCCCATAGATTCGGCAGCAGAGTTCACAAACCCACCGCAGCCCTTATGACTATCCCAAGGGCTCATGAGCAAGCTCCAGGAAAAACAGGTTTGATTTGGGCTAACATGAGCCATGGTCTTGTTTAGTCTGGACCTGGTCCAAAGTTAGTCTTAATGCTCTGGTTTGTGTCCTGGCTGAACTAAGCTTTGCTTTTCCATTTTTGAGAGAGCCCAGAGAGCAGGCTCCCGGTGTGGAAGTCCTGTCAGCCAGGCTGCTGATGTGAAACAAAAGTCACACATTTGTTTCCTTTCATATCCTTTTGGTTTAGAAGCACATAGATACATTTAATAGGAACACACATCCTAAAAATAACATCTTCAGAGCAGTTGGATTTTTACTTTTTAATGATTACCTTAAGCAGCCCTGCTTTATTAAATGATGTGGTACAATCAATCAGCCATACAAACAAAAAAAAAAACACTTTTCACACCTTGCTACTTTTAGGATAAAATGCCTTTTAATGACTCTTCTACTAATTAGCTACCAGGCTAAAAGAGCAGAGGCTCTTTTTAATGTATGTCAATAAAAAACCAAGCATTATGGGCTTTTATTCGAAGTATGTCAATAAGGGATAAGCAAGCATAACGACGCTACTTTCTCCCCGCTAATGGCTACCTCCAGCTGCATCTCTCCGAACATCAGACCTGCCTGGGCGGGAGTTACCAGGAGGTGCTGGGGATGTGGAGACCCCTCAGTAGAGCTGAAGTGCTCAGGAGGTCAGAGCAGAAGGCTATCACTGCAGCCTTGTCACACATTTCTCTGCTGCTAAAGCAAAGTGTATAGCCCCCCACCTGGGATACGGGAGACTGATAAACCAGTGGCTCTTCCAGAGGCAGAGTGCACTGTGAGGCTGCAATGATGCTCCCTTGCAGCTCTCCTCTTTCTCGTGGGAGAGTTCTTCAGTCTGAGCGATGTGCCAATAAACATCATGTCAGTAAAGAAAAAAAGCCACCTGAGTATAAATAAAAGCGGCCAAAGCCTCCTTGGCTGTGGTCAGTCTCTAAGCATCTCTGTGATCCAGACATTGCCAACAGCGAGTTGTGCTCTCTCTCTTACAAATGGCTTTGCTCAAGCATTATCAAGGACTGGCCGGGCTGTTATCAATAGTGGATATTAAGGGAATACACACAATCACACTAGGGAGAAACAAATGATTCGGAACATATCCTCAGATGCCTGTTTTAAAATAAACATTTAGAGTTTCAGTTCTTCAGCAGTCCACAGCAGGACCCGCCTAATGCCATAATCTCAGGATTTGTCAGCTTGGATGGCACTGAACATTGGCCTTTCTAGTCTTACATTGCAAGCTGTCTCATTATTCCTAGTTAAGGCAATTATCTGTGCTCATATTTTCCACACAGTCTCAATACAGCACATTTCAAACTGATAGTTTAATTAAATTATGGCAACCGGGGTTATTTCAGTTCCAGGAGTATCTGAGGCAGAGATGCTGAGGATAAACATGGCACTTGTGATTTCAGGGAAGGGGATAGACTCTGTTCTGCGTGAAGATGATGCTTTCAGAGGACTGAATTTCATTAGCATATGAATTCTCTAGAAATCATGCTCCTTTTATGCATTTTGAGTTGGATGCTCCAAGATGGAAGCCATCAAGATCACTAGTGGAAACTTTGTCTTACGCATGCAAGGAGAGCTGGAGATCCAGCTATTCCTCTGTGCTAAAGAATGAGTTTTAAGTGGTTTAGATACCCTCCATGCAGCATGGCTTCCTGCAGGAAGTTCTGCTTGTCCTCGATTTTTACTGGCCACTCAAAGAGGAGTGTTAGGTTTCCATATTTTAGGTTATACAACTAAAGGATGACCTCAGCAAGCAGTAACACCAACAGGAATCAGATGGCAGATGGAGGCAGCTTAGTGACCTGAGCAGTGAAAGTAGGGCCCATCAAATTGGCAGCTCCCTGCGACCATCAAAGAGGAATGATTAGACTGTTACCGGTGTGAAACCCCCAGGGATGGGTCAGCCAAAGAAATCTCTTTGCATGCAGGCATACAAACAGAAAAAGAGATATGGTTTAACAGGTTACATGACTTAGCGTGGGATGCAGGGGGAAGAGAATTTGGGGATTGTGTAAAACTTCATATGGCAGGTTTTAAGTGGACTGTGGGAATGTGCAAGACTCAATAAGGGATGCTTACAGGAAGGACCAAAGGTGAAGTGGGGGCATGACAAGAATGAGGAAACAGAGGAAAAAAGGAGATTAAAGATATACAGTTGAGTGTATACAAGCCTCTCATGAGTACACTTGCCTGACTGAACGCTTCATCACCACCAGCTATCCTACATCCTCATTATACCATATTTCTAACTGGCTTCTTTGAGCATGCACGTTTGTCCTAAGTCATCTTGTATGAGTGCTACCAATCTTCAGACCAGACTGGTAGGATTAGAAGGTACCAGCACCTGGAGGGGGACCACGAACCTCTGGGTCTCATAGGTCCAAGCACCAGCAGCTGGAGAAGACCAAGAGCTAGATGCCAGCTAGAGGATAGAGGGTCTGACCAGCTCCTGGAGTGAGCTGTGTGTATATCCCAGTAGCAGACTTCAGTCCTGATCCCCTAGACAGCAGGAACAGGACGGGGCTGTCTGTGCTGCTCACGTTTGTGTGAGTGCTGGTTGTGCTGACGAAGGCACTGACTCCTTTTCATGCCAATCTGTGGGACCAGCTATGTGCAGTGCATGTCTCTGTGTGTCTGTGTTTGCCTGTCAGGAATACACGCTGAACCTTGCTCCAGGCTGGACCCATGAGCATGGAGCTGCAACAGCCTCACTTACACTCCAAAGCTCACCAGATTTGGCCACCCCTAACACCATGAACTTGCTGGAGACTCTGTGTTGTGATACTTTCCCAGCTTTCCAGAGATAGACTCTGTCCCAAAAAGTCTTCCTTTCCAAGCCTCATTATTAACTTTCAAAATGTCCCTTGCAACTCAGGGAGAAACAGCTGGCTACCTCTGGCTTTGTATCTTTTTTAGGAGAACAGTCCAACACCCTCCTTTACTGAATCATCACTTCTTTGGGAATGGAATGGTGGTTTGCCAGTTATCCTTAAATCACTCCTACCACCAGACAGGCTTGAAGATAAAGTAAGGAATGCATTTATTCAGGAATCCAAAGATCAGCAGTACCATCTCCTTATTTAGAGGCAGCTGTGCAGAAATAAAAGAAAACTTACAGCTGCAAACAGCTCTCTAACTCTGTTCTCTGTTTGATCCAGTTAAAACTCTCTCAGCGTGCCTACATACCTCTCAGCTGGAAACTCATCTTTAAACAAGACCTGGTCCAGAGCATGTCTTTCATCAAAGGGATCTTGATTCAGGGATCTGTATGCCCTTGCACACGTCTTTTCTCCCCCAAGATGTTTCAGGTCCCCCTCACACGCCGTCACCTGACCTGAGAAGTGTTGGTGCCTGCTGGATAGCATCTCCTCCTGCCCAGAGAGGGGAGAGCTATCACCATCCTGGTGTTACCTTAATGCACGCTGACTGTGAAGGAAAGCTGCTCCTCAAAGGCAGAGCAGGATTCAAACCTCCTTGCATTAATTCTCTATACACTCAAAACACCAGCTCATATATATGCATAAGCTAACAATCATAGCAGATATAAACATATAAACATGGATAATGCATGTAGTTAATCAGATCTTGGCTGCATCGAGACAAGAATTAATGGTAACCAAATTATTTCGGGATGACAATGACATGAACATACTTGACATGAAAAACATCCCTGCAATACCCCGTGAGGGCAGTTTCTTCCTTTGAAGGTATGGATGTACTGGATGAGAGATTTTTGAAAAACATGAAAACCAAAGGTCATTTATCATATTCCATATTCTATTAACACAGTTTTATTTTCTATCTGTTCTCCCAAATCCAGGTTCCATGTTAGCCAATGCTTTGCATCAAGCAGGCTGTGTTTAGCTCTCATATGTCACACCGGTGTCCACCTTCATTTGCAAAGTTTCAAAACTGGCCACCGATGCCAAAAGTTTTTACTTCTTTTGTTAGGACTGTAGACTGTGTGACTGCCACTGTCACATTAACATCAGGAGGAGTGAAGAATGATTTTGACCTACAGGTTATTTTGCCTTGCACAAGCACTGCTGGCTGGATGATGTTACACACGAGGGTTGTCCTGGCATTTGAACCTACTGAGCTACCATGAAAAAGCCAAGCAATTTGAGCTGCTAGCATGATGCCATGTTTGAAAAGGAGCATAAATGCTCTGCTACTCACAGTCACATTGAGAGATGATGCAAACCGTTCTCCGTCATAGCAGCAATAGGTCACACGTTTGAAAGGCTTCTCTATTCAGTCCTTTGATGCAACTGTGCCAGAAAGGGGACGTTGGGAGCTGTGTATTTGGGATCTCCTGGACTTCCCCTACCACACCTTCCTCCTTCTCTTCCCCTGAGCCATGATGCCCTGCAGCATGTGTAATAGAGGTGGTGTAACCCTCTTTTATAGGCAGGGAAGAGACTTTACATCACATTTGGCCGCAGATGGCTGTGACTGCAGAGTAGTTCCTTCTGAGCTGGCAGTCCTGCGGTGAAGCTGCAGCAGAGGTTGGGGAGTGAGGGGTTTCTCCTGCCAGGGCTGGGGAGACCTCATGGGAAGGGCCCATCACAGAGCTCAGCTTTGGGTCCTTAATCATTTCGAGTCAGGCCTTGATGCCATAAACCATGGGAATGAAAAGCATAACTGAGCTGGTTAAGTGTCCAGGTGAGCTCCTACCAATGCCCTTCCATGGCTCTGCCCAAGCCATTCTGGAAAGGTCCTGCAGCTTTGCAGAGGAGCAGGCACCCTCTGTGCTGTTTTGGTGCCTAGCTGTAGAGTAAATGGAGATTCACGCCTCTTCTGCATCACTAAGATTTATTTTTTTTTTAAGCTATATCTTCCCCCAAGATTCTATTAATTAAATTATTGTATTTCTATACCATTCAGTATTTTTTTTCTAAAAATTTGGTCTCTAGAAGGCAAAGTTATCTCCAGAGCCCTTCCTGTACACAAGGATAGATCAGGACCAAAGCAGGATCAGAGCCAGAGAGCGCACAGGTCTGTGATCTAGTGTCGTTTTAGGATTTGTTGTGATGATGCACAGAGTTGAATGCCCTAAAAGCACTTCAGGATGCAAAGCAGAGATAAAAACTTCTCTTCCTTTCTACTTGTTCATGAGCCTTTGTTCTAGACTCTTCAATGCCAGGAGGCCTTTCTTTTTACACTTCTTTAGGTTTGGCAGCTATCAAACCTCTTCAGGCCCAAGCTCAATTGCAAACCATGGGCAATGCCTGTGGCTCATGCAGGGACTCATAAAAACACCTTCTTCTCAATACACTCTTGCAAAGGAGCACATTCTTCCGAAAAGACAGAGAGAAGCACCACTGCCTGCTGAGCCGGAGCCAAGTTTAGTGCAATCACAGATCAAAGAGAAGTGTGAACCTCTCGCTTCCATCTTGGCAGGGAATATTTAATGCTTGTGCCTAAAAATTAAATGGCAGATTTGTTTACAGAAGTGTTTTCCAAGAGATGCTTGGGCTACGCTCTGCAGCTGCCCTTATCGCTGGTGCTGGGCATACCCTGCGTGTCTGGGTGATTTATCGATTCAAACTGCTTTCCGCCAAACTCCCGCTTGCGAGGCAGGGGCATGCTCCAGCATGGCAGAGGAGCCGTGAAACAACAGCTGCAACAGATGGCTTCAGCTCTCCTCTTGGTTTGGCGTGCCTTGCCAAAACGGTGCCAGACGCGCACACTTGATGAATGGGGAATAATGCGAGAGCATTTGTCAACTGCAAACGAAGAGGAATAATTTTCCATAGGGAGATAAAGTTAAACAGGGAGATGTGGGGAATGAGGTGAAGGGGGAAAACTGCAGATGTTTTGAGGAAACACCTGTTAATCCTTGAGGGGAAAGAAGTGGTGGCAAGGGTGCTAAGGACACGGAGATTGAGAGGATTAACTTGTGGCTTTAATGGCTTGAGTGGAGAGATGGGGCTGGCAGAGCACGCTGCTGACACTGCAGGTGCCTGTGGCAGAAAGGAAGGAGAGGAGAGCTGTGGCGTGCCAATGGTAACAGCTGAGAGGAGAAGACAGATGGAATATGGAAAAAAAAAATGCCAAGAAAATTAGGGTAATGCTAAGGTAGTCTAGTATTACATTGGATGGTGGTTTTATGAGCCATACCGGTGGCAATTTGAAAAAGATCATAGTCAGCATATGTGCAAAAATAGAATGCAGATTTTGCATGATAAACTCTTATCTCACTATCCTTCGGCTGTATTGTATCTAAGTATTGTATCTTTTTAAAGCAGAAAAAGATGCTGTGCTTTTTTCCCAACAATCTGAAAATCAGAGAACTCTTTGTGTATTTTGATCAGTGTGTAACTAACAATTTTGCTAGTCTCAGCTGACCAGACACACAGCAAAGACCTGTCGCTTCCTTGTTCAGCGTGCTTTGGTTTTGGTTTCTGTGCTTCAACAACTTAATAGCTAAAGGTATCTGTCAAGACTTTTAAATTAATGCATGGGCATAGAAGTAATCTGTCTTTGAATCATTTTTGAAAATTTTGAGCAGTTCCGATGATGACAGAAGTAGCTCTGTTGTTTAACTAAAGTACTATAAAGACCTATCCTCCTGGTAAACATCATGTTCTCTGTCGAACTTGGCCATAAAATTAGGGTGCCAGTTTTCATACACATAGCTTTTTTTTCAGCCACCAGCAAAATCACTGTGAGCTCTCACAAAAGGCATCACTGAAACAGCTGAAGTATTCATACAATCAGCTGAAGGCTTTTTATGTTATGGATGAGAAAATAGGCAAACCAATGACTCAAGGAAGAGGGAAAACAAGCATTTGAGGATCGTCATGGTCATGCACAGTATCTGGGTAAGGGGAAACAGTAGGTGTCGGGTTTGACATTAATTTTGGCACGTGCATCCAGGCTAATCTAGGCTCTCCAGTGAAATTTTTTGCATTGTGCTAAATGGCCTAAAAGGTAGATGGTAGTCCTGGGCTGCGCTTTTCTCAGCAACACGACAAATGGCTAGCAAAGATTGAGTTACCAGTTATGCAGTTGATTATGTCTCCAGGGGAAGGATATACACCATAACACCAACAGCTGCTCTTTATAAACATAACTTTTTAATATTGCTGGGCTCGTTTCAAATTGCACGTGATGGCCTTCAGCAGGGTAACCTGGGCCACCAGGCTTACCCCAAAGCAGTGCCAAACAGGGGGGCCACTGCCCTATTCTGCAGCGTGCAGAGATGTTACAAGGATTGAACATTTTGTGGAAGATTTTAGATTTACTGACACTGCCAGCTACATTAGCCTGGTTTCTATTTCTGCACCGTTTTGGGAAGTGCCTTTGAAGGTGGTATAATATCATACAACTTGTACAACTGAAGTTCTACTTAATATGTCCTAAGAACAGCCTATTGATTGCCGTGTGGTGCATGCAGACAGGATCATTTTGGGGTGCTAGAGCACCTCTGTTTGAGATTATGTGCCCCTCAACTCCTTATGAACCCTGAGGGAGAAGATGTAGGGAAAGCGCTGTCACAGCCAATCTTGGGGCTTTTAGCTGGAAAACGTGCTCCTGCCAGAAGGATAATTCTAATGGCTGTGGAGGTCTGGGAAACTTTTAGTCCTCTAAGCGTTGGGGGTTTTTTTATGATCTCAGTGTATTTTTCAGATCTTGTTCTCAGCAATGATCTCTCTCATAATTTCCCTTATAAGTGGGAAACCTGAGCCCCAGGGAGCTTAATTTGATTTTTTTTTTTAAGTGTTTGGCACTTGCAGCTCCAATGTCATTCAGTGGGACTTGTATGCACTTGCCAGATTTGATAATGTGAATGCAAGTGTCATGTCCAAGGTCACACAATGAATTAATGCCAGAGCTGGGATTATTATTACTTATTATGGGCGGGCTGATGATTACACCTATGCCTAAGACAATCTACATATTCTATTACAAAAGTCTGCTTTAGTCACTTATACATGCCAAAAAATAAAACTGCTTAGGCTAAAACTCCTTATCTACCCAGGCACCCTTGTACTTGGGGGCAGGCAAAGCAGAGGGGCTATTTCTTGCTTAGTGCTGTTGGTAGCAATTCCCACCTGGAATTCACAGCACTGTATTCTCTCAGATAGCAGTTATCTCATAAGAAACTATCTTCCTTCTAAAAGAAGTCTTGAAAGTTTCTTTTGCATGTGTACTTACACTCAGTGTTGGAGTTAGGTACAGTGGGGCAAAGACATTAATTCAAACAGGCAGGTAAGTGTGTAAATGGGGCGCTGAAATTCGATGTTACTGGGATTGCTTCTCCCACCTGCTTTGAACTCTGACAATCACTTGTATCCCTTTGTCACTGCAACCCACAAATAGTTATATCTCAGCTTGTTAAGTGAAGCCTGCTTAGCTTTATCAGGACTTAGTTAGGTGGACTATGAGGGTAGGTTTACTTTTGGACTGAAGAAGTCTTAGCATGAGCCAAAACCAGCAGCTCCAGTGGAGTGAACAAGTATTTCAGCCAAATTGGGAAAGGGCAGAGGTGGGGCTGAAACAGCTGCTAAGATCAGTGGCCTTTTGTGAGCTGTAACATTTACTGGGTAGATAAATGGAGGAGTAAAGAAGAAATGATTCCTGCTCTTCCAAAATTGTTTACGTTCTGAAAATATACCCAGAGCTCGCTCTGGCTAAAGAGGCACCGTCCAAGCCTCTCTTCACTCAGGGCATCTGTCAGTGCTGTGTCACTAGCTTTTCAGAGGGAGCCCTGAGATACAGGGGCATTAAGCAGGGGCAGAAAGGCAGCAGTGCAGACAGGGACTGGGTTAATCTCCCTCAGTGTGAGTGGGGCAGGGGATGAAGAGGGGGAGGAAGCAGAAAATTCCCTACATTGTCCCTGCAAATTTTGGTTTTAGAGGTTTCGGAGAGCTGGGTGTCTGAGTTTTCAAACTAAGGCTCATCTGGATCATTTACCCAAGCGTGGTATAGTTTGTGCTGGCGGGAGAGTTCCTGCCTGTGCTCTGAGCCTCTGTCAGCCCCCAGGCCTTGGGGGTGCAAGCTGCACGGGCTGGGCATGGGAGGGACCAAACACTGTGAGCCTCTGGGTTCAGAGACAGCTGAAGAAATTCACAGAAAGAAAAGAGAAAAAGAAAAAGTCCATCAAGGCCATTAAATATAGTTTGCTTCTATCTCAGTCCCTAAACCAAAACCTGTGAGAATTCAGGAAATTGTTCTGGGGAATATATATTCCCAAGCATGAACTACTAGCCATTGCTGGAGGCAAGAAAATGGGCTAGGCTAACACCCAAGGCAGGTGTTTTTGTGGCACACTGCACGCAACAAGGGCACCTCACGCTGAGTGTGGTCCCAGAAGTTAGCTGTCGGGTGTGAGTCGTCTCCTCTGCCCCTGTAGTCAGCAGCTGGAGACAGGCACCCCCCCTCACCAAAGAAAGCAGGCAGATAACTGGCTTACACCAGATGCCAGCTTTTGATGGCAAAAAGGAGGTGAGGTGAATCGCTGATGACAGCGCCCATGAAAAACACAGGGGTCGCAGGGCAGTGAGCGTTTCAGCCTGCTCTCAAGCCTGCGCACAGCTTTGCAGTGATGACATCTTCTTGGAGCCTTGGCTTGAAACACAGGGCAGAAGGAGAAGCTGGGCAGAAGAGAGGCCCTTGGAAGTCACACATGCTTTGCTGCTTCATATGAAGGTACCTCCACCTCACCTGTGCTCCAGAGCCTGCGCACCGTGGTGGCAGCAAGGACAGCTGCCCATCAGGAGGGAGCTGGGGTTGGTGTCCTCCAGGTAAGCCTCCATCCCCAGGGACCTGAAGGTCACTGGCGTCCCTGAGGCCACTGCTGCCTGCCTCAAGCACTTTCACAGGGGTGGGAAGGCCTGAAGATGTGCAATCCTCCTGATGCCCTGTGTGCCTCCTGGCAAACGGCTGTGTGCCCATGGGTTTGTAGGAGCATCAGTATTTGTGCATTTTCTTCCTCCAGGCATGGGGCAGCTGGGTTTGGGTTTTTATGTGCAAATGTCTTATTTGGAAGGGGTATACTGGTGTGACCTGTAGCTGCAAAGGGTAAGAAGAAGCAGGCAGGCCGATGGCTTGCTAGCACAGCTGAATCCCCGGTTCATAGCAGCAAAAACTAATCGCATCTTCCTCACTGAGAGAGCCTGAGCGTAAAGTGTTTGCAAAATATTGACTACCAGCAAAATCTCCCCTCTGGCTCTGCTACTAAGTCTTTGGCAGTCAATATCGTATGTACAGAACCTACTTCTGAATCATCCAAATTAGATTAAAGGCTCAACAGCATCATAACATGGTTTTAATCTCTGTGTACCATGAACACAAATGTCAGGACAGCAAGGTCAGATTCCCATGAACATCTGTCAGTAGAGCTCTTCCTTTAGAAAAGGCAGTACCAGTGCAAGCTGGTAAGCTTTTGTTTGTTAAAGCTGTCCTGGAGATTTACATCCTTCTCAGACGCCCACTCTCTGGCATCTTCTGTGACTTGGGGAGAATGGCGGGGTGAATCCTGATTGTAAGGGATCAGTGGCAAAACTGCTAACCTCAGTGTAACGAATGGCTAACAAGACCTACGGTTTCCGCAGGGGGCTTTAAAGCTTGCTGCATTTCCTTTGCGTTTCAAAAGCACAGTTGGACTCAATGACCTTAAAGGTCTTTTCCAACCTAAATGATTCCATGATACTAAAGCAGCTCTTCTAGTGTACACACCTCCCATCACCTTGGAGCAGAGAATTGGCTGAAATTCGTGCTTTGCTTACTCCCTGTGCCTTAGTTGTGGGAGCAGCAGGCTGAATCCGGTGCTGCAGACCCATGGAAATGGCAAAGTGGCCCACCGTACCACCACTGCTTTGGGCCACAGAGCTTCAACCCCTGACTCTCTTTTTAAACAGCCAAATCCCAATGCTGTTGTAAAGCTAAGAAGCCTGACAACATCCACAGGAATACCTCTCCTCCATCGCTAGCCTGCAATGCTTCTGTATCTGTATCTGTGTCTGTATCTGTATCTGTATTCTGTACCATCGTTAGCCTGTGACCCTTCTGTGTGCCCCATCCCTGGAAACATTCAAAGCCAGGCTGGATGAGGCTCTGAGCAGCCTGATCCAGTTGGAGATGTCTCTGCTCCTTGCAGGGGGGCTGGGCTGGATGACCTTTGAAGGTTCCTTCCAACCCAAACCATTCTATGATTTTATCCTACCTCAGAAGCGCTGGTGCCCTGAGCGTGGGAGCATTTCCCTGCCTGTTGCAGTGGAGAGGCTCAGCTGTTACCTGCTGTGAGAAGCACAGGATCAGGCTCAGCAGCCTTACTTGTCGCTGATTCCTTAGCCTTCTGATGGCATCCTTTTTCAAGGAGCCCTCTTTTCCTCGGTGAGCCTTAGCAAAGGGTAAACCAATATCCAAAATGAAACTAGGACAGTGGAGGGCAACCAGCTTTACAAGACATTTTCTTTTTTTCAGAGAGAAAAGCGATACTGTTTGCATTAACAGATCTGTAATCCACCTTCTCAAGTAGTTAGATGAACTGTGCTGGGAGGCAATGTTTACCCCAAGCTGGTCCCCAGTTGCTTGATGTTTCCACCAGATCCAAATGTGCTACGTGATCAGGCTGATGCCAGAGGATTAAACATGTCATTAGTGTCCAGAATCACCTGGACCGGGGCTGGGGACAACCGTCTTTTATCCAGGTTGTTTCTGCAATGTTACCCAGACCTTTGAATCATGCAAACAAAAAAATTGGCTAATATGAAAAGGTTGAGGCTTTCCAGAGCTGTCCAAACGTATGTCCTAACTACCACATTTTTGCTGCTTATACAGCTTTTCATAACTATTTATTGTTCTGGGAAATGAGAAAGGGCTGTTTATACGGTAGCTAAAGGAACATGTGGCAAAAGGCCGCTAGCTCTAGGATGAACAATATTTTCATCAGGAATCTGTGGGACATTTCTCTTATCTCCCTAACCTGTGTCCCTAGGCCACACTTTTCACCACGCTCTTCACAGCACTTGGAAGCTGAGCATTTCTGCATGGACAAAAGGAGATGGGTGAAAGTCATTTGTTCCAGAAGACTTAACTCAGGCTTTCAAATCATGTTGCTTGGCAGGGGCCGAGGACGTGCTGTTATGAGCTTTTTTCTGTTAGGATGAACCCTTCAGATGCCAACTTCTCATTGGTTTGGAGTTAAAACTGTAAAACCTGACTGGGCTCCATGTCAAGCCATAAATCAGTTTGTCATGTCAGAAAGCCTGGCGCCCACTTTGTGTTAATGTCCAGTCCCCACAGCTTGACCCATGCTTGCTGTCCAAACGAACACCTCAGAGACAAGCTGGGAGGTGACACTATCTCCTAAAGACTATTACTTGACCAGCACTCTGAAGAGAAGAGAGAGAAGAGGGAGATGAAGGGAACAGGAGTTCTCCAGGACTGTGGAAGTAATAAATAAATCCAGCAAAGAAATCGAGTCCCTCAGCAAATACTCCCATTTCAGCCAGGAGGAGGAACAACAGGCAATCTCAGTTTAACAGCATGGTACTTCTTCAGAGAGTACACTGCTGTGTAAGAGTCTTTTGCCTGCACGTGGAGGCTACCCGATGCTATTTCTTCACCTCCTTGTCTTAAAGAGAGGTTCTTCCTCATAAAAAAAACACCTTAAAATAGTTCAGCTTTGGGTCAAAGGCTGTGTCTCTGCTGCAACTTGCTCTGCAGGAGTACATGGAAATGTAGAGCTGAACCCAGCACTGGCAAGGAGATGGACAGGTTGTAACCCCACCTCTACACTGAGCCTTGCTTAGGCAGGTTTTCCTCTGGACCCAGGGAGACACTACCCATGGGAGCTGCTGGGAGAGGTTTTTCCCACTTCTAATATCTTGCTCTTTCTACGTATGAGCATCCCCTTCACCCGGCATCACACCTGTGTTGCAGCGCGAAGAGAGCCCCAAGCAGAGAGCTCGCTCCTGAGCTACAGCCCTGCAGCCCATACAGATTTATTTCATGACCTCAGGCTAGTCTCAGAAATCTCTGTCTTTTTTGCTGTGAAATGGTAGCACTGGCACTACCTCCCTCCACGTGAGGCAATGCAGGGACAAAACGAGGCAGGACACGAGGCACAGACAAGGCTGCACACCTGGGATGAACAGACAGACAGACAGACAAAGGGGAGTTGGAGTTTGTTACATCTGCAGAGCACTCAGTGTTTCTGTCAATCCCAGAGCCCTGACAGATAATCTGAGAAATCAGATTTCCTTATGGCTCAGCCAAAATATTCCACCCCGAAATTACACCAGCTCCCTGGGGTCCCTCGCAGGACCTCCCCACAGCAGGTGAGTGCATTTTAGGATCAGGCACTCCCAAATGGAGCAGAGCGAAGGGTCGGGGCTGCCTGGGAATGGAGCAGCCCTTTCTGTCAGGGGCCTCGTGCCACTCTGGCCGTGATGCCTTAAAAGGCTGGTGGCACAGAGGTGCTGCAGTCCTTATCTCCCGCAGATGGCTGGTACTCGGGAGATATTATATTTATAGCTCGTCCCAAGCACGAATGCCTAACTGTCTAATTACTAAACACATAGTCTGGGCAATCCAATAAAGCAGCGGGTCTGTCCTCGTCCTCCCTCGTTTGCAGACTCACAAGCAGAGGCAGCACCAAGCTGCAGCAAGGTAAGGCAGTGACTTATTTTGGTTTTCACTGTCCTTCGGTCTCTTTTCTCCTTTTCACCTTCCCTTTGCAACAATTTCTCAGGGCTCTGCATAGACATCCTGACGGGAGCGCTGCTTTCTTACAGGAAGAGTGGGTTTTTAAGATGTTTGTTCCCTTCTTGCTGCCAGGGCACATACAGAGCGTCTCTCTTTGTATTTCCAGTCTGCTGTTGGGAACCAGGTGCTAACTAACAGCTGCTCTTTACTTTCTGCACTAATAATACGCTGTCATGTTTTCATGTTCTCAAGCAACGCAACCATGTCTAACTATAGACACTTCCCTGGTTTGAATAACAAACTGAATGACTTCAGGCAGAAAGCTTTTGATTAGGTTTTTTTTTTTGCTCCTCTATCAGCATTTTCTTCTTTATGATGAATATTTGGAAAATGAATAGATAGTGAAAAAACAGAGGACAGAAGGAACACTATTTTTTTTCCCCTCTTTCAGACCATTTTCTAATGGCCGTGAAAGAAAGCAAGGCAAATTACAGGCGAAGCTTGCTGATTTGATGTTTAAACAATTACTTGTTATGGATTACAGCAGCTGTAGGGAAAGGAAACAGAAAGCGAAGCACTGAGACATAACTGGGTGTCAAAGCAAGAATTCATCAGAACCAGCTTGTAAAATACCATTAGCAATAACTGCCAAATGCCAATTATCAGGCTATTGTTACATTAAATTACTTTTAACCTCATCTCATGAGAGCATTAATTTTCAAATGAAGCCAATAAAAGAAGACCTCTTTGAAAAAATCAGATTGTTTGTGCATGTGTGTACATTTGTTTGGATGCATTTACACATGCATTTTTAATATAAACATTTTTATAACGAAAGGCTTTTTAATTCAAGGATCACAAAATACGACACAAAGGTAAGAAATATTAATTTGCTTTTAGCCCGAGAATTAAAGCTATCACATCTTGCACCAGAGTCTGTTTACAATTCCATTATTTAGGAAATTAAATGAAATAAGGCTTTTTTTTTTTTTTTTTAATGCTGAACAACCATTGCTCCATGGACTTTGACAGGATCGTGGGTCCCTGGCAGCCCTGGGGAGCAGGACTCCGTAGACCTGACTCAAACCCAAGGCTTATAGGAATGGTCAGCCCACCTCAAAGTGTTTGGGATTGGGCTCGGTCCCTAAGTGCAGATTTCAAAGACAGAAGGGTAGGTCCTTACTTGGTCCAAAGCTGTTGCAGATCCACTGACTTTAGCTGAGAGGTGGATGTTTACATCAGGTGCTGATCGGGCCGGTGGATGTGGAGAAGTTGGGTCTGGTCCCAGGGCTGACTCTCCAGCTCTATCACAGCAATCCACGCAATACGCCCGGCAATGCTCCCGTGGGAGATGCAGCCCTAGGGCCGTTCCTGGGCCATTATACACTCCTGGCCTCCAAAACCAAGTGGCCACATCCAAAACATATCCTAGGGGCAGAGGTTGCTCCCAAGGAGTGCCTGGGTGGGAAAGCTCTAGCCAGCATCTGTACAACCGACCAGTGCGGTTGACTTGAGTCTCAGTGTCTTGGAGCATTCTGTGGTCCTATTTGATTTAGGAGCACAGCCGCAGCCTTTGAGGGTGACTCTATTTGTTCAGCCTCACTTGGGACAGGGACCCTCTCCTGTGGTGGATGTCCTTAGTTAACACATCTGGTCCATCTGAGCTCTCCAGGCTTCACCTGGCAGGGGCCCATGACTGTCAGTGTAGATAGCGTCCAGACAGCATGCTTAGGAACAAGCTTGCTCCAGCTTTTATGTGAAGAACAGCACATAACTTAAGCAGAAGAAAAAAAAAGAATGTAAAATACCAAATCATCTGCATACATGCATATCTTGTCTCAAGGCTTACTGTCCCCGCACGGATGCCTTGGAAGGCTTAACCGCAGCCGGTGCCTCTGCACATCCCTCTGCTCTCCAGCAGTAATGGTCTCACTGCTAGATCATGGTCTGCTCTGTTCAGATCTGCACAGAGCTCCGATATCCTGCTCCCCAGCAATGGTGTGATGAGTTTTGTAAGTTGCCTGGAGCCCAAAGGCAGGACATCCCACTAGGGAGCGCAGCGTTGACCCTTAACGGACAACCAGCAAGAGCTGGCAGCTGCCAGACCCGCTGCTTCACTTGGTCTTTTTTTTCCAAGACCTTGCTATCAAGCTAAACTGATGTGCCTCCGCAGTAAATTGTGCAATAAAGAAATCATGTACAAAACCAATATTTTTTTTTATAGAGTAGTCTCACTTCTCCCATACTAGAAATTTTCTCATGTCCTCAAATTCTTTGTCTACCATCCAAGCCTCAGGCTAAAACAATAAAAATAACAAAATCGTTCTGGTTAGGCACTTAGTGGTAAGTAACTCCACTGGTGTATTGACAGTATTCCCTCTTAAAAACAAGAAGCAGAAGTAGCATTCCAATCATGTGCAGCAAAACATTAGGGTTTTGTTTTTTTAAAAATATGTTGGCCAAAGATCCCTAGCTGGAAAAAAAAATGCAGGAACATAAATACTAATGCAGCAATTTTTCACTGGATTTGAATTTAAAAGTGAAATAAAACAAAAAGACCCAAATCTTATTCCCAAAGTGAACCCATTCTGAAGGCAATCTTTCCAACAATAACACTTTATTCCTACCTAGCATTTGAAAATATGCTTAATGGATGAATAACTTTACTTTTTCCCTTCCAAACAGCAAGCCATCAGAACAAGGCAGACCTTTGATTGCAGCTGGCAAGAGGCTGAGAGGGGGCAGACTCATTCAAACACTTCTTTAATACAGAAAATGCAAAAGGCCATTTCACAAGGAAGAGAATCAGAGAAGGAAGGGAATGTGAAGACTGACTTGGGGGTGAAATCCTGCCCCCACTGAAATCAATGGGAGTTTTCTCAGAAACACCCACTGATTTTAGCAAAGTTCAGATCTCCTTTTCCTTCTGATTTTAATAGGGCCAAACGTGTAGTCTTGCACCACCGAAGCGTGTTTTCACATTTTTCCTTACCAGTTTTCCTTTTTGGTAGCTGCGTATTGTCTAGCTAGAGCATAGGCACTCTGACACAGTTGTTTTTCAGCGAGATGAATTATTACTGGCTGCAATATTTTATCTTTGGCTTTACATCACAGTGAGTGCAGTTTGATGCTGATAAATCTCAGGCTGTTTCAACAATGTTCATCGTCTAACACTGATTAGCTTTGAGAAGCATAGGTCATATTACATAGAGTCCTAGTTTTTCTGAAAGCAGTCAGAGCAATTCTGTCTGGGTTTGCTCAGCTTGCTCTGACACAAACGTGGAAGAAGCACTACCGTACGCATTTTAAAGGGATTCATCAACTTCATGACACTCAAAGTGTTTCTGCTGCAGGTTGGTTTGCTGGCTACCATTATGAATGCCACCAAGATGTAGTGAAAATGAAGATCTAGAAGAAAAAATAATTTCCCCAAATTTCACTTCATATTTTCAGTTACATTTTGTGTGAAGCCAACTGTACACGTTCTCTTTTATAATTTTTTTTTTCTGCTGTCTCTGTGAAACTTCCATATGGCAACAAATGAGAGGAAAACTCCCTTTGAAAAAAGAAAATAAGTACACTATCAAACCACGTTGTCATGGGAGTAGAATGGGCACAGATGTGGGGACGGAAATTGTTTCACACACTTCATAAACAAAGCCAATGGGCTTTCAGATCAGTGTATTCCCTGTCAAGCTTAACAGATTTTCACCAAAGTCTCCCTAGAAATTTGCATGCTTACTGTTGGAGGGAAGTGGGTAACATTGCCTACTGCTCCTTTTTGGTAGTCTGCAGCTAGGGGAGCGAAGCCTGGCATGCCTAGAGATTACCATACGAACACAGGAATACCTACAATCCACAGATACCACCACACAAAAGCCCATTATTCTGTCATTTATCCCATTTTTAAAATGCTGAGTATTCTAATTTCCTATGCATGAAGTCCGTTGACTGCAACACGCTTCACAGCCTCCAGTGTCGGGTGCAGAAGGCAGCAGGACACTCAAAGGGTTAGGATACAGCTTACAATAGAAAGAAAGAGATGAGCAAACATTGTATAGTATGGCACTCCTGTTGCAGAACAATAAAAGAGAGGAAGCTATCAGAATAAACTCTCTTTGTTGTACTTTTCAACTTCTGGGTGTAAGCCCCAGCTCAGGAAGCCACATGAGCACAGGTTGCATACTTTATGTGTTGCATATGGCCCACATTTCATATCATCAAGTATTTCTTCTCTTAACATCCTTTTAGGGGAGAAAAGTAGCAGTTTTTCCTAATTCAGAAAGGAGAAGTAAGGGCCAGATCAAAGAGCAGACTCAAGTGCTGAAGTGCAGCAAGGATTGGCAGGCTGTGGGACCCAGCTCAGGGCTTCAGTGACCCAGGGCTCCAAGAAATACGTCCTGGAGAGAGCTTCTCTCCTCTTTTCCTTTCATTTGCCTTAAAAATCCTCTAGCCAGCGTGCCCGACTTTGTGTCCAGCTCTGCTCGATTAAGCAAGGGGGAATATAGTGGCTGAATTCAGGTGTGTGAATTCTGCCTGGACATATCTGCCCTGCTTTAGCTGTTTAAGGACAGGTGTCCATCTAGAACAGCTGGATTCCCTCTAGATTCAATGGGGAAAGAAAGGCACATCTATAGGGCAGTTCAGTTCATCCTCAATTGGTGTCTAATGAACCCCTCCTCACAACCACCTCTCTTTCTCCACCCGCTCTAGTGGCATCGTGGATGGCTTGTTTGAATCAGCTAATGTTGGGTCAGTTAAAACGAGGTGAGAGAAGTTAAAATGAGGTGAGATGGATGCTACTATAGGTTATTTGCTCAGACTACACAAAGTATTTTGTCGAACAAAGAACAGACTCTGTAACCACAAGCCCCTAACTCCTACCTGCAAACTCTCCCCTCCTTTCTACTTTTATGAACCAGACTCTCTGTAATAAGAACCAGGCTGTCCTTACTTCCCATCATTCTCCTTGGTCATTTTTTGTATTGATTTTCCTGACTATTGATGGGTTCTGGGGCATTCCCTCAAGATTCCTGAAGTGGACCAAGGCTATCTCGGTGCTGTAGGAACTCTTGGAAGTCTGCTTTCAGGTGCAAAGTGGGACCCAGAGCACAGAAGGAGCACGTCAGATGAATGAGAAGTGCTTCCAGTGGAAACAAGAACCTGTGTAGGAAGTGGAAATATTTTGGTAGGAATTTTTCCCCGCTTGGTGAGGCAGTAACAGAGACCAATAATCTGCAGAAATGACTTTGCGTCTCAAAACAGAAGAGTGTGAAAGAGTTTATTCAGGAATGAAGGGTTATCAAAGAGCACAGAAACTTAGGAGGAGGGACTGAACGGTGATGATTTTCTCGACCATCCCTTCTCATCTGCAGGCAGAAAATGACACAAACCTATTTGAAAATTTGTAATGGCAATGGTCTTTTCAGCCAATATCACCTGAAAAAGAAAAAGAACAGAACTTTCCCTAATGGAAGGTGCTTATATAAGTTTGTTAGTTAGGCAATCAATGGGAAAATATTCAGTTGTTATAACTAACCAATAATAAAAGACATTTGGAATTTGCAGGGAGATTGGACTAGGTGACATTTAAAGGTCCCTTCCAACTCAAACCATTCTATCATTCTATGGTTCTATAACTTCTTATTGGGACTGATACCAAGGTCATTCATTTGTAAACTGTTTCACCCTCCATCTCATCAAATTCAGTAAGAATTTTACTCTGAGGCCTCCAAGATTGGCTACAGAAGCATTTCTGAGCTTCATGGTAATAATATTCACATTTCTTTGTAGATTGCAACCTTAAATAAAGCCATGGTGTTATTTTCAGTGTCATCTTACTTAAGTCTCACAGTCAATATCTTGCAGATTCATAACCTAAGGAAGATCTAGATTTATTAGTGCAATTAGTGTCTTAGGATATAATTATTTGGTGCTGTGAAATACTAGTGGCTAAGCAGAGGGTACAATCATATGGATTTGATTACATGAACGTAGTATATGATGTGCACAGTAAAAAGAAAGACATATTGTTCTGCTTAAGAAGATCTTCAGACAGACAGAAGTGAGGAAGACAGTGGTTCCAGATGTTGGCACCACAGCACACACTTGAAAAACAACCAGCAAAACTGTTTCAAGGATCTTACATCCACAGTCCACGAGGTCTGGAGACCAAGGGACCACAGAACTACAAGCAGCAAGGGATTCAAGCAAGAGGAACTAGAGTGAGCCAAAAAAGCTTTTTTTCTGACCCTGAGGAACAAATGGTGCATGAGAAAGAGGAAGAGGCTACATCAAACCAACCATAGAAATCTCAGGAATAGGTTTTCCAAGGACATCCCCAAGGAAAATAGGTAGATCTGATTTACTGTCATGTTTCTCTGTTAGCTAGTTTTGTCTCAGTCAGAAACATTTGGGTTTATAACAAAATATTGGCCCTGAGGCCAATTAGCATTGGCACAGCTGATGTCCGTACAGTTACGCTGTCTTAGCAGGCAAAACGAGATGGACACATCCACCCTCCTGTTAGGAGCTGTGCTTTGAGCAGGCCAGCCCTTGGGCCATGACAGAGACCCCTTGAGGCAGTGATGGGGGCTTTGGGCTCAATCAGGTGAGGGGCTGCACTTACAGTTGAACAGTGTGGACCATCCTCTGCTGTGCTTGGGCCAACACAAGCTACTGGTATAGATGCGGGCAGGGAAGGCAGCGGGCCCAGAGGAATGGGTGATGCAGTCACCCTGAGATGTCCCTGAGGAGACTGGGACAAGGAGGTTGCAGTATGAGAGGGGAGTTTGTTCATCCATCCTTTTCTTCTCACCAGCCCTTGCTTTGCTTCCAGGGGCAAAATGCACACACAGATGTGGTGTGGCCAGGCCACCCTCTCCCACCACCATGAGTAGGAGCACCCAGCTTTTGGGCTGGGGATGTTCTAGATCCATCCATGGTCTTCCCTTCACCCTAGCCATTCCTCCCCCGATGTCATCGCTTCCTACTGGAGCCTGCCACTCCTCCCAGTTGTCTGCTTTTGGTAATGGTTTCCTCACTTGCCGAATGAGAGCAAACAGTTCTGAGTCCAAGGCATGCTCACATAGAAAGCAGTGCAGGCATGCCTGCAGAAGAGCTGCGGGCACCCAAGAAGAGCAGCCTGCCTTCCTCCCAGGTCTTCTTCTTCCCTGTCCTGTGAGTGAAGTTTCTGCTGCCTGTCACTGCTCCGAGACTGTCACTCTACGAGACGAGCCAGCCCCTTCACTGCATTTTTTTTTTTTTCTGGACATCCAAGTGTTAGGAACCCTTCTTTGCAAACGAGGGGTCTGGATTCCTGAAAAATCCTCCTGGATATAAGGAAGAGCCAGTGTCACTGTGGACCGGGTGCTCTTCGGGAAGCAGCCAGCCAGACGGGCAGTGCTTAGTCGTGTAAGGGATTTGTGGGGTAGCAACCCAGCAAGGACCTGCTAGGCTTTATGGTTAGCCATCAGGGATAAGGGAAAGGACTAGTGCTGCTTCATAATGTGATTTCTGACTTCGCTCTAACGATTCAAAAAAATTATCTTCCAGCATGAGACACATTATTATCAAGACAAGCCATTGTTACAAGCCTTTAATTCGTTTTACTCACAATGTTTGAATTTTATTCACATTAAGACAGCAACTCCACTAGACAGCCATGTGAATATAAAATTGGCAAGGACAAACACAATCCATATGTCTATCAGGCTGACAATGGATAGTATATTTTTTCAGCTCTATGTGAAGTACTAGACATGAAATTCACATCAGCATCTAAATGATTCCTTTAATCCTGTTATTTAAAGGGCCTGAGCACTTACACAGTTCAAAGTAAGCACAGGCCTAAGAGGATCGACAGTGAGGACTCTACTTCAAAGTGCACAATCTAAGCTCGTATTTTCAGTCACAGTATATGTCTGAGCCAATGTCTCAGACCCTCTGGGTTTATGTGTAGTATATATAAACAGTGGTTGAGCAGAAAAATAACTGTTGCCATACAGAAGGATCTCTCTACAAAACAGAATGTCCCCAATCATCTTCAGATTGGAGATGGGGACTGTTTCTACTTACACAAAATATTAGAAGTCTGAAGTAATCTGGGAAGAGATCTGCAACTATCTGCTTCTTTTGAATACTAGGCAAGATGAAGTTTCAGGAATGAAAGGGCCAACAGATAATCATGGTACAAAAAGAGTCCTCAGGGAAGAGATCACTCTGACAGAAAAAAATTAAATGAAATTTTTTTGCTCCTGTGTTCACTGTGAGGAACTTGGAGAGCTTCCCACAGCAGAACATTTCCTTATGGGGATCATCAGAGGATCTATTTCAAGCTGAAGTGTCTGTAGAAGAGGTATGGAACAAATAACAAAATGAATAGGAAGAAAATATCAGAACCAGATGGTGTTCACCCAAGAGATCTAAAGGAACTCAAGGATGAATTAGCTGAAATAATAACAGTGCGTGGCCTCTCATTTAAAATAGGCTTAAACCTGAGCACCTGAAAGTAGCTGATATGGTGCCAGCCTCTTTAAATTGTTCCAAGAGAAACTGGGGGAATTAGAGCCTTGTAAGTTTGATGAGTTTGGTAGAAATTCTTGTGCAGGGTAGAGAAGATGAATAAATATGATACATTGAGAGAAACTCAATGCAGTTTTGTAAAGGGAAATCATGCTCTGCAAACCCATTGGGTTGCTCTAAGCACACAGGTATGGGAGGTCTTTGTTTGGCAGCATCTGCTTACTTGTACTTTTCCATGTATTCAACAAGGACCCTCACCAAACACAATTGAAAATACATAAGCAGTCACAGGATAAGAGGGAAGATCTTTGCATGTATTGCATAAAATTGTTTGAAAGATAAACGGGCAGTTCTTACAGGAAAGGGAGATTAACAGGAGATTATTAGTGGAAATTCTAAGACTGAGAAACAGAAGGATCTTAGGCAACAGGATGAGTGAGCACTGGAACAGTATCTTTAACTGAATATAGATAAGCCTAAAGCAGTACGCATGGGGAAAAATGTGACTCTAGCTATGAAGTAATGATTCTGAGCTGACCACCTGTGTGTGAAATTTGAGGGTTATATAGGTTTACAAAAAAAAACCAAAACCCTGCGCAGTGGTCAAAACCAGCGAAAAAGCAAATTGAATGTTAAAGTTCTGGCCACTTCCTCTGAAAAAGTAAATTGTCATCTTGGAAAAAGTTTGGGAAGGGATGATAAAACACTCTGCTTTCACACAGAGTGACTAGGTAGGCTGGGACTCACCAGCCTAGGAGAGAGATGGCTGAGGGGAGATACGGTAGAGATCAACAAAGACGTGAGCAGCCTGTAAAGAGTGAATCAAGACCAGTTGCTCATTATCTTTCCAAATGTAAGATCTAGAAGGCATCAGATGAAGCTGGTGGGTAATATGTTCAAAACAAACACAAGGAGATGGCTCTTCAGCAACACAGAGTAGAGCTACCTGTTACAGGAAACTGAATTTCCTTTCAGGGAATGAGGAGGAAACGGTTCAAGTTCATGGAAGCAATGTACAATATGGTTACTGCCTCCAGGCTGAGAAATCCCTGAGCCAAAGTTCTTGGAGACTGGGAGAGTATTATGAGGCGATATCATTACAGGCTATTCTCACTTTCTTCCCAAGACACTTCTTAGTCCCAGGAACAGGATAATAAGTTGGAGGAACTCTTCTGTTCAACGATTCTCATATTGCTATGGCATGATCCAAATACCTGCAAATTACAGGTTCTGTCTGATGCTAATCATCCTTTACAGCCATGAATGTTAGACTGAAAACTCTAGTCTGAATGTCTTTCTCTTTCTTTCTGCCTTTTAACATCTGTGTTTGACAGACAAAACTTACGTTCATAAGACTTTGGAGGTTGTAGAGCCCTAATATTAAACCTTAAGGGTAAATTAGGCAAAGATCTGTCAGGAATGAGATAGATGTTGTCACTCCTGCCTTGGGAATGAATTAGATAAGTTCTGGAGGCATCTGCCAGCTGCTCGGTTTTACAAACCTCTCTTTGCTCAGGAGCTCCCAGAGCCTCTGGCTCGCTGATAAGGGGAAATGGCAGTTACAAACATTGCTGTTGGCTATTTCTAGAGGGCCATAAAAGATGTTAGGGATGCAAGCAGAAAAAAAAAGCTTCAAGGGGAGCAGAAGGAAATTACTCGCACAGAAGTAAGGTTTTGGAGAAGAAGCCATGAGCAGTGGGGCAGTGGGAGGGGGAGGATTCTGGAAGGAAGACTTTGCCTAAAAACACCAGAAGATGCTGAGAACACTGTGGGGAATACTAGGTATGTGAGCTATTTTGTACAGAATTGCATGTCTCTTGTGCTATCAGAAACACAGAGTGATTAGTTTTTCTGGAACAATCACAGTGTGCTTGTTTCATGTGTCTGAAACAGGGAACCATAAATCATGATTATGCTAAAGTGAATAAATCCTAAATTAAGGGGTAGTGTTTGCCAATTCAGAAGACCAGCAATTACTGCAAACTCTGTAGTTATTTGACATCCCAGGTTCCACCCGCAGGGGTGGGAAACCCAAAAGCCTCTTCCCGTCTATCATACTCGGGGCCCCGCATGGCAATCAAGCTCAATCCAGACGAAAGGAAAGAAGCAACATCTCCTCTGCGTAGGTCTCTGTACTGCCATCATTTAGAGGCATCGTTTCTAAAGATCACTCACTTCTTGTCAGAGGTTGTCTCTGGATCCCAGAGCACTTCCACCAAGCTCTCTATCCCTGGTTACAGATGAAAAAACTATGGAGCTGAGGAGTTTAGGGAATGCTTAGAGCCCAAAGGGACAGCAAAGATCAAAACATTTCATTCTGGTTTCCTTAAAAGTAGAGGCACTGTCTATTCCCTACTGAGGGAAAAGAAGGAGAAAGAATGATAGGGAAAACAGAGGAGAAGACTATATAACATATAGCATATATAACATATGCTTGGGGAAAACAAGAACTGTTGCTTTCCACTCACTTCGTTACAACTCTTCATAATTTCTTCTTCACTTGGTTAGCAGCCTGGTGAGGGCTCTCCAGGGTGGCTGGCCCACACAGCACAGACACCTGCTGCTTGGGGAATTGTTTGATGGGCTGCCTTTATCCTAGAAGGGCTTTTATGGCTTTTTTTTTGAGCCATGAAGGACCTGGGATGGCTCTTCTGACGATGCTGCTTGTCCAATGAAGGACCTGTCAGTCCTGTAACATGGTGCCTTGGCTTTCCAAGCTGCTGAAAACTCAATTATCACCAAGGGAGATTCTCCTTACCAGATACCAGTTCCTTAAAACCCTGGCTTGCTCCTTGAAGCTTCCTCTGGTGTGCTGTCTGCTCCTTCCTCAAGCACCACTACCCTTCTCCACTGTGATTCCTTCGATTCATGCTCCACCACTCATCAGTGTCAGGAGCTGTTTGTCTGCCCAGCTGAGACAGAGGAAAGCAGCAGCAGCAGGGACATAGCTGTTTTTCTGCCCAGGTCATCCATTGCAAATCATCCTTACATCTCAATTGTCCATGGAGAAAGGGGCATAGCAACAAGTACATAGACAGTGGGAGACCACATGTTGACTAATGTCTCACTGCCGCATTCACTTTGAGACATCTTTTTCAGGAGACAGATTCCTCTGAACGAAACAGGGGCCAACAGGATAGAAAAGGAGGTCCTGACTAACTTTAAAAAATGAACTAAATCTTTATCCAAACTGACCATAATGGTCTAAACTCCTTTCAGCTTCATCCCAGACCATGCTATCACAGAAATACCCTTGAAATTGAGTCAGTATCACCTGTCTTATCACACAGAAATATATTATCCTTTTGAAGATAACTTTTCCTATACAAAATGGGAAGTTCTTTTGTGTTACTGAGCCATGGCACCTTTCTTTAAATTCACTGAAGAAAATTGTTGAAGACTGTATGTGAAAACTATTCAAACACTATAAGAAAGCAAACATTGAAACATTTATTTCCAGATTAGATTGGAGTTTCTAAAACACTAAGCTTTTTACATTTATTAAAATAAAAAACAAAAGAACAACAACCCAAAGCAGACAGACTTTCACTTCATGTTAAATTCCTTATCCGCCTTGGCTGTGGTGGTTTTAATGGATTGTCCAAAGGTATCTGTAATTTCTTCATCAGAATCTGTGAAACTCTGATATTTCATACTTGCCGACTATTTCTACTTGAGGATCGAGTCACGTAGGGGAAGAAGGAAAGATCAGAATATTGCAAAAAGCCTTGTGACTGGAAGACTGCATGGGGAGAGAAAATACCC
Organism: Tetrax tetrax; assembly: GCA_009806455.1. Taxonomy (NCBI): domain Eukaryota; kingdom Metazoa; phylum Chordata; class Aves; order Otidiformes; family Otididae; genus Tetrax; species Tetrax tetrax. The sequence goes on from WHYT01015026.1 coordinate 202,953, forward strand.
ACTGGAAAAAAAAAAAAATATCTATCTAGCCTTTGCATATTCCTCATATGCTTGAGGAAAACGACGTATCTGAAAACATTGTATGAGAATGAAATTTCAGGGAGATTTAACATTGCCTGGCTGCTATTTCAGGTTTAATGAACTAAAATGCAACATCTGCATGAGTCTATACTACTTCCCAAGGAGTAGTGCCAAGAATAGCAGTTCTCCTAAATACACCCTCTCATATTCCATGGAAGCTTTTGTTACATAGGTTCTAGCATCAGAAAGGGAGCTGTTGAATTCTGATAAAGTAACTTAACAGTTTCCAGGATAAAATAGTGGTGGCAGGGATCAGTCAGTAGCTTAGCCACTTTCAAACCTAAAAGTGTAGCTTTCCACCTTCCCTGCCCTCTCAGAGACATTGAATTTCTCTGTGACTCAAACCAGGGGGAATATAAATATTCCACTTCCAGCTGTGTCTTTCCACTATTTTTCTTTGTTCATTTTATTCAGCCAGAAAAGGAGATAAGTGCTAAAATAGTAGTTATTCCGTCATCAGCCCAGTAGCTGAAGTGAGATTTCTGAAGGATTAGTAAAATCATTGAAAAGTCCTGCTATGAAAATGACACTTTTTCCATCTTGTTTCCCATATGTGAGGTGTGGCCTTCTCCACACAGAATTAAACCTGTCAGAGCACACAGGTCCCTGAAAAGCAAGTAATATATACTACATAAATGCTGTGTATATGAAGCATATATAGGCCATAGCATATGTTTATAAATTACAGGATGGCACTAAATGGTTTTCATATTTTCAACCTTAAATGTAGGCATCTCACTAGTAACATTGCCCCCTATTTTCATTGCATTGTCTCCTCTGAAACCTTGAAGATCAGAGAACCAATGAAGAAAAAAACATAATAAAGTGGGTCACTTATTTGCCAGTGAAAAGAAGCCCCTTGCCCTTTCCTCCCCATCTCCCTGACAATTAAGGAAATTCATTTTTCTCCCACATACTCACCCTTAGTGGATTTGGTGCTGGTAGGAAAGAGGGTGTATGGGGTTTTGCCAATCATTGATGAATATTTACTTGTCAGATAGAGAGGTAAAGTGAGCAGGGGTGGACCGACTGAAGAAGGATAAGAAGTCAGAGGTTCTCCCTGCCTTCCCTAGTAGTGTTTGATGGGGTGCATACACCACATCATGGGATGAGGGAAGGAGCTGCCTGGTAACTCTCCCTTATCCCTTTCATAGCTCTATGCAGTCCTGATGTGGCTTCTGAGTGTCAAGTCCCATAGTGAGCCCACAGATCTTTGGGTTTTAAATTGGCAGAGGCTCTTCTGCCTTCAAGGAGTCAGAGACATTAGATTAAATTTGACAAAAATGATCTTATCGTCCTAAAGTCAACCCATGACCTGCAACAGTTAAACTAAGCCATTTCAGCTGGAGCCAGTATAAGTTTTAACTTGTAATTATGGAAAACACTTGTATTTCAGCAGGTCACATTAAAAAATATCTGGCAGAGTTGCTGCAGTGGCAGCAATACACAAACGGGGAAAGTAAAATATCATGGAAACTGAAAAAATAAAAAAGCATGTTCAGAATATTTAATTTGCTTTAGAAAGTTTTGGAGATAAACTGACTCAAATAACCCAAATCTAATCACCTTCAGGGCCCATTTTTCTTCTTTACAAGCACTTCCAAACCAGAGGTGAGGTTAGAACTGTAACTGAGATGGAAATTAATGACTATTATTGTCACTGTGCAATAGTTTAATCTAAAAGAAAGAATTATTATTATTATTACGCATTATGCACTAACTAGTCCCTTTTAAATTTGCTAACAACTCACACAAGACTTTGGCTGTCCAGGACATAGGTGCAGCTCCATGGTAGCTCAAGGGCTCACTGAGAACGACTCGCTGTCTGGTTTAACTCCTCTTGCAGTGCCAGCACAAATGCAAGGGAGGAGCAAGGGACACATGGCTGGGGAGCACAGCAGCTTTAATTTAAATAAGCTTTAATTGCTGTAGAATCAAACTCCTTAATCCCATACGTCCATGGTCGGTCCTCCAGGGCACAATGCCTATGTTTTGAAAATGCAACTGCAAAGGCCACAGCGACAGACAGAACCATGGGTATTGCTGGTCATCGAAGTAACTCACATCTGTTATTGTGGGTGAGGTTTTGCTTCTAGTAGAAGAACTAGAAATGGCCTCCACTTTTTTTCTGTCTGTGCTTTTGTAGATTTGGAGTAGCACTGAGACCAGCTAACACATCTCATCCCCATTCCAAATCTGACTACCATCTGGGTGCATAAGAGGACAGCAGGTACAGGGCAGGGCTCTGGCATAGTTTGTTTTGCAGGATGAACCCTTAGCTAACCCATATGCACACCTGCACCATCCCCCAGACACATGCTGGAACCCAGCGTCCAACACAAAAGGCCCTTGAACTACCTTGCATCATCTGGATGCGTAAGAACAGCAACATTGTCTCGGGCTAATAGGCTTTACATTTTCATGCTTCTGGTTTCTCTTCAGGTTGAAAGCATTCAGATTAAAGCACCTTCTTTTGGCAAGCACCAATCATTACCAGTATTACCCTGAGCTGCCTTCCTGCCCTACCCCTCAAGTAGCAGGCAGCAGACATCTCCAGTGTGCTTCTGATCCAAATTCTTCCCTCTGGGAAGTTTCAAAGGACCCTCGCTGTTTTGATTAACAGAACGTGTTTCTGCTGGAATGGCTGACAGATGAAATAGGATTTTGTAGCAGAAAAATTAGTTCATAGTTATAGGAGGATTAATGGTTCCATGGTTCCCCCACTCTTTAACGTGTGCCCACTGGCAGGGCTCTCTGCTGGGTCCTGAGCATGTGCTGAGACAATCTGTTCCTTTGGCTTTCTCTTACACAAGGGGTTTTTTTTGTTTCATTAATTTCCCCTGTTTTTCTTCTTTTTCCTCCTCACTGTGGGGGAACTTGGAAAGAAAGAAGGGTGGAGAGAAACAAGAATGGGCTCTGAATGCTCATAAAGAAATGCCTGCACACTCCCTCCTCCGAAAAACGTGCACCTCTCCACAAAGGAGGAGAGAGACAGCGTGTTTCACTCTTCTCTGGGTGAGGCAGTAAGTCTCAGCAGGCAAAACAGCCACAGCTAACAAAGCCTCGTACCAATTTTAACCAAATACTCTATTCTCTCAGCCAGGTGAAGAGCCTTACAAATGTTTGGCTTTGAGCTGCCGTAAAACCTTTCCTTCTGTGCAGCGCGATCCCTGGGATTTAGCAAGGCTCCGTTATTAATAAGCATCAGGGGTTTAGAGAAACAAAGGCTGGAGGAGGGGAGGGGGAGCCTTATTTTAGGAAGGGGGCCAAGAAAGACAAGATGTTTAGGAGGGGGGGAAGTATCGACACCCTTGGAATAGAGAAAGTGTCGAATGCCAGCTGCAGAGAGCCTAAAAGAATGAGTGTCTCCGATGCTTTTGTCTCCTTATATGGTAAAATGATAGAGAGGGGTTTCACTAGGCTGGGGAAGGCAGCAGCCTCTTTCCACACAACACTGACTGCAGAGCTGGAATGGGAAGAGCCAGCCGCTCTTCGCAGGCAGTAGAAAAGCCCCGGCTCTCTGTGCAGCTCTTCTCTGACAGCGGGCCGGTGTGCTCTTGGCACGTTTGTTAATGGAGGTGACCCCCTGTCCCGGGTCCAGGAGGTGACATTAACTGCCCGCCACTGCTCTGTAAGTAGATATCCCTTTTTTTCCCCCTCCCTCCCCACTACCCACAGAATGTGTCTTTGAAGGTGTCGCTTTAAACAAAGGGCACAGAGAGGAGGAAAGGGTTGTTTAATGCCCCAGTGGGTTGTTGGGTAAGGATGCGAGGAGAGAGATTGCCGGTCCCCCTTTCTCCTGAGCGCACAGAGAGGGATGTGAAGAGGAGAAAAAGACAAATTTCTTATCAGAGAAGTGATTGCTGCATGTCCTTCTGTAAAGTGACACTTCAGTGAGCTGATGAGGCACTGGGTCATTTAATGTGCAACTATTTTTAATAACGGCATTGTGCCGCTCATGTCATCCACTGAGGAGGTGATAAAAAGTAGAAGCTGGGGTTTTAGATTCCTTACACCTCCGTGCACACTCCTGCTGCTGAGCTTAACAAAGGAGGATTTTTGCACTGTAGCAAGAGCAGATGCACATGAAACAAAGGTAGCCTTTCCTCTTTGTAGGCAAACACTGTGAACAGATTGTATACAGGAAAAATGGGGAGCCATCAGCATTGTATTTCTTCTTTTTACATGAAGAGATTAAATTAGAACACAAATCCCAATTTATAGCTCTGAATTCCTTCTTTTCTGCTTCTCTCTGCTTGCATCTGTATGCAGCCACAATAATCCAAGTCCTTAAGGTATGCTAACATGGATTTCTCTCTATACATAATAAAGGAAATACTAACTTTCATTGTCTGCATTAATGGCTGTTTTAAACTTTCTGCTTCCCTAAAGGGCTACGGCTTTTATTTCCTTCACCAGGTACCTGCATATTTCAGCTTTGTTGTGTACAGAAACACATACATAGTCACAAGAAAGCAAACCTTATAAAATCTATATACTGGCAGGAGCCAGTCAGTCTGTTATTGTTACTAGTTAATATATTAGAGACATATTAACTAAGATTGCTGATTAATACTGAGGTTGCCATGGTCAGTAGCTATAGGACTTATTGTTGGCTGTACATATTTGTACATTGTCTTAAATAAGAATTGTCCCAGAAGGGACCATCAGAAGGGGGTGTGTTGTTAGATACTCACATGATCCAGATGTGAAGGAATGCTATAACTAAGGTTGCCATTCAGTTTCTTTTATGAACCCTATTTTCATCAGTTCATACATTTATGGGACTCTCTGCTTTCTGGCTAAAACCTTCTGTGCCTTTTATCAGCAAGACGGTAAACTTTGAAAATGATTGCTTCAGGCATTTGGATTTGGAAGGCAGAAAAACAATTGTTGGGTTTTTAAAAAAATTATTAAAATTTGCTTGTTTTCTGCCCATGTACATATAATTGGGAAAGGATGCATTCTAAAGGCTGCTCTGTCAATAGAGCCTGTGTATATTCTTGACCAAACGTATTTGAGCCAACATATGCTTGAGGTGAGCGAGGCAGCTGAAAGGACCCAAACCGCTATTGCTGAGAAATCATATTTGTGAAAGTTACCTGGGGTTCCCACCTGACCTCTCCATCTGACCAGTAGGCCTGAGGCTGGAGGATGAAGCAGTTCTTGAGGTTTTTTGAGAAAGCTTGGAAGATCTCAAGATGGCAGAGGTGCTGGGGTAGAATATACTCATGTTTGTCTCTCACCATTTTGCTGAATGTGCTCCCAAGAGAATCAGCAGGGCTACACTTGCAACCACTAAGTAGTCACTTCCAGGTGGCTGGGTTTTATAGAAAAATATTACTATTTTTTGTGAGATCAATATTGTCACATAGCAGTGGCTATGCTGTGTCTGACATGGTTCGTATATGTAAAGCTCCTGCCATGAAGAGCACATAATGGTGATTCCCAACCACAGTACTGGGATACAGATAAGGCCCTGTTTCCTACCTATGAGTATGCAGTTTCTTAAGGACTCTAGGGAAGACCTTTCCCTGAAATCACATCTTTCCTATCCTACAGACAGACATCAGCACTCCCAGCTGTCACACTTTGCATTAGACAAATGATTAGACAACTCCTTCACTCATACACAACAGAGTCCTCCAGGATCCCATTTTGCTTTAGACACCAGGAGTGGAAAAACCCCCCAAAAAGTTAGTGACAATTGTAAGGGCTAGAGATAGTTCCTGCTGCATTGCACTGCAAATTCAAGCTTTCTTTCAAAAAGAAAGAGGTAAGGAGGGCTGTAAAGCCCTGAGCCTAAGAGCCGAATCTTACTTGCCGTTGTCCTCACTTTCTTGCCTTGCATCACAGAGGTCTGGATGTTCAGAATTAAGGCAGGGTTGGATAAATGTTGACACCATCAGTGAGAGGAAACGGCTTCTTCTCCATACAAATCAGGCTGAAAACTGAAGTAATGCCTATTGCTGCTGGCTGGCACCCTGTCACTCTTTCAGGATCCCCACAGATGAGTTATAAGCAGGACTGAGGCTCATTCATGTTTCTTTGACATCTGAGCATCTTCAGAGAGACTTTGGATGGTGTAATGCTGTAAGCAGTCACCTTCCCTCACCTGGGTATTGCTTCAGAGATTGGAGATCTCATAATCTGCGTTTTTAGATTGATTAATTCTAATTGTGTAATTTTAATGTTTCATTTACATATGCACAGTTATTTGTGATGCAGATTTGCCCCCAGTGAAGATGTGAAATGGCAGCGTAATGACAGGTTTCATGGAAATAAATCCTGGCTACATTGACAGCCACTGAAGTATTAACATTTCAACAATACTAATTAGCTATATATAGAGAGAGAGAGTTTGATTAAAAACCACTACAGGCTTCTTTTAAGGCTGAACACCATAACACTTATGCCAGGTGGAAAAGTTACAGTCCTCAATTTGTTCCTTTTCACATATACTTCTATGTTAAATTGGATAACGTTAACTAGGATGCTAAATGACTACTGTACATATAGCAACACACTGTAAGAGGAAGGTAGGTGAGCGTAACACTGATATAAGAGTATTCATCTCTTTCTTTCACAGCAAATATTCAGCTTTAAAGTTGTAAATCTATCAACCACAGCAGAGCAAGCCCTACGGTTGCACTTTTGGTGGCAGGAGGTAGTTCTAGACTCTCAGCAGGCACAGGGACAAAGGCTCAAAACCCACCACTCTTTATTTCATCCTGCATAATAAAAATAGTGAGTTGCATAAAGCCATAAAATGTCTGTAAGCATTTCCCCACCCCTGTTCTGTCCTTGCTCTGAAGCAGTCTTGAGATTTAGACCAAAAGTATCTTCAGAGACCAGGACCCCACCTCTGATCAATTCCTCCTCCTCCATACTATGCTGTGCTTGTCTCTCTGGTAGACCAAACATCTTCCTTCTTCAGTTAGAAAAGATCTTGCCCACAAAAAGATTGCTTGTGACCAAGTCTCCAGGGTCCCTCTGTCTTTCTGTGCATTTTCTCAAGTCTCTCATGCACTGCAGATACTTTGGCTGAATGTTAACAGCTCATCTCTGCTGTCTGTGTCCAGTCTCCAGCCCCAAATCCCACCAAACAAATTGGACCAAACTTGTTTCACCCAGGCTGAACAGTCACCTCTAAGGTTTATGTAGTCTCCTTTGCCACGTTTTGGAAAGCCAAGGGCACAGCAGCCAAGCAGAGAAGTATGGGTGCCTCACAGCCCGCCAGCATCCGCTGCTGCAGTAGTTTTACACTGAAAGATGTGCATCAACTGATCCTCCAAATCACCACACATGCCAATTATCTTGGACAGAAAGGGACTTTGTGGTCCTGCCTCTGTAAACAGAACCAGACAGAGAGACCCAGAGCTGTTCTGCTAGAGGCCAGGACAAATAACAAAGCATTCTTCCTCCATAGGGTCCTCCCAGTTTTGCTTCTATCCTCTCTAGAAAGAAGGAAACATAGAATATTTGGGACACTCATCTGGTTTTGTGCCCCAGATAGCAGTATCCAGGATTTTAAAAATATAGGAGAATTTGGAAATGTCACTGCATGGTAACATGTGGCATTTTCTGGATATTTTTATCTTAGGGTCTAATTTCTCTGAGATTAGCAATGTTCCTGTCAACAAGAGAAAGCAATGCTTTTCTGGAAAAACAAATCTCCATTGGAGTTTAGTGTCTGCAGTCATTTAGCTTATACATTATTTTTGTAGGGCAGGGCCGGAGAGAGCAACTAGTTTTACTAATCTTTCTTACACTATTTTTCTCCTCTATAATTTTCTATTACCTGCTTAGACGTTCTTATTAGAAATAAAAATTTCTATACTTAAGTAATATCAAGTATTTGATCTTTCTTTTTGAGTAAGCCTTTGCTTACTCTGCAAGAGAAAGAAGGAAGACAGCAGTTTCAAAAGGCTTGAAAATAGAAAATAAGAACAAGCCTTTCCGCTTGAACTGTGCTCTTCCTTGGTCTGGTAGAGTTAAGTCGTGCTCCGTGTTATTTCAATAGGTTCCTTTTGTATCTGAAATGTATGCAGGAATGTTGGTAAGACCATACATCCTCCAGTCATTTCAATACCAACCTGAGGTAATCACTGTGTAAATTGCATGGGATACGCTTTCAAAATGTCAGTGCTCAATTCTTCTGCAGCCTCTGTAGTTACTACCACTGGTGCTTACTCTGCCACTGCTGGAGTTGCTCTAAATTGGAGCAGATTTGTACTGACTGCCAAACACAACAAACCACACAGAAACTATAACCGGAGTGTTCCTTCTCCACTCCTATAACTGGGATTACTTTAGCCAGGCGCGTGAGGAACCTTACCACACAAGAAACATCTTCTGGTTTGGTTTTATTCTTATTATTATCAATAATATTATGTTAAGGAAAATCATCTTAAATAGCAGACTCTCCTCTTTCTAATTTATGATCGGCTGACTGTGAAATCCGGACAGGAACCAGGTATGCTTTGGTTATCTGCACATGTTAGCACGGTCTGTACAACGAAGTTGAGTCACTGCAAAAACTTTACTGTGGTCCTGAAGAATGTTTCCAGGTAACCTTTTAAAGTCCATTAAAAATTAAACCTTTTTTTAAATAGCTTTTACTATTTAGCGTGTATATAGAAAGGCCTGAGAGGGATATTTGGGAAGAAGTTTAGAAGTTTATTTACTTGAGATTTTTTTTTACTATGACTATTATGTTCAAATATCAAGGCAGGTTTTCCTGGCTTTTACTGGGGAGATTCTAGGAGATCTATGAATACCTACTCTGAGCTTAAAACCTTCAGAAGCAGCAACGAACACCTCTGTAATTAGATACACCTAATAGCCTACCCTTGATGTGGACACTGGTAAAGCAGTCTGGGCTTGTTAACAGGGCTACTCTGAGACATTAATAACATGTTATGTTATAAGGCCTTGATTTCTTGAAGACAGGCTGACAAATTCTTTTGAGGCACTTGCTACTGGATTGTTCTTCTATAGCAGCAACAAGAGAAAAAGGCTTCCACTTTCTTCTCAACTTAAAAAATTATTGTGCGGCCACATCTGTCTAAGCATCCTTGTCTGATTTACAAACTTATCATGTACCCCAAATCGTGGGATACAGGGATACCCACCAACTTGTTCCCTGCAGTAATCATGACTCCCCTTCTTAAGGACCTACACAAAGATGATGGTACAAACAACAGTCGTTCAGTGTCTCCATAACCTGGCAATAGTATTTTCCTTCTCTTCTCTTTAGTCAAGAAATATGTCTTCACACAGTGGCAACCCAGCAGCCACTGACAGGGACAGAGGGACTATGGAAGGAGAAGAGTAGCTGGCTGGAATTCCTGCAGGATGAGCTGTGCATCACTTGCCTCTCAGCTCCTGGTTAGCTTTTCTATTGGCCATCTTTAGCATAAGGAAGCAAATGTCCCTCTGTGGCCCATGGAGGGAGACTTGGCTGTTCTGCACCAGGTGGCTTTGCTCCTCATGGCCACGAGCCTGCTGCTGGAAGGTTATGGATCCAAGCAACTCAAAGAGTTGCTGCCCTACTGCCAGCTTGACCTCCAAGCACTCAGATACCCTTTGCCCTCCCTCTGGTCTGTCATAACACTGTCTGTGGGCACTCATCCCATGAAGCAGAGCATAAGCTATGCCTGACCAGACAAAGAAAGAGGGCTACCCCTTAACGTGTTTTAGCAAATCTTAACACACAAGACTGTTTTGGGTGTCCATAGTGGGTGTCCAGCGAACTTCCACACACTGAAGTTCAGGTGAATTCTGACTGTATGTAACTATTTTTTTCCCCTCTTGTCAGTGCTACTGGCAAATGGTTGTTTCTTCTTTCCCAAAAGTACATTTAAAAAAAAATAAAACTAGCTTTCCCCCTTCTCCCCTTGCATGGCATCATGGCCTAGTTTGGAAAAACGATTATCTCTTAGAAGAGTGGCTTGCAGTTGCTGCAACAAGGTGATAGATAACAAATGTGGCAATAGCTGCTAAGTTACAGGAAAATAATCACCTCTTGCCAGAAAGACCAGCATAGTCTGAACTGCAAGTTCATAGTTGCAAAAGGTATCATAAATCTTTGCATTTTATCCTTTGGAACATTAAACATAAATTGTTTCCAAATGCTCTAGACCTGCATGGCTTATGTCACTGGGGTTGCCAGACACAAATCTTCCTTTCTCAGGGGAAGGAAAATAAACAGATAGAAAATTCTCCATGTGCATTGTTCTTCTGGAAGAAAAAAAAAGTCAGGTGGGAGAAATGTGTGTACATCTTGGTGGAAGATGGATGTTTCCAAAGACCTTTTGTTTCCTGCACAGGTGGCTAACAGAACATCTTGCTCCAGGGGCACAGGTAGACCTCCAGCCCTATTGACCCAGCTGAGGTCAACAGCAAGTCCCCATTTGCCATCTACAGGGGTTTAATGCTGTGTCTCCAGATACTGTTACAACAAGAGATCAGAGCTTCATTTCACTGAATAAACCAAACAATTCCTACATTTTTTTAGACAGTTTCCCTTGGCTTCTTTCTCTCTTGTGTGTGTGTGTGTGTCTGAACTTGTCAGTCTTCAACACCCTCTAAGAGGAGTTGAAATAAGAGATGCACAGAACATTTCTTATTAGGCTGACAGACACAGTTGATAAAGCAGGAAGGGTCTGGGGCAGCTAGTCTCCTTTTCCAGTAGTCAATAGTGTCATGGGATGGGAGAACACCAGAGGATTTCTTAATGGAATTATGAGCCCTAATTTTTATGAGGTAATATGACTTTAAAAATTACTGCTAGTAAAATGAGACTCCGAGCAAATGGGAAGAAAAAGAAAGAAGCATAGTTTTTAAGTCAGATTAACTTTTGGGGAATTTTCATGCCAATTCTTACTTCCTGGAAGACACAATGTGGGAAGTGCTAACATTTGGCATAAGCTGTATCTTCTCTTCTGGGCATGCAATGGAAAGCTCTTTTCCTTTTGGAGATGTACTTGTTATGTCTAATGTTGTAGGAGGGAGACTGTACGGCAGAAAAACCAATTTCTCCTTCATGATAATGTTGAGAGCAATCTGGAAAAGCGTAGCTATGAAATGACTACTGCAATAAATTCTAAAGACCTTGTTGTACCACAGAGGTGTAATAAAGTTGAGCCTCTGGCCCACAAAGCTTTGCAGTCAACAAGTATCAAACACAAGAGGAAGAAATAGATCAGTGGCAAGGAGATTGAGTTGCAATTAGTGTCCACTACAACTGTGAATACCCTTATATTATTAAATATCCTTAAAAGTCTACATAGTAAATTGTGAAATCCAATCCAAGGCCTAGACCTAAAGAGCCTCGAATTTGGGATGCTTCACCCTGAATTCCAGCTTTCTGAATTAAAAGATATGAACCTGAATTCCTAAGTTTAAGAGATATGGGATCTGAAATGGGTCCCAGATCCAGTAAAAGATTCACACAACTAAAACCAGATCTTGGAAACTTTCTTGTCTTTTGATTTCATAGATCTCTGGAATTGTGCCTCAAACTCCATCCACAGATGCCCCTTCATAGAGCAGAGTTCATCCCTAAGTCTCTTTGGGACATACAAATCAGGCCTGCCTCTCCCTGCTCAAGGCAAGGGGGACAATCTCTTGTGACAATGTTAGAGTATATTTAACAAAATTTTATCCCTTTCAGGACAGGGAAGCAAGTGCGTGGGTATTTTCTAAAATAGTGGCCATGACTATTAATTAATTATTAAATAATTAGATAAATTATTTAATTAATTGACATTATTAAATAAAGTGAAATTATTAAATAAATATATTAAATAATGCTTGCCTCTGCTCCTGTGAAAAGCATCTGGAAAATAACACACCACTCAAGAAGAAACCTCCTGTGACCAAGAGACAGGAATATCCATCTGTAAGGGAATAGTCCTCCTTCCAGTCACAAACCACTTCTATATTTTACATTTAGCAGCTTTGGATGAAGGACAGAAGTTGTATAAACTTGTCAAGGAATCACACTCTGTTTTTTGCTTTTGCACATCTTGACTGCAGAGAAATTTTTCACTCTTGGTATCACACATCTACTTCTAATTCAGGGCTAGAAAGAACTAATTCTGAAGAAACGAGAAAAATGCAAGTTCATAAATGGTTCCTGCTCACACTTTAATTTGGTAATAATGCAAATTAACTGTGCAACCAGATCCTGTAATTTGGAAAAAAATATCTAATAAAGCCTGGTTAAAAGTACAGATTTCTGTCCTAAAGACAGACTATTTAGACAAAGCTATCACTCCTCTCAAACTCAGTCATACATACACACACCAGTTGATACTGGTCTGACTGCACTTATTTTGAAATTACTCCTTGAAGGAAATTAGGTCCTCTCTAGTTCTTTCATGGGAAGTACAAATGTGTTACGTAGGTTGGGGGTGTAAATGGGCTCAAAACAGAAGGGGAAATAAATCCACCATCACCATTTCAATGTTGTTGTAAAGACTGCAACTCTGCTTCAAGAGAAGACTACCAGGCTGGAAGCAGATAATTCTGTACCAACCCTGTTTCTGGGTCTCTTCCTTTATGCTTTCATTGCTACCCACTGGTGTTTGAGACAGTCATTGCACTTCTCTCCCCAGCATAATTCTTACTTTCCGTCTTTTTGTTATCAGTCCTTATGATGCTCTCTAGTCCTTAAGGACCAAGAACATCTAACATACTCCTATCTCCCCTTTGGGATAAGAAAATTAGTTCATTTCTACATCATCTGTAGGGTCAAAACAGCTGGACTGCTACTCCTTTTGGGGTAGCCATGGCACAAATGACCTGCTGTCAAGATTTTTCTTCGAAGCATGCTTGAGGGTTTAGTAGTTTGTCTCTCTTTCTTCTTTTGTAGTTACTTGGAGTTCAAAAGACTTCCCAGCAGTTGAGCCACCATTTACCCCTTAGTCTGTGCTAGTCACCACACAAGTCAGCAGTTGATAGAGCATTAAAAATAAATTTTTAGAAAAAAAAATCTTTCTAGCCATCAAAATAAACTTTCCCCCATTCAGACTGCCCTAAAACCTTCATCAATCCCCAGCTACAGGGAATACAAGATAATGATAAAACCGAAATCCTGGAGGAGAACTCAGGATTTCAAAATGCCGTAAGGGTGACTCCCACTGCCAAAAGGAGAGGACAAACTCCAAAATCAAGAAACCTGTGCCAAGAACACTACGCAAGTAACAACTTTTTGTTTAAAACTGAGAGCTGAAGTTGGCAAAAGGACTGCAGCTGCTGTAAATGTCACTTGTGTGTGAAAGAGGCAGCCACTTATGCCGTTATTACCCAAAACATTTAAGGCTTTATAAATCAAATAGTGTGTTAAAGAGGAGATGAGGCCCAGGAGGCAGTGAAGGCCACGCAGTCCAGGTGGAATGTGCTTTCCACCTGGGAAATTCCCCCTCCCAAGCCGGCAGCTATGCCCTGCTCCAGCTGTAACCTCCAAACAGATTTCAGGTGCAACACACACTGCAAGCCTCAGGTTAAGAAAGAACATGATGACTCCAGTGAAACCCCAAATAAACTGTCCCAGGCAATAATGAACACAAGTAATCAAAGGCATTTGTGTTGCTTGTGTGTGCATCCAGAAAATGCTGGAGACATAACAAGATCTGAGGAGCAAACAGCAGTTGTCCCTAATTCAAACAAACTGATACATTATTTGCAGTTTCCTTCTACTTGCTTCTCCCAATCTGTAATCATTGTTTGACATTTGCCTAAACCAGAGTGGTGTCCCAGTATGCCACAGCTGTTGGTAAACTCATTCAGCTGCATCAGAGAAGAATCGATGCACAACCACCAACCCCACATCTTCTGTTCCTAACAGTGCCCATAGTCCCACGCATGAGCAGAGACGGAGGGTTAGAGTCTCAATGCAGCGCAATGATTGCCAGATGAGGCAATTGCTCATTGAGGATGTAGAGAAGGAAGCAGCAGAAGCACATAAAAATGATGCCCAAGAGCCTGTGCATGACTAAAGTCTTCCAGCAATGCCAACCTTCATTTTGCCTTATGGAGGAGATGTTGCTCCTTCTGAAGATTAGCTGGCTCACCCTTTTAACGCACTTGGCTCCCTCCATCCCCTACAGAGACAGCTTCTTGCTTTGAATGTATTGGTCAAATCCCATGTGAATTCTTCAAACTTAGGATTTACTCTTCTAACACTAGCTCTGGTCAAAGAAAAGTCAGTGGATGGCTAAAGTAGATGGGCTACTGTCATTACCCAGCACTGCAAAACGTATAGTCTAGTTTCTTCCTACTGTGTTGATTTATCTGACTGAAAGTTGAATTAAAACTGAGGTACAATGTGATAAACCAGAACTGATAGGCCTTTCTTGGGGGACTGAGTCAAATATAGCGCAGTCTGACATGTGCCTATTTCTGGTTTTGTGGCAGGATCGCTGGATTCCAGACACCAACATGACTGAACGCTTCGATTGCCACTACTGCAAAGAGTCTCTGTTTGGTAAGAAGTACATCCTGAGGGAGGACAACCCCTACTGCGTGAAATGCTACGAAAACCTTTATTCCAACACCTGCGAGGAATGCAAAAAACCTATTGGCGCTGACTGCAAGGTATGACAGATTTATGTCTTGTTATGGAAATCTTGGGAAAGTAGCCTGGATACATAGCTCTAAGATGTGGTGCTATCACCTGGACAGATCCTTGAGTCCAACTTAATGGCTACCTAGGGACTTCTTTTGGTGGGAGAACATGCTTTCTGGACCCCTGTATCTGCTTTTAACCACTTCCCTTGGCAAACCCTTTTTTACCAAGCACATTAGTAGCAATGGAAGAGCACCCTTCTCTTCCTGTAAGGTGTAGGATGAGCTGATGATCCAATGTTAGAAAGTATCTCCAACTCATTATGAGAGCCCAACTGTCTTTGGGGCCAGCTGGGATCTGGAAAGGTGGCAGAAGCTGATTTTGCCTGCCTTTCGGCCAGAGGGAGGTAAGCCACTACTGGCTTTGCAGTGAACAAAATTCAGTTGTCAACAAGAGAGAAGACACGCTTAAGAAAAGTTGCCAACTCATGGACCACAAAAATCCAGCTAACGTTGACCCAGGTAATAAGTCAGTTAGAATGCCATTAGACTCATTACCTTTAAAATGCAGAATGATGATAGTGGAGTTTAACTATAGATGGCAAAGGAGAGAGCAGAGGCCTTACTTGTTTGAGCTATGCACAGCTGCACCACATGGAAACACTCACTTGATATAAATAAGGCGTGACTATCTGCATTTCTTTTAAATTAACCAAAAAACTGGAGTTCATGCCAGTTTTACTCTGACTGTATGAAGACAGATGATATTTGAGCCATCCACTGAAGTGTCTGTTGGACTGCTACAGACAGACTTCATCCAATACACATCCTCCTTGCACAAAACTGACCTGTTCAAAATCAGCTAAGATCTTCACTGACAGAGTGAGTTTGCACTAGAACAGCAATTTGCATTGCACAGCTGTGGGATTCTTGGCTGGTACGAGGAGGTCTGACATTTGATTTCCTACATTGCTGATCCATACTTCTAGAAGGACCAACTAGTCCCTATTACTCATACTACCACTCTCTCACTAGTTCAGAGATACAAAAATATATGCTTACTCAGACTGGAAATAATAAGTATCTCAGCTCTTTCAACTTGATCTATCCCACTCTATTGGCAAATCAGTAGGAAAGCCCCTTTCAGAAGCCTTAAAAAGGTGTGAATTATGACAGGGAACTGGCAATAATCTGTAAGAGGGTATAAAACTGCCAGCTTTCCTACAGCTCATAAATATTCAGATTAGAGAAGAGATACAGCTGGCCTGACCTGAAAAAGCAAAATATTTCTGCCCCATTCCAAAATGTGCTTTTAGTTTAAGGTCTCTTTCTAATCCCCTGAGAAGACATTTCCATGTGTTGATATTCAAGAATTTAAAAACTTGGACCAGCTTCAACAAATCTCGGACAAAGTATTCAGGAATTAATCAGGCTGAACTTTTCAACCCAGATTTATGGATTTAGGGAGCGTGGGTGTTATCCGATATACCGCTCTTCTGTACTTTTAAGCAAGACACATTCTAATAGCTGATAGGAAAAAAAAAGTCCCTAATTGTCTCCAATATGAGAATATTTTGTGTATGTAAAAAAAAAAAACAGAACTACACATGGAAAACAACTACAAGATAGTAAATAAAGATTTCTTAAAGAGCTATAAAGTGTACCAGAAACAAACGTGTCTTTTTTCATTTCCGTGTCTGCTGTTTGTGCCTGTGCATGCCTCATGCTGCACCTTTTGAACCTGTTGACCAATTTTAACCAAATTCTGACAGATAGATAAAAGTAGCAAACTTAAATTTCTAAAAGTTTTCTGAAAAAAAAACATGTGATTGGCTGGAAAAAGAGATCCTATTAATGCTGTCACTGAGAGGAAAATGAGTAGTGTTTCAATGACTGTAATAGATGCTAGAGAATATGTTTGAGAGCCCTTGTGCGTGCCTCAGCCACAAGATAAGTTTCAATCAAAGCTTGTGCACTGCATGGCTGAGCATAATTCAGCTATGAAACACAAAGTCACAAAAAATCACGCTTCTGCTCCTCATTAAACTGTATATATACATAGGTACATAAACACATAAGAAGTATGTGTTTATATATAATACATACATATATACATATATATATAATACATATATACGTATACAAGACATATATGTATGAATTTTTATGCATATCTTCTTACACGTGGTATTTGCATTTTCTCCTGAGCAAATAAGATAAAATGTACTATGTTTGAGAATAAAACCAGCATGTTTACTGCATGTACAAAATGGACTCCCCATCTATTTTTATGTTCTGACATAGCCTTTGTCCAGCTGTAAAATTTGGAACTAAAACCTAACGGAGTGACAGTGTTATCGGAAAGGGTCACATCCAGGCCTCTGCATCTGGCAGGGGCATTCACCCTACATCCACATTACAACCTGAAAGGTGCCACAGATCCTCCTTTGCAAGTCCCTTCTTGGCCAACGCTGTTCCTCCGCACAAAGAAATGCTGAAGTGAGGAGCCAGCTGCAGTTGAGGTGTTCCTGTTTTCACCCTTCAAAGAATTGCCTTCCTGAGCATGGCTATCTAGTTTCTTTGAATTCACATCAGGAGAGAATTTGCTTCACTATCTTTCAGTCTTCCTATGGTTATTTCTGGGTAACTTGTGAATGTAACTGAGTAATAACTAATTTGTTCTTTATTTTAAATGGGCTTTTTTGCATTAAAAAAAAATCTGAATGACAATGTGTGTCTGAATGATACCTTTGGACCTAGGCCATTTTGTTAGCTGTAAACAATTCCAGCTGATGTTTGTGAAACTTTCAGACAGACTAAAAGCATCATATACCGAGTGGTAGGAGGCACTGGCAGGCAGTAGAAAAACACCATGTCATTTCTCTCACAGCTATTACACATTATCTGTACGCCAACAGGTTCCAGTCGAAATTCACTCTTTCTAAAAAGAATTGGCATTTCACCACGTATGTCACTGGTGAACGCTCACCACACCTACAGTTTCATGCTTCTTTCTGTAAATCCATCCATTATATTCTCATTTGCTTAACTGCTGAAGTGTGACTTTTTGTTGATTTTGGCTTTTCAAACAGCTTTCTTGCAGGCCCTATGGCACAGAAACTATCACAAATACAGGAAATACCTACAGTAATCCAGTGTTTAATGCAGTCCACAAGTTGGCCATTGCAGGCAGGAGGGGATGAAAACTGTCTGCAAAATGTGAGAATGAAAATTAAAAGTGGATTGTGAGATAAAGCTACTGCGTCAGCAGGTCAAAAATGAATAAAAGGGTCAGTATTACACATAAACTAAACAAAAAATAAAGCCTCCAATAATGTGGATCAGGAAAGGAAGAAAACATTTATCTTAATAATTTCTAATGTTTAAACCTTGTCCTGAGTTGCAACACTTTTTCAGGGCATTACTGAACATCAGACTAGTCGTTGTGAAGTGGAATGGTAAAAAGGGGCAGACACCTTCATCTCTTCTCATACCCCTAAGGTGCTGGGTTCACCACACTATCTCTTATTTTTACCTTTCCTAAATGTGCTTTTGATAAGTATGTGCCAGTCTAACATATTTAAGTGTTTTGCTACAGGATGGCTAAAATCTGCACAGCATTTTATTGTCATACCCCATTTCCTCTGCTCAAACTTCTGAAAAGAGCAGTGTGGCAAGCAGAACAGCCTGAAGAGGTCTGATGTGGTCTTTGTTCATGAACTAACATACAGTTACTCCTCTGGTAATAATCGCTCTAATCTCCCTCTTCCTGTTGGGTCCCTGTTGAAAGCCAGTTCAGGAGAAAAGGTAATAGAAAATGATTTACGTTTACTCAGAGGTATAAAACCAGAGTAGAAGACAATGCAGTGGCAGGATATGAGAGGTATATGCTTAACCTACCTACCTAGCAACTCTAGTCTTGGGCCTCTTCTAGTTCAAAAAGCAAAAGTCACTGGCAGTCCCATCCTAGAGAGCCAATAAACCACGCTGGATCAAAACTACACAGAACTATGCAGGAAATATCAAATGTGATTTTGCCACTGTTGAAAACAGTTATCTTGACAAAGTTTTCTTTGGGGATGACATAATGAAAATAAGTGAAAATAAGAGTGCTTGAAAAGCACATAATGGCTTTTCAAAACCATAACTTTCAAACCCGTTTTGCAAGGGGATGACTGAAAAATTTTGGATGCAAATAGGATCTGCATTAAATTTTGCTTGCAAGATATTCTTACAGTCAATCATCTGAGTGTACACAAAGGACCTGCACTTGGCCCACTCTCTGACATCTGTTTGAGAAATATCCACTGTTCATTTGGTTGTCCAAGGAATGCTGAGCAGAAATTTTCAGTTGAGGTTGATTCTCAGATTGGGCTGAGAAAAGCACCCATTCAAATTTTAGTCATTTCATGGACTGCTAATCTGGTTAATTTTTATCTTCATATGAAACCCAACAAGAGAAGGATTATATTTCATGTTTAGAAAAAATGCAACTGAATGAAGCGTTAAATATTTCTCCCTGCAATTTCTGCTGCAGAACTTATGGCAGCTCTGCAGACACAGGCATTGCCCTTCCCTAGTAGCACATCTGCAACTGGTCTAGAGCTCTCTCTTCAGCTGCAGAACTTGCGTACAGGACAGACCATGTCCACGAGCACCTGTGTGCATGCATCTCTATATGTGTTCCATTTGTCAAATGTCAGTCTAAGGGAATTCTTCAGTCTCTTGTCTGTTTTTATGTGTGCTTTATCTAACAAGAGCGGGTGGCTGTCAGTTTTCATAGACAGATGTACAGATTGATGGCAAAAAGAGTCATTCTCTGTATTTCTTTTAGGCAATGCAGGAGGCTGCATTAAAAGTTACAGCTGAAATAGGTAACACCGGGGGCTTATTTTCCTCGAGCTGCTGAGAAGTCCCGCTCGTCAGTATTTTAAGGATACACTCCAGTTCTGAGTCCACAATAGTAATTAGTTCTTCCTGGAAATCCATGCAATAAACTTGAATTAGTTGTATATCACTTGTACCTTCTGCTGGAACAGATTTATTTGGGTTACAATCAGCTAGAGCTCACATGCCTAGGCAAACCTAATGCTTGTTCAGCTTGACTGAGGACCAGCCTGAGAGTCAGACAAGCCTGAAGTCAGTTTTGCACACACAACTTCTCCAGCGTAGAATCTGTTCCACATCAATACAGCCACCACTTATTGACAAGCCAAAGGCTCCAGTTAGATAAGCAACACACTGAAGTAAATTGAGCTGGATTTCCAGTGCTTTATTACACTGACCTAAGAACAATTATGCTGCAGAAACAGTTTCATCATTACCTTCGACTCCCTTGCTTTGGATGTGACAGAGTCAGAGACAGAAAGCAATATCCACTTCCTCTGTTTAATACTCTGCTTCAGGCATGTCGAAGCCAGACATCTTGGACTCCCTCTACATTCAATGACAATACCTGTTACAATAATCCAAGGTAGCTAAAGATTATTCAAGTCAGGCTGTATCCTGGGTACTTTGGGTTGTAGTTGCGCTTCCATCAGTTTGCGATGATGAAATATCTGCTACTTTCACCTACCCAGCTGTCTCTACAAGCTGCCATCAAACTGTCTCAAGGATCAAACTTTTCATCATTGGCATCTAATCCTTCTCTTCATTACTGCTCTTCTAAAAGGCATGCTGGGCTTTTTTCTCTGGGCTATAATTTTATTGATAAAGCAAGGCAAAACAAAAGCACATATCAGGATATGAATTTTGGAAATAAAAAATAGCTTTGAAGATAAAAAATATAAAAATAGTGGGAAAGAGACAAGAGAAAGAAAAACAGATCTGTTGTTATTCTATTTTCTAGCAGGCAAATTTCACATTTTGGAAAACTCTGTTGGCTGCATGTTGTATTTTTCTATAGAAAATATTATTCCCCTCTGAGATCAGATTTAGCCTATTCAACTTAGAATCACAGAATCATAGAATGGTTTAGATTGGAAGGCACCTTTAAAGGTCATCTAGTCCAAACTCCCTGCAAGGACCAGGAACATCTTCAACCAGATCAGGTCGCTCAAATGTAAATAACTTCCAAATAAGGTGGGTTTTTTTCATTTTTCTATTAGAAAATATTAAAATTTTACAGTCAGAAATTTGGGTTGTTCCAAAAGGAGTTAGCTGAAATTAGTAGACAACCTGAATAAACAACTGCCTGAAAGCTGTAAAGTAGGAGGTTTAGATATTCTGTTGCAGAGTGCAACCTCCGAGATGAAAGACGCATTGGGTACCAATTGACTGTACTGATTGACATAGAGCAGCTTAGGCCAGAGTATGTTCGAACACTTTGTGATGCTTCCATTTACACAATTTAAAAAATCTGATATTCTACAACTCATTCTTTTCCTTCAGTTAACCAAATTAATTCAGTGCTTGTAAATTATACGTAGCAGATCTTGAGCTAGAACCCGAGGAGTTATTTCTGCTGAATTTTTATACTCCCCATTCAATATAACACTAGCCTCTCACACTCGCCCCTCGAACCAAAGCCTATATATTTTGTGGTACTTTTTCTTGAAATGATCTAAGCTCCATTTTGTTTGAAGTCCAAAGACACTGTTCAAGTGTTACATGATTAGGCCACCTTAATTTAAATTCTAAAAGGCACAATCCATCCCTTTAGGTGACAGTTCTTAGAGGGACTGGTTTTTTTTTAATAATAAAATACCACTGCGGAGAGTATTTTAAATACTTAGGCACCCATGCTAATCCCTTGGCGAAAGCGTTCCAGACCACCAGCTGCAGGTGTAACATGGTCTCTCATCTTCCAGTCTGATCCATATTTGAAACATAAGTAAACCAAAACACAAGAGCTGGTAAAAATTATTTGCAGTGAAAAAAAAAAGGAACAGAGACCAGAACAATTCCACTCTTGGTGTAAATCTGTTGAACTGAATAAATACCAGACAGTAATTGGGAAAAGGATTTCTGTCCAGGAATGAACAGCTATGAAATTACCTAGAAATTGGCAGTAGCTAAGACAAATAGGGGAAGTCTATTACACCTATATGGTTAACAAGTTTTAATCTGACTCAAAAATGGGGCTTTGTTCTCAAAGGAAATACCTAAAAGAAACTAATTGTTCCTCTGCCACATACAAAAAAATTAAGGTTACCTTGAATTGAAATGGGGTCAATAGTTGTCATGAGCTGTTCTTGATTATCATAGCAAAATAAGTTCACCTTCATCAGAACATTTTGTTTTCTTGAGCTGTGTGAATTAGCCTCAGCTCCTGGCCGTGGCTCAGATTTGGACGTGTTTGCATTCTCTGAGCTTCCAGTTGTGCAAACTATTCCTTCTGCTTACTCTGTGGTTCTGGTTTTCGTTTTCTACAGGATCTGTCCTACAAGGACCGCCACTGGCATGAAACCTGCTTCCACTGCTTCCAGTGCAAGAATTCATTGGTGGACAAACCTTTTGCTGCAAAAGAGGAACATCTACTTTGTACTGATTGCTACTCCAATGAATATTCTTCCAAATGTAATGAGTGCAAGAAGACTATTATGCCAGGTTAGGATACTCACTTTTTAGACTAAGAAAAGATTAGGCTAAACATCAAGCCCAAATTCAGCAACACTTAGGATGAGTGTTTTTCCTTTATTATCTCTGTTAAGTCGTGGTGAACTCTGTAAAATACAGTTGATGGTGCATTCTAAATCATTTCCATGACCAGAATACATAATTTTCATGTTGGATCATGATAGAGAGGTGGATTGCTCTTGAAAATCAGTATATATTTCATTTAGCATTTTTATTAATGAGATTTATAATTTTCTACAGAAGTATTCATTAAAAGGCTTTTGATGGCTGGACAACCAAAATTTATCTTTCTATCCAATCCCCACTTTGTAGTCTGTCTGGATTGGCTTCCACTGCTTGAAGATCAGAGGCAGCTTGCAAATTTAACAGCTTACTTAATTCACAATTTAGCTTTTTATGTAATTACATTAAATTTAGCTTCTCCCATAAAAATGAAAAATTGGTCAAAGTGCCTCTAAAGTCTTTCTTGAGCACAAAGATATGAAAAAACGGGAAAAAGCTATTTTCTTTTTCAACATGAAACATGAGGTTATAGTAATAGATTGCTAAAACCTCATTTGTTCATGTCAATACGATAGCATTCTGTGATGATTTGAGGGCTTAAAGTGGAAGGAATATTGGTCCAGAAATAAAATACTAAAAGGCAATTTGAAGAATCCATATATGTGCTCCATAACAATTACTAGTTACTTTTTCCAGTAAAATTTTTCCTTGGCTGGTTCTGACTTTGGTCATCTTAGACAAAAGCTGAAAACTGTAACATTATTCACCTAAGGTGTAAAGATGAGGGCTCAGTGATTAAATAGGATGTATAAATAGAAACAACAACAATATTTAGAAGCAGATGGCCCTATCCATTTATGATTGCGTTTAGGCATCTCCTATCATTCTGTGTACACCTGTTTTTACCAATACAGCACTAACAACTGACAAATTTGGGAATAGCCAGTGCTAGTTTCAAAGCTGGAACTATATATATCTATATATTTTTAAGATTTTTCATTGAATTCACCCCTATGATCAGTGAGCTTACTTACCAAATGAATCTCTTTTTTTGCCTATTATGCCAGCTATGGAGTGATAGGTATTAATGGGGGCTGGATTCAGCGACCCAGAGAATGCTTTCTGCTATTATAATCTGAAACAGAAGACATCGATTTTTATAAGGCTTTATGACAATCAGCTGGTCTTTGGCTGCTTACTCAAGATAGCCATGATGTCACCACATTTGGAAAGCAGCACACCTAGCATGTATTTTCTACTTACGCAGCGCACCATGTTAGTACAGGAGCTACACCAGAGCGCTATGATCACTGACTGAAGCATAATTCATTTTGAAAGAAGCAGCAAGTGGTTGGATACCCTTTATGGAGACTGTTAATGCTACACTTGCCCTTTGCCTTGCTCCACTAAATGTACAATTTAGTTTTAATAAAGCATTATCATGACATGCCCATTAAATACTGAAGTAATTACAAGATTGATCTTTCAGTCCTTGTGCAAACTAAACTCCCGCTGACTTCAGTCCAGCAGCTAACAAACAGGGCTCCCCTTGCCTTGAGTTTCAGTGACAAAACAATCTCAAATAGAGAATAGCTGAAAATGAGAAAATAAAATTCTAGAGCATCAAAAGAACATAGACACGGACCAGTTGGAGAGGGTCCAGAGGAGGACCACAAAGATGATCAGAGGGCTGGAGCACCTCTCTTATGGAGACAGACTGAGAGAGTTGGGGCTGTTCAGCCTGGAGAAGGGAAGGCTCTGGGGAGACCTGATAGCAGTCTTCCAGTACCTCAAGGGGACTTAAAGGAAAGATGGGGACAGGCTGTTCAGTAGGGCCCGTTGTAATAAAATGAGACGTAATGGTTTTAAAACAGAGGGAGGTAGATTTAGATTAGATATTAGGAAAAAATTTTTTACACTGAGGGTTGTAGAGCACTGGAACAGGTTGCCCAGAGAGGTGGTGGATGCCCCATCCCTGGAAACGTTCAAGGCCAGGCTGGATGAGGCTCTGAGCAACCTGATCTAGTCAGGGATGACCCTGCTCCTTGCAGGGGGGTTGGACTAGAGGGCCTTTAAAGGTCCCTTCCAACTCAAATCATCCTAACTATAAGTCTAACTAACTATAAAAAAAAATGTATCCACATCTCCTTTTCTGGAACATCATTCCTTCAAGGATTGAGTTATTTGATCCTTGGTATGATATAGAAATTTACCAGCACAGTGAGGGCATAATTCTTAAGAGCTGTCCATTAATAAAATGGATCAAAAATATTCAAGCATGTAAGCATCTGGCAGAAAGATAATTAATAGCTCACTTACTACACTCCTGCAAGTCAATTCTTTAAAAAAAAAAAAAAATCCTGAAGTATGCCTTCAGGCAGAATTTAATGAGAACAAAAAATAAAAAGAAAAATATGCAACTAGTAAACAAAGGAATTCATGCTTGAGGGGGCAAAAATGGTAAAACTTCACCCTGCAGTAACGGGAGTGGGAAGAGATGGCATTAAAGGAGTTGGTGTGGTTCTTCACCCTTAGCCAAGACGTGATCAGCTTGTCGGTCTGCCAAGCACTTGACATCACGTTTGTTGCTACCGGCTTCAAGGGTAATGCAGAACTGTAGGAGCATCATTTGTTTGTTTTCCCTTCTGGCTAGTATCAAATATTCTGACTGAAACTGGTACACAGGAAATTGTACAGTGTACAGAGAAATTTATCCGTGTAATAGGGCATCTCAAATTTCCTGGAAGGGCTCAAAGTCCACCTATCTTACAGGGAACTGGATCTGTGAGGTACAGTATCTGCACACTAAAACTTCCTTCCCGAGAAGTACGTTTAGCTCCTAGCTACCGTAGCACTTTTCTGCTTTTCAGTAAAGGATTGTTTAAAGATTTTTCTTTCTTTCTTAACATAGCAACAATGGTTTAAATACAATTGAAGACAGCGAGAAAGCTGTTCTCTCATTGAAATTTTTAAAAGACAGAAAAACATTGAGGACAGGTGTTGCAGAGCTGGAAATAATTTCAAATCTACAGCGGACTTCAATGAGGACAGGAACAAGGCCACAGAGCACGTACCAAAACATCCTGTTTCTCAACAGGACGATATCAGTGACTATACACTATGGGGAAAGGGAGACAAGAAGCTAGTGAGGAATTAACCAGGTAGGTTGCAGCTGTCTAAAAAGAAGCAAAAGGGACTTGGAATGAACAAAGTCAAACTTTAATGAAGAATAACACTAGCAGCAGCTTTTATTGGTGTCTCCCCAATCACCCACAATCTTTCTGTTCATTAGAATTCATTATTAACCCTAATAAGACCACAAAAGAGGTGTCCTAAGCCTTCATTATTAGCACTAAATGTTTCTCTCCTTTATAGGAGGAGAACTCCTCACTAATGAAAAACTTAAAATGGTACCCACTACCATGCAAAGCTAGTGGGAACATCAAATAGCCTCTCTCTCTTAGCTGCACTGCTTATTGACTGACAGCCAGCTGTCAGGGAAACAAGAGCTACAAATGGCATCAGTCTCAGCCAGAAGTTGTTCAGTTGATGCTCTGGTCTCACTACAGGTACTCGGAAGATGGAATACAAGGGGAACAGCTGGCACGAGACCTGCTTTATCTGCTACCGCTGCCAGCAGCCTATTGGGACAAAGAGTTTCATCCCCAAGGACAATCAAAACTTTTGCATACCCTGCTATGAAAAGCAGTTCGCCATGCAGTGCGTCCAGTGCAAGAAGGTAGTGCTCTTATTTTACTTACCTAAAGCCTAGGGGTCTGAAGTTCACCCCATTTTACATCCAAGTAGTTAGAATATCTTATTTTTCTATGTGTTAAAAGATTCAGAATTAAATGACATTAAGAATTATATAATTTCAGCTCCCATCCTGTACCAGGCACAACATTTACTACACTGAGAATTCTCTTACTCTAGGTTAAAGATCCCTTTGTATTGAATACATACAGGGAACACACTTAAGAAAAAAAAAAAATACACACACAAAAATCCCAGAAAAAAAAAAAATTCTGCAGTGGAATAATCTCATTCCAGTATAAACCATCACACCTCATATACCCAAACTTTTCAACTAGAAGGAAGATAACACAGATCATTTTTTAAAATTATAAGGAAGTTCAAGATAGAGAGATAAGCTTTACACAGAGCAAATGCTGTTCCTGAAATAAACACTAGTAAACTCAATACACTCAGGAGTATGACTTTCTAGGCTAAGGACCTTTTATTTGTGAAATTCCTAAATTCTATACACAGAAACTAATAAGAATTTTAGAATTCTTTCCTAAAAGGAACTATCTCATCACTTACGGAACTAATGAATCCGTTTTCTACGGATATAGGCACAGGCAGACAATCAAAACTATGGCTATATCCACAGTAAATTCCCTTTCCCACTGCCACTGTTTCCCCTTTGTCTCCCCTTGCCCTCTGCGTACCTCCAGCTACCACTTGTGCCCACGCTACCCGGTCTTTCTTCCACGTGTGCTGCCTATTTGCCCTTCCAGTCAAGCAAAGCTGCAGTCTGCTCAGGCATACCAGCTGGCCAGAAACAACTGCATCCTACCCATCTATCAATTTTCTGAGGCTTCTAGGAGTTTCATATCTTCAAAACTCTGTCTAGTGTCCAATTTTAGCCACATTTAAAACAGGCTCAAAAATACTTGGGGAAGACATAGGTGAATACATATATTAGGAAGCACGATCACATACAAGTCTGGCTCACAGAGAATCTCCCATAAGTGAAGAATACTCAAAGGATGAAAAAAAAGCTCAGTTCATCTAACATCAGGGGAGCTGTTTTTGTAGGCAATGACTTGTTATAAGAGAAAACCCCCGAAGTCTGAAGAAGTAGAAAGTAAAGACTTCAGCTGAAATTTGAAATAAGTATTTCATAGAATTTTTTTTAATCACAGAATTTTTAAGGCTGGAAAAGACCTCCAAGATCATCAAGTCCAACCATCTTTGCCAAGGAAAAGAACAGGGAAGTTGAAACACATAAGGTAGTTCCTTCACCATGAAGAATAGGACAGGTGATGGAACAGAGATGAGAGGAATCCCAGCACACACATATGAAAAGCATCATACAAAAACTAGCTTTAAAAACAAAGAGGACAATTGAGAGTGAGATTATACAATACATGGAGAATAAAGTACTTTTAGTATGGGGCTCCTTTGTATAAATTAGGAAACTGTAATAAATCACTTGCCTGATTTTCTCAAGGTCAAGTTCAGCCAAAAATGATGACTGCTGCTGTTGGTTTAACCTTCCTTCCCTCCTCCCACCCACAAAAACCTCACCACTCTTTCTCTCTACCAAATTGATACACACTTGTCGCCCTGAAGAAAGCACCTTCTCTTTTACTTCCCGTAAAACAGGCTATCACTACAGGGGGCGTTACTTACCGGGAGCAGCCCTGGCATAAGGAGTGCTTCGTTTGTACCGGATGCAAGAAGCAGCTGTCTGGACAACGCTTTACCTCCAGGGATGAGTTCGCGTATTGCCTGAGCTGCTTCTGCAACCTCTACGCCAAAAAGTGTGCTGGATGCACAAACCCAATCAGTGGTAGGTCTCTCACGTCCAGTGCCTTTACATTTTGAGGGTTTTTTTCCAATTAATTGCTTCTAATACTAAAAATGGGTCAATAATTCATTTCAAATAACTTGAGAGACTCGATACACTATACAACTCCAGATGCATTAAAATTACTTATGATGCCTTTCAAGCGCCTAACAAAAAGAAATGGATGAGATCCTTAAATGGAAGTTTCCTCCTTTTCACCTGATTTTCAGGGAACATGATGGACACACAGTAACAGAGCTACACTTGTAGCAGGGTAGGCATGTTCCCTACGCCATTCCACTTGCGTTCATTAGAGGGATCCCTGATCTCAGCACCCATAGTCCCTCTGCCAGCAGAAAGTGTCTGACTGGCTTATACCTCGTGTGGTAGCACAGCACATTTCTTCCCTGATTTTTTAGGACAGCACCTGAGAAATCACAAGGCTTTTAGATACTGCTTGCCAGTAAAAAAGTACTTAAAAGAGCAACTGCTTAAAGCTTCACCATGAAACGCTTAGCATAAATATGTAACCTCCTCTATGAAGTAATCAGCATTTAACAGCATGATCCACACAGACCAAGACTGCAAATCTCAGTTATATCTGGAACATTTTCTCTCTGTTACTGCCCTGCCCTTGTGCCTGCCCCTCAGTAACATACACTTGATTGCATAGCTCCTAGAAAAGTCAGCGCTTAACACCACTGGTACTGTTTTCTGTTCATGTGAAAGAGGCATTTCTCTTCTGAATATTGCAGTCCTTTCTATTAATGCTGTTTTTTCAAAATGTTGCTATGAAAGGCAAAACAAAACAAAACCCCCTCTTATCAGGTAAGACATATGCCCAGTTAAACCTTTTCACTGACTTCCAGCTAGTCATTCTAATGCGTCATATTCAAATTGCTTGTCATTGCTGAGGTTAAGCAAGAGACAATTAGTACTGAGAGACATTTGTCCCTTTTCTCCTGTAGAACTTCAGTACTCCTTATGATAACCTCTACAGTCTCAAACTCTTGAATGTTTTTTGCAGTTTGTTAACCTACTTATTTTCTTGAGGCATCCCTTTCAATGCTATAAACCAAGCCATGATACAATTTGTCAGGCTTCTTTTTGATGATCTAAATGCATTTTTACAAAACAAAATTAATTTACTCAGATGCATAAAACATTCTGTAAAAAAACTACCAAGACTTCTGTTCAGGGGCAGTTGCTTTCCTTCTCTTCTGCTATATATCACAGTGCCATCCCTTGAAAGTTTATTTCTGCCATCGTCAGAAATAACACCAGTGATAACAGCCTCGTTCACTCACTTAGCTGAAAGCAATAGAACTATTTGAAGATTAAGATATTACTTGCTACAGAATAAGGGTGGCAAAATTACACAGCAACAAATAGATTTATCACAATGGTATTTTTTTCACTACTGTATGTTGGAACTCCATGGCAATCCCTGAGGTGAGTCTGAAATGGCATCACTTGATGGCTAATGGGCTATTCTTTTCTTGTAACAGAATGCTTTTGGTTTCCAAACAGGACTCGGAGGAACCAAGTACATCTCCTTTGAAGAACGGCAGTGGCATAACGATTGCTTTAACTGCAAGAAGTGTTCTCTCTCTTTAGTGGGTCGTGGCTTCCTCACAGAACGGGATGATATCCTTTGCCCTGAATGTGGGAAGGATATTTAAAGGTCAAAATAAGAGGTGGGGAGAAGGAAGGAAAGCTGTGCTTGCAATATATAGTCTGAAATACACAGATGTTCGGAACTAGCTTTGCCATGCTGTGTTTCGCTGTACTATTAACATCACTTAACCTTTTTCTTCAAACTCTCCAAATCTGAGGGAAAACAACTTCAAAAAACTCTAGTAGCAGTGTTGGTGTTTAGGATTTCTACAGCTAACCAAAACTAATGCAAAACTTGAGATGTAAAACCATTTGGGTGTTATTGACATAACATACTCTGTTTGGTTTGTTTTTTTTTCTCCTGCCACTAAATATTCCAGTTACAAGCAAGTGATACAGTTCAAGGATTACAATGGTCACGCACAATACGTTCTTAGATGGATATTCAGGGTGAAACCCTCAGCCCACTGAAATCAACGGCAAACACCATTAAATTTCAATATGGCTGTAGTCTCACCTCGGTGTTCTTAAGCTATGTGACTAGTGTGTGCTGTCAAGTGTGTCAAAAGACTGCGAACGTAGAGGGTGTTTCAGGTGTTTCAATGTACAAGGATTTGTGCCATGCCATAAAGAGATAATGATAAAAGAGTAGAAGTGGGAGCGCTTCATAACAGCTACATATTTTATTACATGACTAGCTGATCATTGTGTGAAGTACAAGTTCTGATTAACAGTGTCAGTATTACAGTTAGTTGACATTACACTGCACATTGTATTTTTCAAAATAAAATGATTTAAAACAAAATTGTGATTGTGCTTTAATTGTACTTACATGTTAGATATTTACAAATAAAATGCTTTCACAGTCTGAAGAAACACAATGTAAGAGCCATACGAACAACCCTTTTTGCATCCAGTCATTATGAAACCACGGAGTTTAGACAATCCTCATGTAGATCCTGCTGACACAACATAGTCTTCTACTAGCTGAAATAACAGGGAAAATTACCAGCAAAACTGAACAACTGCATGAAAATAACGAATCGACTGCAGCTGATAAAAATGCATTTATAGGCTCTAAACTCAAGCTTGCTTGCTCAGCAAGCAAGGAGGACAAGACAACTCAAACCACATTTAATCTTTGTGAAAGTTAGAAGTTTAACTTCTATACTAAGGCAAGCTTTAATTTTGTTCTGTATTGCAATGCATACCACCCTTTGCTCTAGTATAATTTCTGCTACATGTCTGCTGCAAAGGCAACTGCCAGCAACAGCATACTGGCAGGACAATAAAATCAAGAGGAAACGATCCAAAATAAGGTAACTCTCTTCTCAAAGCAAACTTCAAGAAATATGGCCATGTTATGCAATGTATGATCCTGGTACACCTTCCAGACAGAATTCCTTTTTATCCCGCAAAAGGAGGAAAGTAACACGTCGCACTTCGACAGGAATCTTGAGATGTGGAAAGAAGAATTAGGAATGTACTGGCCCTGTATGTAACTGGGTATGGAAAGTTTGCTCCTCTTTTTGTACCAAGCGTAAAGTGCTCACAGGTCATTCCTCTCATTAATTTAACAAGCTAAACAGATGCATCAGATCAGATTTGGTTTACTGTACACTACTTGAAGAATCTGACTTGGCTGACATTTTTTAAGTGCACACCATGCTAATCTGATCTCACTGAATGACTGAATTTTATCCTTTGGTGACTTCATTCTGTGATGAAGGCTGTATTGAAGGACAGCCATAAAAAACACTCTTCTATCCACACCTCCCAAAGGAGGGCAAGCACCTCACTTTCTCTCTCTCCTCTGGGGTCTGGCAATCCCCCAGCACACTGCAGCTCTGCTCTTAATACTTTGCTGAGAGAAAAAGGATTACTATTAGCTAAGGGGATAGTGGAAGATTGCAAGAGGAGCATGGCTTGCATCTTGCTGCCTAAGCGCTAAAACAAATGGCAAAATGGTCCCAGCTTTGGGGAAAGGTAGGTGAAACATGACAAAGCTGGAAAGCATACTGGCCTGAAAACAAGACTGTTACCATGCAATAGCAGCATCATGCTGTCATCCCAGTACAGTTCTGCCTATCACTCTTTAACACATAACAACACATGTGCTCCTAGCAACTGAAACTACAACAAAATGCAGACTCGACTCTAAACCACTGCCAAAAAACCATCCACAAAACAGAACTCCTACCAGACTGTTACACTAGTGCAAGGACCAGCACTTCACATGATACTAACTGCTGCTAAAACTCCAAAGTAGCTACTGAGCCTTTCACCTTCTAAGCTTTTTCTTAAGTTCTAATTGCATCAAGCCCACTGAAATACAACAGTATAAAACGAACAAGCTTAGTTACATCACAAAAACAAGTCAGCACTACTTTGTTTGCTTTTAATTGAATTTATTTAAATAGGATAAGGCTACTTAAAAGACAACTCTTTACATACAAAATGTACATTACGTTAAAGTTTGCTGTACTGAAGTACAAAACTGCACAAGTGTTTAGTAAAAGGGAAACAGCACACAATATTTCAAAACACATACACTCCTACCATTTTACAGCATTCGAGAAGTGCCTTTTATGTCCTAACAGTAATGGAAAACTTCTGTCAGTAATGAATTAAGCTACAGTTTTTGGTTTCAATATTAACCAACGTTAAAAATGTAAACAAGCTTTCAGATCACTACTGACAGCTTCTTTTAGTGGGTTAACTAAACAGATTCAGAGGTTTATTCTTTTTGGGGGGCTTGTTTTACTAAGTCTGGGAGTGTTATTATTATTCACAATCCACATCTAAGATGGATCTAAACTCACTTCATCCTGAGCCACTGAGATGTAATAAAAATGTTTCCATAAACTTAACTGGATTTCTGCCTTGTAAGGCACTACCAATAATCCAGATGAAACATCAAGTTTTACAGAAAACCAACATCCATGTTAAATTATCAAAGGAAAGGAAAACAGGTCAGTTTTTAGAGAGCAATCACACATGCTAATGCTCTCAAGGTACTTCTTTGTCTTCCTATCCTTGTCCCTCTCCATTCGTTAGTAAGTCGAGAAAGCACTTGCTTGCTTTCTACAAGTTTTCCCTATATTTTTTAAGCATGATTGTAACCAGAAAAACGAGCAAATTTGCTACATCAGCACATTTTACACTTATGCATGTATAAAATATGCCTGTGTTTTTACGAGAACATGGCACTAATCCATTCACTACTTCCTCTCAATAATTCATATCAAATAGTCTAATAACATACCTCTATCTGTGCATTTCTTATTTCATACGTCAATAAGAGAAACTTCAATTTGAAGTAATGCTGTTAAATAGTTCATCTCTTATTTTCAACCTAACTTGCACTGTAAGTTCTACACTCCTGTTCTGTGCAACAAAAAGGAAAAAGTTTTGTCTCAGACTACCTTATCAGCATAATGGTCAGTTTTCTCATCTAAATGATTTATCTTTTTGAAGCCAAGAAGGCTCTTGGGATCATTCTGAATCTCAATAGCTATTTTAACTATTTAACCAGAAGTGAAAAGAAACTGAATCTTACTGAAACAAAAAACCCCATATATTTATATGTGTGAATCGTAAGGACATGCAGGAGATGAACTATAATAACCTTGAAAACTAAAAGAGGGGGGTTTAGTATATTGTAATATTACCACCTTTTTAAGAAGTAATGAACTACTTGGTGTACAAGAGTAGATACTCTCAAGGTGACTGGTGATAATGACTCCAGCTTTACAACAGGGAACTTTTAAACTTGTTAAAACTTCACAGCAATCTAAATCCCTGTAAGGTTTAAAAAGAATTGTACTTAAATTGCTTAAATATGACTTATCTGTTTGAAAATATGGAAGTTAACATTTATGTTTCAAGCACCATTAGCTACTTCATGGCCATGTAACATGCTGGATTTTCTTCTTTGCTTCCGTAGGCTTTAGGTCATTCTAGAAAACAAGAAAATGTTAAGTATTCTTAGATATACTGTGCAAGTAGAAGCTAGTAATTAACCTGCCGTGTTCAAATCTCGTACCGACTACTGTTGTACTCAGCCACAAGCTACTACAGTAGCTTTCTATTGCCATCTTGTGGAGAAAGTTAAATATTACAAAACTTCTCTAAAGAAGATAAAAATAAAGTCAAAGAATTTAACTACCTGCAAATCATATACACCTTTTGCTTTTTCTTAATCTACAATTAATTATGCAAAAATATCTTTCAATTATGCTGCTTAGAAATAGGTACATACTGGAGTTTCAAAACATACTTCTGAAGTTATTTCAGATTGCCCTCTTAAAATACTTGTTGAAATGGTATTGTGTAAGAAAAAATAAACATACAAATAGGAAACCAATTTACTTTTGTCAAATAGTTAAAAGGTTAGAAAAAGAGTAGGAAAACTAAGTTTTCCTCCCTGTAAAAAGGTGAAATAATTGCCAAAGCCTCAGACAAACTCATCTTTCAGGCCCTGTCCCAAGAAACCAGAAAAAACAAGCAAAGCCAAAGTAAAACAATGGAAGATTGAAGTGTTGAAATAATTACCTTTCACCATACAAAATAATAAAAAAAAAAACCCTGAGAAATTAGAGCTTTATCAGTCCACACAAGTAGAGCAAAGACAGATATATGACTTCGAGAACATTCTGCAACACACTGGTTTAGAGAACACAATCTACAGATCTCTCTTCTTCTTAAGAGCTTAAATACTAGTTTATTCACAATCTTGTGGATTGCAACCACTGAAAGGTTTAAGGGAATCAGACCCAAGGATCAGAGGGATAGTTCTATGCTATTCAGCTCAAGAACTTCAGTTTTTCTTGAAAGTCAAAGAACAGTCACCTGCTGGAAATTGTCATTACTGCTGTTATATCAAAAATACATCAGGCTTTACACTGTACAGACATCTGCCAGGTATACTGATTCTTCCTGGTTGCACCACTTACTGTTCAACACCACATTCATTAATTTCCGACAGGAAAGTAACATCCATACAACGCACTTCCCTAACCTCAAACGTGTCTGACCGACATTAACCAAGGCATGATTGAGCAGTGTTAACTTGAACAACACAAACTGTGGCTAAGATAGAAAGTCAAGTGCCAGAAGACACAGGTTCCGAGCGCCAGTCATACAGTGTCACTTAAAAGTGTTCATCATTGCATCTACAAAACATTTAAATTAAAGCTGTGAGGTGTATGCTAAACAAGTTTCAAGAGCTATGTAGGTTCAGATCTGACCAGTACTTAGAAGATTTCTAAATACTAAAATAAATTAGTGATCCCGGTAGTGGGAAACACATCTCTCCAGCATAAATGTGATCGGGGCCTCAGCCATGATTCTTGTAAAAGTAGCTAATGCTGTCTTTCCGAACAGCCACGTGCACAGATGCTCATGTTTAACAAAAGTCTGATGGAACCAATCCATGCAGCAAGGATATTACCTGCATTTTTTTCACGGAAGGATTTAAATTTAAAAAGATTAATAGAAAGCATTTCATAAGGCAACACTGAGAAAACAGAAGTTCGGTCTGGTATCATGAGAAAACTTTAATCAAGGCACACCGTCTATCTAAAGCTCCCTCTGCAGTTCAACTGAGAACAGATACGTCTATTTCCTCCTCTGAAGCCCAGACTTACTCCAGATATTCCCATATTCCAGAGGAAATAAGAAAATTTCTTCATTTGTATTATGAAGAAATGCAACACAAACATAAGACTTATCCCCACCTC
The DNA here is from genome assembly GCA_009806455.1 of Tetrax tetrax. Classification (NCBI taxonomy): domain Eukaryota; kingdom Metazoa; phylum Chordata; class Aves; order Otidiformes; family Otididae; genus Tetrax; species Tetrax tetrax. The sequence continues at coordinate 238,122 of WHYT01015026.1, forward strand.
CTGGCATGTTTTAAAGAGGAGATGACTTATTGCTCCTTGGTCACTGACAAGCCCTTAAAGATTAATCACACCTTTTGAGAAAGTAACTACTGCTCTACCTCAACTGGTAGCTACATTCAGCTCCATAACCGACACTTTTAAAGATATGGCCTCCTGAATTCACATATCCTACCTTAGCTCTTCTCTCATCACTTCAGATCATCAGCCTCATTCTGCCCTCATCTGCAGTGTAGTTCTCTTCTCTATAGACAATTTGCTTGCAGCTGACTCTAACTTGCAGAAAGATAACTATCTACCTTTACGGTTAACTGCTCAGTCATCAGTCTTCTACTTCAGAACAGCACACTTCTTTCAAGACCTCAGCATGCCTTTCTCATCATCTCATAGAAGCCCAGGTACCTGATCAAGATCACCATGGTTCCAAATGAGGGCTTGACCTTTGATCTCTCACTTCAACTAGTACGGTTTGTTATTTTGGCTTCTCATTCAGACCCACAATCTAGGCAGCTCTCCAGATTTTCACATCCAGTTCCTTCCTCTAGCTTGCCAATTCCTATGTGAGATTTAAAACAGATGGCATTCTTCCTCTAACAATATATTCTACAGCTCTCAGCATCTCACTTCAGTTCCCATAACATCTCTTCCTTCACTTTGACAAATGAAAGCTTGTCCTACTCAACCATTCAAGTGTGATTGTTACAAATGTTGTAATTCCATTTTTTTCCTTCCTGTTACAGAAAACAGACCACTTGTCCCCTCCTTTTAAGGCTGTTCATGTTGTTGTGTAATACCTGTTCTCTCTTTCAGACCTACCAGTAGGATTATTTTGTTTATGTTATATTTGACTGCTACCAGTACCACCTTAAGTATTACCTGCTTACTTATTTTAAAATTACATACATGTTTTCTACAAAGCTGCGTCTCTCACACAGAAGTTTCCCATGGAAAAGTACAAAGTACTTCATTTCTCTCCTTCTAATCTTTCACAAACCAACTACTCTTTTGCCTGTTTCTAAATAAAAACTCTAATACTACTCCAAAATAAAATAATCCTGGAAACTCTTATAAGGGTCTGCCCTTGGCTCCTGCAAGTTGCAACTCAAAAAGTGGGAAAACAAGATACTGAACATACATACCGGCAAATCAGACTCCTCTTTTGGAATTGCTCTCTTTAACTTCACAACAGTAGTTCCTGCTACTGGTGACAAAGGGTACACCTTCAGACTAGCCAACACACTGCTGTTAGTCTTTGAAATATTGTTCTGCTTAGCCTCATTATTCCTCATTCCCAGCTTAGTGTCCTCTGATAAACTGGAGGCTGAAATGTATGTTGATGCATTTGAAGGAACTGATAATCTTCTAACAGTGTTGGTGGTGCTTCCAGCTGGAGGAGGTTTTAGGCGATCAGCAGCTCCATTCTCTGTCTTCTTCACCTTTATGCTTGTACTTGTTGAATTGCCATCAAACACAATTAATGGCCGTTTCCTTAAACCTTCCCCCGTTGTGACACTGAAAATACAAATGGTAAAAAAACCCACAAGTTAGATGGTCCAAAAATAACATATACAAGATATGAGTAGTGAAATTAATTTAATCTTGCCTAAAGTAAAAATACATCCCAAAATACTAACCTTAAGCTCTTAGCTGCTCTGAACTTAGGCAACAGAAATTGCTTCCAAAATATAAAGAGGGGCAGAGAGTTGTGTGAGGAACTTTTTAAGCAGACAATTACAGCTGTACAACCAAAGAATGTATGCTTATACCGCTGTGGCTATTCCAGAGTAACTAAAGAGACACCAGCTGTTAAGTATTTCAAAAGGTGAGTATTTGAGAAAGCCTGTGCCACCTTACCTACAAGAACGGCATCTAACATTCCGATGCTTCTAAATCTCCCGGTTCCACTCTTACTCAAAATCATAATGTTAAGATAGTCTAAAAGACTGTCAGACAAGGAATGCAAACATCAAGCAAAAAAAGCATACCTTTTTTTTGAAAAAAGTTATCTTTGAACAAGAAGCCTAAGCCGATTTAATGACTACTTTTTTTTAATTTATTTTTGCCTTTAAGCCAATGTGTAGTCAGAGCCACCCAATTTAGTAACAACTGATTCATGAAAAACAAATACTATCAAGCTAATATCAAAACAGTAGTATCAGAAAGCATCCTGACTTTCAAAAACTAAAGCACAAAGTTATCATAGCTCACTCTACATGAGTTTAGAGTTTTAAAAAGCATTGCTCAAGAATAAGAAAGAGAAAGTGTTTGGAAAGCATAGATTGAACAAATTAAAAAACCAAGCCACCATCAAATTATATAATATTCCTGTTTAGATACTTCAGTTTTCAGTACACACTTACAGTTTAATCATCTCATATTAAACAGAGAAATAAAAGTTGAACTATAATGATTTCAACAATGAAAGATATTCATTAAATTGTAATTAATGTATTTGACAATATTGATGTTGGGTATCTCAACAGACTTTAAAATAAGCTGTAAGCAGAGATTCTATTTGTGTGACTTGGAACAACATCAGATCAGTAGCTGCTGATAAACCTCATGTACTAAGAAATTACACATCGCTTGCACAAATTTTGTCAAGATTTGGTGTTTCTTTAAAAAAATGAAAGAGCAAGAGAAAATTCAGCTCTTATTCAGATTTCCTTCTACATTACTATCTGTTCACAACAACATATGTCACCGAAACAACAATAGTATTTAACACATCCATTAAATTAAGGAGTATAGTTTCACCTGGAAAGCCTAAAAAGCTGACACACACTTCAAAAATAAAACACAATACTTTTCGCTCACTTCAGCTTTGTCCAAGAATTTATTCAATGCTCCTGACAAAGAATATATTACCCAGCAGCCTTTTTGGAAAGCTGGTTTACAAACCATGTGAAAGAAAACATTTTATACCTTCTTTCAGTGTGTGTGTATATATATATATGTATATACCTTCCTTGAGATAAGAAATCTGCTTTTCCTATGGAGAATTTTTTTTTTTTTTAATTCAACTTGCTGAGGACTGCTAAGTCAGGAAATAACTGCAATTCTAGTAGGATTGTTACCTATTCTAAATTAAATTTTAGAACTGTAGCACTTGTAGAAATTACCACATACTACAATACAGATAACATTCCCAGAGAAACACTTTGGGAAAGTTCTAAAAGAAATTTGGATGCTGTACCATCAAGAACTGCCATATCTAATTTTTAGATACATGGATCACAGAAGAGCACAGAACCTTGGGTGTGACAGTCACTTTCTTTTTATAAAGTACAGTCAGCTTAAAAGCTTCAGAGCAGGACTCACATTAGCCAGCACTCTTCTGAGGGAGGACACTGACACTAGCTAACAGCTGAAAAGAACCATTTTGGGAGCATGTCACCTCCTGCATGACACTCTCTGTGAAACCTAGATTTAAATGCACATCTCCATCTTAGAGGAATGTTCTAGCCACACTTTGGGCCAGGCTGGACGAAGGGCATGCTCTAATCCTGCTGTTTACTTTTTAGCACATGATAAAGAATACAAGATTCACTAGAGGAAGCAAAAGCTTCTCTCCATGAGCAGTCTCAGTTTCCACTGTTTCACATGATTACTCATGCAGTGAGGATGGCCTCCGAGCAACTCCTGCTTTAATGAAATGCTCCCATTCCTGTGTAGCTTAGCCTGGTACTTACAGTAGCACCTTAAAATCAGAGAGAAGCATAGGTTTTAGCTTCCGCTCCCTCATTATTAGTTTGCAGGTGAGCGTCTTCAGAGTCGATGGCACTTCAGAAACTACATAAGCATTTTGAGATTCATACCATCCTTTTTCTTCCAGCAGGAGAGATGTTCCTAAAGATCTACAAAATTAACTGTCCCTGAACACAAATACTTTCTGCAATGTTTAAAGTTGGATAGATTGCATTTGTTTTCATTTGATAAGATTGTCTGCAAGCTTAAATATTCAGTAACAAAATGTATAAACTATCATCTGTGAGCTCAGATATCTGATTGTATTACTGAGGTGTAAGACATTACTGCGGCTAGGCTGATATAAAACAAGTCTTTTAGGATATGTCATCAATCACCAGCAGTAAAACTAAGCGTAATATTCTACACTGACTTTAAAATTTTAGTGTGTTTTTACCTCCTATCTGTAACTACTAGAGGCACACAAACACGCATTGAGCTGTGCTGATCAAGTCTCCAAGCCTCATATGAATTCCAGCGCACGTTGTAAAGCTGTGCTTTCCACAGAAGAATTCATCAAAAAGCTCCTGTTGTTCATATGACCAGTTTATCCGACTGCTAAAACAAATTAACAGGACATTTAGTTCCCACCTGTGACTTGCACATAACTTACAGCCTCACAATACCTAGGAATTTTGCTTTGTTTTTAAAAACAAGAATGCCAAGTTCTACTTCCTCCTCTACACAATGGCATCGTACCAGTTCTGCTTTAGTGGCGTACACAACTATGAGGAAAAGTGTAATACCTTAACATCCAAAAAGATGAGTGAACTTCATTGACTCCTTCAGTGAATACAATAAAACTGAAGTCTTCTCTGTGCAACTTTACTTACGGGAAGTGCTGAAAGTCTATTTCTCCCATTTCTCTGGGGTTAGTAAAACTAGCAGTAAAAAATTAACTTTTGTAGACAGCATTTTGCCAGTATACTTGTTAAGTACAAAAGATGCAATACAAGCAAAACCAGTAACTGCTGAAAAATCTTAAAACTGTCTAATAACAGAGCAAAAGACTAAGCCAAACATGCTAGACATTAAGTGCTGAGAGCAATGGGTAAAGCAAAGCAGAACAACAGATTAAACACATTACTTACTGTTTTCCCAGCAAATACTACATAGGTTTAACCATGACTGAATTTTACTGTACCAAAATAAGAGCACATAAACTTATTCTACATACAAACTCTGGATGAAGCCATTCTCTCATCTAAAAATTAACATTGCCTCCTTCTGTCAAAAACATCCAGCCTGCTATCTTTATTTCTTTGTTAAAAAATTATTTTGCACCTACAGTTGGTGCACTATTTGCACCAACAGTTTCTTATCACTCAAACACTAACCTTATGCTTGCATCCTTAAGTTGCAAACAAACTGAAGTACTATAATCTTTTAAGCACATGAGGAAAAAAAACAAAAAACAACAAACCCAAAACCTGAGATAACAAGACAACTCAGCACCTTAGCCACTGCTAAATATTAAAAAAAAAAAAAAAACCAAACAAAACACTGGACAGAATTTGTTTAGCTCTTCCAGTTAGAAACCTCAGCAAAGCTAAACCAGATTCATGCTATCAACAAGCTCTAATACTGCAAAAGCATAAAGTAAAATTCCATCCACCCTTCCTTTAGCATTTACTGCTGAAGCTAAATCAGAATGCTGCCCATGCACATCACACGTCAAAGTCAAAGTCTTGGGCAGGAGGAAGGTCGGGGGGAAAGAGATTCAGTAAAATAAACTTCTGAGGAACATTTTGCTTTCTGATCAAGTGCAAACAGAAAGGTTTTAAAAACAAGGCAAAACGTTTCTTTCAGAAAGCAGGTGTTAGTTTTGTACTGGACATACAAAACTGCTGCAGCATACACCCCTGGCTCCAGAGTAGAGCAACTCTGTCCAGGGAGAAAGCATAATTAAACATGCTTTTGGTACTTTTCTTAAACACTGTAAATACAACAATTACTTAACAATTATAAGGTAAAACAAAAAATACTTACTTTTCCTTCATTATAAAGTATTTTGAAATGTACCAATAACCCAGTATCGATACAGGCTAGGGATGAAGTGATTGAGAGCAGCCCTGCAGAGAAGGACTTTGGAGTACTGGTGGATGAAAAGCTGGACATGAGCTGACAATGCACGCTTGCGGCCCAGAAAGCCAATTGTATCCTGGGCTGCATCAGAAGCAGCGTGGCCAGCAGGTCGAGGGAGGTGATTCTTCTCCTCCACTCCTGTGAGACCCCACCTGGAGTACTGCATCCAGCTCTGGAGCCCCGAGCGCAATACAGACATGGACCAGTTGGAGAGGGTACAGAGGAGGGCCATGAAGATGATCAGAGGGCTGGAGCGCCTCTCCTATGAGGACAGGCTGAGAGAGTTGGGGCTGTTCAGCCTGGAGAAGAGAAGGCTCCGGGGAGACCTTATAGCAGCCTTCCAGTAGCTAAAGGGGGGCTTATGAGAAAGATGGTGACAGACTTTTTAGTAGAGTCTGTAGTTATGGGGTAATGATTTTAAACTAAAAGAGAGTAGATTCAGACTAAACATAAGAAGGAAATTTTTTACAATGAGGGTGGTGAAACACTGGAACAGGTTGCTCAGAGAGGTGGTTGATGCCCCATCCCTGGAAACATTCAAGGTCAGGCTGGATGAGGCTCTGAGCAACCTGATCTGGTTGAAGATGTCCCTGCTTCTTGCCGGGGGTTGGACTAGATGACCTTTAAGGGTCTCTTCCAACCCAAACCATTTCATGATTCTATGCAAAGAAGCACTATAAGCTAAATACCATTAATAATATTTGGATGTCAAAAAAAAAAAAATATTATCTTCTCCTTTTTCCTATTATTGCAGTAGTAGAATTTAACGCTTCTAACAGGAGACCTCACACAGCATTCTCTGTAAACTGTAACAACATGTAAAAGCTGTACAAGTTTCATTAATTAGGCAACCAAAGATTAAACTAAATGCATTGTCCTAAATTCTCCAAACCTCAATAAAAGCTATATTACCTTTTATGCTCACTTTTCAACTCATTTTGCTGCCGTTTCTTCTCCATCATTTTCCCCCATCTACTTTTTGGTAAGTCACGCTGAGGCAGGGGAATGGCATGTTGAATATAGAGATCAGTGAGATCATCTTTGTCCATCTTTACGTCATTTTCGACTAGTATATTCTTCTGTGGGGAACAGAAAACAAAGTTGTTATTACTATGACAAATTCCAAGCATAAGCATCTTAGTGGCATAATTTCTTTTCTTCCAAAAATCACTTTAAGGTAGTGCAGTGGGCATGAATGTCAGGGTTTCAGAAGTGAGGGGGCTGCAGGGGTGCCTGGTGTGGAAAGGCTATGAACTGCCCTGTGCCAGCGAAAGCCTGGCCTCCTGCCTTCCTACTGTCAACTTCCCTTGTTTATCATGTAGATTACACTCGATCAATTCCTTCACTGAGGCAATGGGAAATGCAGGACATTTGGGTCAGTGCAAAATATTTTCTTTTTCCACTACCTGCAAGTGCATCTCTTCACATATCTTCTCATGGGCCTCTTCCTGTGCAACCTTTTACGTCTCCTGTCCCTGGTGGCTGCCACTCTTTGTTAACTGCTTTTGAGCACAGGTACCATGAGCGCCTCTACTTGAAATTTTGGGGTGTGATGGTCTGTTTTCATCAGTGTCAGAAACATCTGGATTATGAACCTGGGCAGTTCATAACCTTTGCCCACATAGGTCAACCCTGCACCCTCTCACTATCCAAAACCCTGCAATTTTCCCTAATAAAAATAACAGCCAAAAAAAGGAAAAAGTTATGATAGACATGCTGATGACTGATATTTTCACGCATTCCTAAACACACTTCCCTGAATGCAATTACAATACCAGAGCTCTTCTTCACACTTTAAAAAAAAAAAAAAAAACCAGCAACTAGAACTTGACACAGTTCAAACTTACAGATGTAGAGCCGTGCTTCCTTCCTTGGTTCCCAAAGAATAAGTTGCGAAAGGAGATTTCTACTAACTGTCAGTTATAACACCAGTTTTCTTTCTAATCACGTATAGGGTTGTGAAAATAAAATGTCTTGATACCTCCTGCCAAATTTATTAAAAGACAAAATGCTCTACTAACTTCATACAAACTAGAGGTCACTAAAGGTAGGATATGTCTCTGGCACTCTGGTTTCAGCAACACTTTGTTACTTCTGATGTGAGCCTAAAACCTGTACATTTTTGTCCACATAAACTATGTGCACAAGAGCACACAAAAATTCAACAAGCTCATACAAAAACCTAAAACTTTGATTACTATTGTTTTATGCACTTAAAACTTTCAGGCAAGGCAGTAACAAGTATTCCAAATCACATAAACTGAAGGTTCATATGGTCCCAAACTGTTTATAACTCACTTTCAAACTCAAATGTTTTCAATTATGCATACTTAAGGATTAGCTTGACTGACTATGTAGGATGCACCTCCTTAACTCACCGACTATGAATGTGGCAACTTTAAGAGAGTAAAGACTGTCTTTCCCCGGATAATTTTACCGCGCGCAGACAGTTTCTCACAGACGTGCTGATCTGGGTAAATTATTTTTTTTGGTAGCAGCAGTATTCAACTACAGCCTCTTTGCAAACACAGAGACAACTCTCACGCTACAGACCTCCTCTCAGCGAGTACCTAGCTCAGAGTATCCACTTGGGTTTTGTTTGGGTTTGTTGTTTGGTTTTTTTCCCCCTGAACCCTTCTTGCGTGCCCGTTAAGGGAGGTAACAAGAGTGGAAACCGCAGGCGGACTGGGAGAAAGCCTCCGGTCCAAGAGACGGGAGCTAGGCAGGAGTTTCCCTCCGGAGTAAAGCGGAGAAACAAACGGGGTGGGTCCAACGCGACGGGGGGACAGGACGAGAAGCAGGCCCGGGGGGCCTCCCCTCCCGCCGGGCGGGGCAGGAGCCGCACCCACCCCCGCCACCCCGTCTCAGGGGCCGCCGCTGCGGGGCCGGCTCGCTGCCCGGCGGGGCCCGGCCGCACCTGCTCCAGGGTGAGCCGCAGGAACTCCTCCGACAGCAGCTCCGGATGCAGCAGCAGCTCCGACTCCGGGCGCTCCGACCGCCGCTCCTCCCTGCCGCCGCCCACCCGACCCCTTCCCCGCGCCGCCATCTTCTTCCCCCGCCGACCCCTTTCCGGCCTCCCACAAGGCCGCACGGAGCGCGGGAAGTGACGTGACCGGACGGGAGCCGCTTTCCCGGTGTTCCGGTGGGTGACTGCGGGCAGCCCTGGGCCGTCCCAAACGGAGGGGCCGGGAGCGGGGCTTCACGAAAAGCCGCGCCGCGCCGCGCCCAAGAGCGCCTTGGCGTCCCGCTGGGGAGCGGGGGGCGGCCCGTGACTTGCGCAGCCTGGCTGGGGGCCGGGGACAGCGCGGGGTGGGCCTGCCCGGAGGGGGCTCCGCGGGCGGGTCGGGAGGAGTTTGGCATTTAGACTGGGCGTAAGGAAAACATTTTTTTTTTTTTTTACCGTGAGGGTGGTGGAACGCTGGAACAGGTTGCCCAGAGAGGTAGCGGATGCCCCATCCCTGGAAACATTCCAGGACAGGTTGGATGGGGCTCTGAGCAACCTCATCTAGTTGGAGATGTCCCTGCTCCTTGCAGGGGGGTTGGACTGGATGACCTTTGAAGGTCCCTTCCAACTCAAACCATTCTGTGATTCTGTGAGCTTTGCCTGTTAACGCTTCTTCATCTGCAGGAGCAAAAGCTGCTCTGTAATTCCAAAGCCAAACAGCCGCCTGCCCATTTGAGTGGGTAACCTGCTCACACGTTTAAAAGCAGAGTAGGGAATTGCAAATAATTACATCAGTAAATTAACCGTGTTGTCATTACAGCACAAAGTTGCAATGTAATTGGCAGTAGTTGATGGATTTTACAGAATTAAGAGGTGCCGGCAACAGGTAACGTAACACAGGTAACGCAACAGAAGCACCTGCATGTGGAACACAGCCTGGAGAAGAGGAGGTTGTGGGGAGACCTTATAGCGGCCTTCCAGTGCCTAAAGGGGGCCTGCAGGAAAATTGGGAGGGAGTTTTGACAGGGGCATGTAGTGATAGGACAAAGGGTAATGGATTTAAGCTAGAAAAGGGTGGGTTTAAATTGGGTATAAGGCAGAAATTCATCACTATGAGGTTGGTGAGGCGCTGGCACAGGTTGCCCATGGAAGCTGTGGGTGCCCCATCCCTGGAAGTGTCCAAGGCCAGGTTGGATGGGGCTTTGAGCGACCTGGGCTAGTGGAAGGTGTCCCTGCCCATGGCAGGGGGGTTGGAACTAGGTGATCTTTAAGGTCCCTTCCAACCCAAACTCTTCCATGATTCCAAGTGAGCAACGTAATAACGCTTATTGACAACGTTTCACGTGGTGTCCTCGAAGCTGCCTCCTTCCAACCCATCCACGTTTACCCTTATTCCTTCATTTTGCTCAGCAAAAAAAAAAAACAAAACCCAAACATCTGCTTTTCCAACCCACGTTTTTCCTCCGTACGCCAGGCTTGGACCTGGTCTGTCCCTTAACGGCAGCATTTGGCAATAGTGACGCCATCCATCACGCCTGATGCCTGCCCCTCCCACTGTCGGCGCCCGTCCCTCCCCCCGTGACCGGAAGGGCTCCAGCCCCTTTCCCTTCCTCATCCCCTTTCCCTTCCTCATCCCCTTTCCTTCCGGGAAGTGGTGACGCTGCGCGGGGCGGGGTTTGTGCCACACCGGAAGCGGTGCGGCCCGTCCCGTCCCGCCCCGCCCGCCGCCAGGCCTGGGCGCTGACAGCGCGGCCCGAGGCGGTGCCCGGCCGCCGGCACCGCACCGCACCGCACCGCACCGCACCGCACCGCAAGCGGCGGGCCCGGCTTTCGGTGTGGCGGCGCCTGGCGCTGTCAGGTGCTGGGGGAGGGCGAGCGGGAGGGAGGGAGAGAGAGAGGGGAGGCTCCGGCGCCCGTTGGGGCGGGGGCACCGGCGGCTGCCGGGCCTGGTCGGGCTGCGGGCGTGTGAGGGGCCGGGGGTGAAGTGAGCGGCGGGCAGGGTGCGGGCGCGGCCGGGGCGAAGCGCGATTCCGTCCTCCCGGGGGGAGAGGGGGGCTGGGGCGGGAGTGGGCCAGCGCCTCGGGCCCGTGGAGTCACGTCCGAAGGCTCCTTAGAGCTCGCAGGCAGTTAATTGCACGGGGCGCGGGGGGGTTGTGCGGGAGGTGAGGTCGGTCGGTCGGTAGGAAGGATGCCGGCTTGCAGGGCAGCAGCACACAAAATGTAAACGCGAAGCAAGGTATTGCTTCCCGGCAGTGAGGGAGAGCTGTTTACACCTTTTACCGGAAATGAGTGCGTGCAGGGTTGCTCTTAAGAAAACAAAATTTAGCAGACTGATCATTTACTTGCCTATTGATTGATTGATTTACTTTTGGCAGCAGACGTCCTCATTATCTCGTTTTCCGCAGTTCTGAGCATCTAAAAAGTGGCGTGCTGACTTCTGTTTGTAACTCTGGGGTGGCCCCTTGCACTTCCGAGGAACAGTGTGTTCTGCAGAACCTGTTCCTTCGCAGTGTGCATAGTCACCTAAGCTCTTACAAATTAGAACAAAATACATAAAAAAAAAAAAATCCCGTGCAGATTATGTGTGTTGACATTGGTTGTTCTTAAAAGCTTTCTTTACACTGTTTGTTTGGGTTTTTTTTTTTT